>CM037868.1:30176077-30683577 GCA_021292105.1 Anadara kagoshimensis
TGTATACAGGTCAAATAGTATGGATAAAGAACAACTAGATAAAGTTCTGTTGTCCTTTATAAGCAGGTGACCCTTATAAGAGGTGGCCTTTAAGGCAGGTTGGACTGTATTTATGGTTCAAATAATATGAATAAAGAACAATTGTGATAAACTTTTACAGGCTTTTATTAGCAGATAGCCTTATATAAGAGGTGGCCTTTAAGGCAGGTTCGACTGTAGTTGTTCCTTTATCGCGAAAACAAATTCGATAATTGAAATTTTAAAATGAACGTGAAAGAATTTTTAAAAGGTATTATCTGTATAGAAGACAGTAAGACGAGTAGCTAACGGTCTTCTTTTATCTGAAATGTGTTCACTACTACTCAGTACTACTCAAAACAATTCAAAATCAACCTAGAATGACACCGATTTGATTTTATCGAGGTTAACAGATCACATAAGGTCACATGAAGTGAGTAGGTAATCTCAGTAGTGTTCATTTGCTGTTTACATTTTAAAGTTTAAACGAAAGAGAGGCAAATAAATCAAACTGAGGCTTAATAGTTCACATAAGGTAACATTAACTATGATAGGGCAATCTATGGTAGGACGAGTCCAAGTCAATTATAATTAGAAAAATATAATTAGCTATCAAATGATCATTTATGGTACACGTTTGTCAAATAAAAACGTTTTAGAATTTTTTTAATGGTCTGTAAAGTCCCAAAACACAATCTAAATTTTTTATCCTCAGCTAAATTCGAAAATCGGACATAATTTTATGAAATTAAAATTTAAATGTATCTACACGTTTGCATTCACCAAGTTTTTATGGGAATGAATTCCGATAGTGAAAGTCATATCTGATCTAAAGCATTGTTCAATACATATTTATACAAAAATAGAATGGTCAACATTACTTTAATAGATGAATCAGTTTTAATCATTTTTTGGAAATTGTAGCAGAATAAAATATGAATACGTAAACCATATTATTCAATGTATCGGTGGCCGTGCGCGTAACGTGTTTGGTAACACACGGTTATACTGTTTTGCTAAAGTCAAAGTTGTGAGTTCGAATCCCGATTTTCTAATTAATGTTTTTTGCCTAGTATCTTTTTCTTAAATTATTGTCATTATATATAATTTTATTTATTTAATGGCTTGATATTTTTCTAACTTTTTAATAGAATTATCAAGCAAATTTAATGTCAAAAATGGATATTTCATAAGAGAAAACATCGTGATGTTATGCCTCGTGATTAAATATCAATCATTTTACAAAATATGTAACTTATATATAAATTAATGCTATGAATAAATAAGTTTTAATCAATTTGCTGTAAAGCTTGAAAAAAAGAAAATTTTCGATTCAATAAACATATGATTATTCTTGTACATGAGTCTAGAGTTGCTTAAACAAACATGAGGTTTTCAAACTTAGACAGTTCATGACCGAGGTCTTCTACGATTGATTTGCCATCTAAAATGCGTAAACCAGGCGTGACATTGAGACTCTAAGGCCATCATCGATCCAAATCAAAACTATTCATAAATACATTGATAGCAGCATTGCAATCATAATTAGTATTATGAATATATGCATACCGGTCATCATCATATTCAGCATATCTATTTCTATAGATGTGTACTAAATTACATTAAAACAATTTTGAAAATTCAAGCATTTTAAAATTATAATCATTTTTTATTTATATAGTGATATGAAAGGGATGGTAAATCGGTAGATAAGCATTTGATCGCTGATCATCGATATAGCTAAGGTCTCAATAAACAGTTTCGTAAGTTCGACCACAGTCCAAACAGAAAATAAAAATGCCAACATAAATCAATCTCTCTCGTGTTTTGCATTAAAATTAGAACAGCAATATAAAGAATGAAAGAGTGGAAATAATTGTTGTTAAAATATCAGTTTTGAAGAAAAACGAAACTACATGAACCGCCGACAGAGTTTGGTAATGCAAAATTTAGGACCTTTTTGAAATTCGTTTATCTCGCAAACGAGCAGAACATGCTATTACTTTTATTGCATCAATAAAGAGCGATTTTAATGTTCTTTTAATTGATACAATGTTTTCCACCCTAAATGATCTCTGAATGCATTGTTTTTTAGCATGAAACTGCACTTTTCGGCTATGTTTGGATAATTTTGAAATGAATGAGTTACGTCCTCTGCCTTTGTCAGTCATTTTGTATCACATTTAACTTTTTTATTTGTGTTAACCATATCATGATCTTATATCTTTAAAAAACAAAAATATGAACACAGTCAAATTGCTTGAATTTGATGTGTGTGTACCTGATTTCGAGTTAGAAAATGGATGGCAGAAATTGTTAAATGACTCAAAAACCTCAAAAGTCAACTAGATGTGCTAAAGATTTGATGATTTACTGAGTAAATTTAAACTTGTCAAGTATAAATTCAGCACATAAATGTTGCAGTAATTAAACACAGGTAATTTATAAAACGGGTATCATCTTCATAGGTGAGGCAGGAGTTTTAACCAATTAAATAAACTGTAAGCAGAGCCTCAAACATAATTTACGGTCAAACCTGTCTATAAAGGTTACCCAAGGAAGAAGTAAAACTGGTACAGTCAAACTTGTTATAAAGGCACCCAAGGGAACCATTTAAAGCGGCCTTGATGGACAGGCGGCCTTTGTATACAGGTTCAAATAGTATGGATAAAGAACAACTAGGTTAAAGTTCTGTTGTCCTTTATAAGCAGGTGACCCTTATAAAGAGGTGGCCTTTAAGGCAGGTTGGACTGTATTTATGGTTCAAATAATATGAATAAAGAACAATTGTGATAAACTTTTACAGGCTTTTATTAGCAGATAGCCTATATATAAAGGTGGCCTTTAAGGCAGGTTCGACTGTAGTTTGTTCCTTTATCGCGAAAACAAATTCGATAATTGAAATTTTAAAATGAACGTGAAAGAATTTTTAAAAAGGTATTATCTGTATAGAAGACAGTAAGACGAGTAGCTAACGGTCTTCTTTATCTGAAATGTGTTCACTACTACTCAGTACTACTCAAAACAATTCAAAATCAACCTAGAATGACACCGATTTGATTTTATCGAGGTTAACAGATCACATAAGGTCACATGAAGTGAGTAGGTAATCTCAGTAGTGTTCACTTTGCTGTTTACATTTTAAAGTTTAAACGAAAGAGAGGCAAATAAATCAAACTGAGGCTTAATAGTTCACATAAGGTAACATTAACTATGATAGGGCAAATCTATGGTAGGACGAGTCCAAGTCAAATATAATTAGTAAAAATATAATTAGCTATCAAATGATCATTTATGGTACACGTTGTCAAATAAAAACGTTTTAGAATTTTTGTTAATGGTCTGTAAAGTCCCAAAACACAATCTAAATTTTTATCCTCAGCTAAATTCGAAAATCGGACATAATTTTATGAAATTAAAATTTAAATGTATCTACACGTTTGCATTCACCAAGATTTTATGGGAATAAATTCCGATAGTGAAAGTCATATCTGATCTAAAGCATTGTTCAATACATATTTATACAAAAATAGAATGGTCAACATTACTTTAATAGATGAATCAGTTTTAATCATTTTTTGGAAATTGTAGCAGAATAAAATATGAATACGTAAACCATATTATTCAATGTATCGGTGGCCGTGCGCGTAACGTGTTTGGTAACACACGGTTATACTGTTTTGCTTAAGTCAAAGTTGTGAGTTCGAATCCCGATTTTCTAATTAATGTTTTTTGCCTAGTATCTTTTCTTAAATTATTGTCATTATATATATTTTATTTATTTAATGGCTTGATATTTTTCTAACTTTTTAATAGAATTATCAAGCAAATTTAATGTCAAAAATGGATATTTCATAAGAGAAAACATCGTGATGTTATGCCTCGTGATTAAATATCAATCATTTTACAAAATATGTAACTTATATATAAATTAATGCTATGAATAAATAAGTTTTAATCAATTTGCTGTAAAGCTTGAAAAAAAGAAAATTTTCGATTCAATAAACATATGATTATTCTTGTACATGAGTCTAGTGTGCTTAAACAAACATGAGGTATTCAAACTTAGACAGTTCATGACCGAGGTCTTCTACGATTGATTTGCCATCTAAAATGCGTAAACCAGGCGTGACATTGAGACTCTAAGGCCATCATCGATCCAAATCAAAACTATTCATAAATACATTGATAGCAGCATTGCAATCATAATTAGTATTATGAATATATGCATACCGGTCATCATCATATTCAGCATATCTATTTCTATAGATGTGTACTAAATTACATTAAAACAATTTTGAAAATTCAAGCATTTTAAAATTATAATCATTATTTTTTATTTATATAGTGATATGAAAGGGATGGTAAATCGGTAGATAAGCATTTGATCGCTGATCATCGATATAGCTAAGGTCTCAATAAACAGTTTCATAAGTTCGACCACAGTCCAAACAGAAAATAAAAATGCCAACATAAATCAATCTCTCTCGTGTTTTGCATTAAAATTAGAACAGCAATATAAAGAATGAAAGAGTGGAAATAATTGTTTGTTAAAATATCAGTTTTGAAGAAAAACGAAACTACATGAACCGCCGACAGAGTTTGGTAATGCAAAATTTAGGACCTTTTTGAAATTCGTTTATCTCGCAAACGAGCAGAACATGCTATTACTTTTATTGCATCAATAAAGAGCGATTTTAATGTTCTTTTAATTGATACAATGTTTTCCACCCTAAATGATCTCTGAATGCATTGTTTTTTAGCATGAAACTGCACTTTTCGGCTATGTTTGGATAATTTTGAAATGAATGAGTTACGTCCTCTGCCTTTGTCAGTCATTTTGTATCACAATTTAACATTTTTTATTTGTGTTAACATATCATGATCTTATATCTTTAAAAAACAAAAATATGAACACAGTCAAATTGCTTGAATTTGATGTGTGTGTACCTGATTTCGAGTTAGAAAATGGATGGCAGAAATTGTTAAATGACTCAAAAACCTCAAAAGTCAACTAGATGTGCTAAAGATTTGATGATTTACTGAGTAAATTTAAACTTGTCAAGTATAAATTCAGCACATAAATGTTGCAGTAATTAAACACAGGTATTTATAAAACGGGTATCATCTTCATAGGTGAGGCAGGAGTTTTAACCAATTAAATAAACTGTAAGCAGAGCCTCAAACATAATTTACGGTCAAACCTGTCTATAAAGGTTACCCAAGGAAGAAGTAAAACTGGTACAGTCAAACTTGTTTATAAAGGCACCCAAGGGAACCATTTAAAGCGGCCTTGATGGACAGGCGGCCTTTGTATACAGGTTCAAATAGTATGGATAAAGAACAACTAGGTAAAGTTCTGTTGTCCTTTATAAGCAGGTGACCCTTATAAAGAGGTGGCCTTTAAGGCAGGTTGGACTGTATTATGTCGTTCAAATAATATGAATAAAGAACAATTGTGATAAACTTTTACAGGCTTTTATTAGCAGATAGCCTATATATAAAGGTGGCCTTTAAGGCAGGTTCGACTGTAGTTTGTTCCTTTATCGCGAAAACAAATTCGATAATTGAAATTTTAAAATGAACGTGAAAGAATTTTTAAAAAGGTATTATCTGTATAGAAGACAGTAAGACGAGTAGCTAACGGTTCTTTTATCTAAAATGTGTTCACTACTACTCAGTACTACTCAAAACAATTCAAAATCAACCTAGAATGACACCGATTTGATTTTATCGAGGTTAACAGATCACATAAGGTCACATGAAGTGAGTAGGTAATCTCAGTAGTGTTCACTTTGCTGTTTACATTTTAGAGTTTAAACGAAAGAGAGGCAAATAAATCAAACTGAGGCTTAATAGTTCACATAAGGTAACATTAACTATGATAGGGCAAATCTATGGTAGGACGAGTCCAAGTCAATATAATTAGTAAAAATATAATTAGCTATCAAATGATCATTTATGGTACACGTTTGTCAAATAAAAACGTTTTAGAATTTTTGTTAATGGTCTGTAAAGTCCCAAAACACAATCTAAATGTTTTTATCCTCAGCTAAATTCGAAAATCGGACATAATTTTATGAAATTAAAATTTAAATGTATCTACACGTTTGCATTCACCAAGATTTTATTTGAATAAATTCCGATAGTGAAAGTCATATCTGATCTAAAGCATTGTTCAATACATATTTATACAAAAATAGAATGGTCAACATTACTTTAATAGATGAATCAGTTTTAATCATTTTTTGGAAATTGTAGCAGAATAAAATATGAATACGTAAACCATATTATTCAATGTATCGGTGGCCGTGCGCGTAACGTGTTTGGTAACACACGGTTATACTGTTTTGCTAAGTCAAAGTTGTGAGTTCGAATCCCGATTTTCTAATTAATGTTTTTTGCCTAGTATCTTTTTCTTAAATTATTGTCATTATATATAATTTTATTTATTTAATGGCTTGATATTTTTCTAACTTTTTAATAGAATTATCAAGCAAATTTAATGTCAAAAATGGATATTTCATAAGAGAAAACATCGTGATGTTATGCCTCGTGATTAAATATCAATCATTTTACAAAATATGTAACTTATATATAAATTAATGCTATGAATAAATAAGTTTTAATCAATTTGCTGTAAAGCTTGAAAAAAAGAAAATTTTCGATTCAATAAACATATGATTATTCTTGTACATGAGTCTAGTGTTGCTTAAACAAACATGAGGTTTCAAACTTAGACAGTTCATGACCGAGGTCTTCTACGATTGATTTGCCATCTAAAATGCGTAAACCAGGCGTGACATTGAGACTCTAAGGCCATCATCGATCCAAATCAAAACTATTCATAAATACATTGATAGCAGCATTGCAATCATAATTAGTATTATGAAATATGCATACCGGTCATCATCATATTCAGCATATCTATTTCTATAGATGTGTACTAAATTACATTAAAACAATTTTGAAAATTCAAGCATTTTAAAATTATAATCATTATTTTTTATTTATATAGTGATATGAAAGGGATGGTAAATCGGTAGATAAGCATTTGATCGCTGATCATCGATATAGCTAAGGTCTCAATAAACAGTTTCATAAGTTCGACCACAGTCCAAACAGAAAATAAAAATGCCAACATAAATCAATCTCTCTCGTGTTTTGCATTAAAATTAGAACAGCAATATAAAGAATGAAAGAGTGGAAATAATTGTTTGTTAAAATATCAGTTTTGAAGAAAAACGAAACTACATGAACCGCCGACAGAGTTTGGTAATGCAAAATTTAGGACCTTTTTGAAATTCGTTATCTCGCAAACGAGCAGAACATGCTATTACTTTTATTGCATCAATAAAGAGCGATTTTAATGTCTTTTAATTGATACAATGTTTTCCACCCTAAATGATCTCTGAATGCATTGTTTTTAGCATGAAACTGCACTTTTCGGCTATGTTGGATAATTTTGAAATGAATGAGTTACGTCCTCTGCCTTTGTCAGTCATTTTGTATCACAATTTAACATTTTTTATTGTGTTAACATATCATGATCTTATATCTTTAAAAAACAAAAATATGAACACAGTCAAATTGCTTGAATTTGATGTGTGTGTACCTGATTTCGAGTTAGAAAATGGATGGCAGAAATTGTTAAATGACTCAAAAACCTCAAAAGTCAACTAGATGTGCTAAAGATTTGATGATTTACTGAGTAAATTTAAACTTGTCAAGTATAAATTCAGCACATAAATGTTGCAGTAATTAAACACAGGTATTTATAAAACGGGTATCATCTTCATAGGTGAGGCAGGAGTTTTAACCAATTAATAAACTGTAAGCAGAGCCTCAAACATAATTTACGGTCAAACCTGTCTATAAAGGTTACCCAAGGAAGAAGTAAAACTGGTACAGTCAAACTGTTTATAAAGGCACCCAAGGGAACCATTTAAAGCGGCCTTGATGGACAGGCGGCCTTGTATACAGGTTCAAATAGTATGGATAAAGAACAACTAGGTAAATTCTGTTGTCCTTTATAAGCAGGTGACCCTTATAAAGAGGTGGCCTTTAAGGCAGGTTGGACTGTATTTATGGTTCAAATAATATGAATAAAGAACAATTGTGATAAACTTTTACAGGCTTTTATTAGCAGATAGCCTATATATAAGGTGGCCTTTAAGGCAGGTTCGACTGTAGTTTGTTCCTTTATCGCGAAAACAAATTCGATAATTGAAATTTTAAAATGAACGTGAAAGAATTTTTAAAAAGGTATTATCTGTATAGAAGACAGTAAGACGAGTAGCTAACGGTCTTCTTTTATCTGAAATGTGTTCACTACTACTCAGTACTACTCAAAACAATTCAAAATCAACCTAGAATGACACCGATTTGATTTTATCGAGGTTAACAGATCACATAAGGTCACATGAAGTGAGTAGGTAATCTCAGTAGTGTTCACTTTGCTGTTTACATTTTAAAGTTTAAACGAAAGAGAGGCAAATAAATCAAACTGAGGCTTAATAGTTCACATAAGGTAACATTAACTATGATAGGGCAAATCTATGGTAGGACGAGTCCAAGTCAATTATAATTAGTAAAAATATAATTAGCTATCAAATGATCATTTATGGTACACGTTTGTCAAATAAAAACGTTTTAGAATTTTGTTAATGGTCTGTAAAGTCCCAAAACACAATCTAAATGTTTTTATCCTCAGCTAAATTCGAAAATCGGACATAATTTTATGAAATTAAAATTTAAATGTATCTACACGTTTGCATTCACCAAGTTTTATGGGAATGAATTCCGATAGTGAAAGTCATATCTGATCTAAAGCATTGTTCAATACATATTTATACAAAAATAGAATGGTCAACATTACTTTAATAGATGAATCAGTTTTAATCATTTTTTGGAAATTGTAGCAGAATAAAATATGAATACGTAAACCATATTATTCAATGTATCGGTGGCCGTGCGCGTAACGTGTTTGGTAACACACGGTTATACTGTTTTGCTTAAGTCAAAGTTGTGAGTTCGAATCCCGATTTTCTAATTAATGTTTTTTGCCTAGTATCTTTTCTTAAATTATTGTCATTATATATAATTTTATTTATTTAATGGCTTGATATTTTTCTAACTTTTTAATAGAATTATCAAGCAAATTTAATGTCAAAAATGGATATTTCTAATAAGAGAAAACATCGTGATGTTATGCCTCGTGATTAAATATCAATCATTTTACAAAATATGTAACTTATATATAAATTAATGCTATGAATAAATAAGTTTTAATCAATTTGCTGTAAAGCTTGAAAAAAAGAAAATTTTCGATTCAATAAACATATGATTATTCTTGTACATGAGTCTAGTGTTGCTTAAACAAACATGAGGTTTCAAACTTAGACAGTTCATGACCGAGGTCTTCTACGATTGATTTGCCATCTAAAATGCGTAAACCAGGCGTGACATTGAGACTCTAAGGCCATCATCGATCCAAATCAAACTATTCATAAATACATTGATAGCAGCATTGCAATCATAATTAGTATTATGAATATATGCATACCGGTCATCAATATTCAGCATATCTATTTCTATAGATGTGTACTAAATTACATTAAAACAATTTTGAAAATTCAAGCATTTTAAAATTATAATCATTATTTTTTATTTATATAGTGATATGAAAGGGATGGTAAATCGGTAGATAAGCATTTGATCGCTGATCATCGATATAGCTAAGGTCTCAATAAACAGTTTCATAAGTTCGACCACAGTCCAAACAGAAAATAAAAATGCCAACATAAATCAATCTCTCTCGTGTTTTGCATTAAAATTAGAACAGCAATAAAAGAATGAAAGAGTGGAAATAATTGTTTGTTAAAATATCAGTTTTGAAGAAAAACGAAACTACATGAACCGCCGACAGAGTTTGGTAATGCAAAATTTAGGACCTTTTTGAAATTCGTTTATCTCGCAAACGAGCAGAACATGCTATTACTTTTATTGCATCAATAAAGAGCGATTTTAATGTTCTTTTAATTGATACAATGTTTTCCACCCTAAATGATCTCTGAATGCATTGTTTTTTAGCATGAAACTGCACTTTTCGGCTATGTTTGGATAATTTTGAAATGAATGAGTTACGTCCTCTGCCTTTGTCAGTCATTTTGTATCACAATTTAACATTTTTTATTTGTGTTAACCATATCATGATCTTATATCTTTAAAAACAAAAATATGAACACAGTCAAATTGCTTGAATTTGATGTGTGTGTACCTGATTTCGAGTTAGAAAATGGATGGCAGAAATTGTTAAATGACTCAAAAACCTCAAAAGTCAACTAGATGTGCTAAAGATTTGATGATTTACTGAGTAAATTTAAACTTGTCAAGTATAAATTCAGCACATAAATGTTGCAGTAATTAAACACAGGTAATTTATAAAACGGGTATCATCTTCATAGGTGAGGCAGGAGTTTTAACCAATTAAATAAACTGTAAGCAGAGCCTCAAACATAATTTACGGTCAAACCTGTCTATAAAGGTTACCCAAGGAAGAAGTAAAACTGGTACAGTCAAACTTGTTTATAAAGGCACCCAAGGGAACCATTTAAAGCGGCCTTGATGGACAGGCGGCCTTTGTATACAGGTTCAAATAGTATGGATAAAGAACAACTAGGTTAAAGTTCTGTTGTCCTTTATAAGCAGGGACCCTTATAAAGAGGTGGCCTTTAAGGCAGGTTGGACTGTATTTATGGTTCAAATAATATGAATAAAGAACAATTGTGATAAACTTTTACAGGCTTTTATTAGCAGATAGCCTATATAAAGGTGGCCTTTAAGGCAGGTTCGACTGTAGTTTGTTCCTTTATCGCGAAAACAAATTCGATAATTGAAATTTTAAAATGAACGTGAAAGAATTTTTAAAAAGGTATTATCTGTATAGAAGACAGTAAGACGAGTAGCTAACGGTCTTCTTTTATCTGAAATGTGTTCACTACTACTCAGTACTACTCAAAACAATTCAAAATCAACCTAGAATGACACCGATTTGATTTTATCGAGGTTAACAGATCACATAAGGTCACATGAAGTGAGTAGGTAATCTCAGTAGTGTTCACTTTGCTGTTTACATTTTAAAGTTTAAACGAAAGAGAGGCAAATAAATCAAACTGAGGCTTAATAGTTCACATAAGGTAACATTAACTATGATAGGGCAAATCTATGGTAGGACGAGTCCAAGTCAAATATAATTAGTAAAAATATAATTAGCTATCAAATGATCATTTATGGTACACGTTTGTCATATAAAAACGTTTTAGAATTTTTGTTAATGGTCTGTAAAGTCCCAAAACACAATCTAAATGTTTTTATCCTCAGCTAAATTCGAAAATCGGACATAATTTTATGAAATTAAAATTTAAATGTATCTACACGTTTGCATTCACCAAGATTTTATGGGAATAAATTCCGATAGTGAAAGTCATATCTGATCTAAAGCATTGTTCAATACATATTTATACAAAAATAGAATGGTCAACATTACTTTAATAGATGAATCAGTTTTAATCATTTTTTGGAAATTGTAGCAGAATAAAATATGAATACGTAAACCATATTATTCAATGTATCGGTGGCCGTGCGCGTAACGTGTTTGGTAACACACGGTTATACTGTTTTGCTAAAGTCAAAGTTGTGAGTTCGAATCCCGATTTTCTAATTAATGTTTTTGCCTAGTATCCTTTTCTTAAATTATTGTCATTATATATAATTTTATTTATTTAATGGCTTGATATTTTTCTAACTTTTTAATAGAATTATCAAGCAAATTTAATGTCAAAAATGGATATTTCATAAGAGAAAACATCGTGATGTTATGCCTCGTGTGATTAAATATCAATCATTTTACAAAATATGTAACTTATATATAAATTAATGCTATGAATAAATAAGTTTTAATCAATTTGCTGTAAAGCTTGAAAAAAAGAAAATTTTCGATTCAATAAACATATGATTATTCTTGTACATGAGTCTAGTGTTGTTTAAACAAACATGAGGTATTCAAACTTAGACAGTTCATGACCGAGGTCTTCTACGATTGATTTGCCATCTAAAATGCGTAAACCAGGCGTGACATTGAGCTAAGGCCATCATCGATCCAAATCAAAACTATTCATAAATACATTGATAGCAGCATTGCAATCATAATTAGTATTATGAATATATGCATACCGGTCATCATCATATTCAGCATATCTATTTCTATAGATGTGTACTAAATTACATTAAAACAATTTTGAAAATTCAAGCATTTTAAAATTATAATCATTATTTTTTATTTATATAGTGATATGAAAGGGATGGTAAATCGGTAGATAAGCATTTGATCGCTGATCATCGATATAGCTAAGGTCTCAATAAACAGTTTCATAAGTTCGACCACAGTCCAAACAGAAAATAAAAATGCCAACATAAATCAATCTCTCTCGTGTTTTGCATTAAAATTAGAACAGCAATATAAAGAATGAAAGAGTGGAAATAATTGTTTGTTAAAATATCAGTTTTGAAGAAAAACGAAACTACATGAACCGCCGACAGAGTTTGGTAATGCAAAATTTAGGACCTTTTTGAAATTCGTTTATCTCGCAAACGAGCAGAACATGCTATTACTTTTATTGCATCAATAAAGAGCGATTTTAATGTTCTTTTAATTGATACAATGTTTTCCACCCTAAATGATCTCTGAATGCATTGTTTTTTAGCATGAAACTGCACTTTTCGGCTATGTTTGGATAATTTTGAAATGAATGAGTTACGTCCTCTGCCTTTGTCAGTCATTTTGTATCACATTTTAACATTTTTTATTTGTGTTAAACATATCATGATCTTATATCTTTAAAAACAAAAATATGAACACAGTCAAATTGCTTGAATTTGATGTGTGTGTACCTGATTTCGAGTTAGAAAATGGATGGCAGAAATTGTTAAATGACTCAAAAACCTCAAAAGTCAACTAGATGTGCTAAAGATTTGATGATTTACTGAGTAAATTTAAACTTGTCAAGTATAAATTCAGCACATAAATGTTGCAGTAATTAAACACAGGTACTTTATAAAACGGGTATCATCTTCATAGGTGAGGCAGGAGTTTTAACCAATTAAATAAACTGTAAGCAGAGCCTCAAACATAATTTACGGTCAAACCTGTCTATAAAGGTTACCCAAGGAAGAAGTAAAACTGGTACAGTCAAACTTGTTTATAAAGGCACCCAAGGGAACCATTTAAAGCGGCCTTGATGGACAGGCGGCCTTTGTATACAGGTTCAAATAGTATGGATAAAGAACAACTAGGTTAAAGTTCTGTTGTCCTTTATAAGCAGGTGACCCTTATAAAGAGGTGGCCTTTAAGGCAGGTTGGACTGTATTTATGGTTCAAATAATATGAATAAAGAACAATTGTGATAAACTTTACAGGCTTTTATTAGCAGATAGCCTATATATAAAGGTGGCCTTTAAGGCAGGTTCGACTGTAGTTTGTTCCTTTATCGCGAAAACAAATTCGATAATTGAAATTTTAAAATGAACGTGAAAGAATTTTTAAAAAGGTATTATCTGTATAGAAGACAGTAAGACGAGTAGCTAACGGTCTTCTTTTATCTGAAATGTGTTCACTACTACTCAGTACTACTCAAAACAATTCAAAATCAACCTAGAATGACACCGATTTGATTTTATCGAGGTTAACAGATCACATAAGGTCACATGAAGTGAGTAGTGGTAGGTTCTCAGTAGTGTTCACTTTGCTGTTTACATTTTAGTTTAAACGAAAGAGAGGCAAATAAATCAAACTGAGGCTTAATAGTTCACATAAGGTAACATTAACTATGATAGGGCAAATCTATGGTAGGACGAGTCCAAGTCAAATATAATTAGTAAAAATATAATTAGCTATCAAATGATCATTTATGGTACACGTTTGTCAAATAAAAACGTTTTAGAATTTTTGTTAATGGTCTGTAAAGTCCCAAAACACAATCTAAATATTTTTATCCTCAGCTAAATTCGAAAATCGGACATAATTTTATGAAATTAAAATTTAAATGTATCTACACGTTTGCATTCACCAAGATTTTATGGGAATAAATTCCGATAGTGAAAGTCATATCTGATCTAAAGCATTGTTCAATACATATTTATACAAAAATAGAATGGTCAACATTACTTTAATAGATGAATCAGTTTTAATCATTTTTTTGGAAATTGTAGCAGAATAAAATATGAATACGTAAACCATATTATTCAATGTATCGGTGGCCGTGCGCGTAACGTGTTTGGTAACACACGGTTATACTGTTTTGCTAAGTCAAAGTTGTGAGTTCGAATCCCGATTTTCTAATTAATGTTTTTTGCCTAGTATCTTTTCTTAAATTATTGTCATTATATATAATTTTATTTATTTAATGGCTTGATATTTTTCTAACTTTTTAATAGAATTATCAAGCAAATTTAATGTCAAAAATGGATATTTCATAAGAGAAAACATCGTGATGTTATGCCTCGTGATTAAATATCAATCATTTTACAAAATATGTAACTTATATATAAATTAATGCTATGAATAAATAAGTTTTAATCAATTTGCTGTAAAGCTTGAAAAAAAAGAAAATTTTCGATTCAAAAACATATGATTATTCTTGTACATGAGTCTAGTGTTTGCTTAAACAAACATGAGGTTTCAAACTTAGACAGTTCATGACCGAGGTCTTCTACGATTGATTTGCCATCTAAAATGCGTAAACCAGGCGTGACATTGAGACTCTAAGGCCATCATCGATCCAAATCAAAACTATTCATAAATACATTGATAGCAGCATTGCAATCATAATTAGTATTATGAATATATGCATACCGGTCATCATCATATTCAGCATATCTATTTCTATAGATGTGTACTAAATTACATTAAAACAATTTTGAAAATTCAAGCATTTTAAAATTATAATCATTATTTTTTATTTATATAGTGATATGAAAGGGATGGTAAATCGGTAGATAAGCATTTGATCGCTGATCATCGATATAGCTAAGGTCTCAATAAACAGTTTCATAAGTTCGACCACAGTCCAAACAGAAAATAAAAATGCCAACATAAATCAATCTCTCTCGTGTTTTGCATTAAAATTAGAACAGCAATATAAAGAATGAAAGAGTGGAAATAATTGTTTGTTAAAATATCAGTTTTGAAGAAAAACGAAACTACATGAACCGCCGACAGAGTTTGGTAATGCAAAATTTAGGACCTTTTTGAAATTCGTTTATCTCGCAAACGAGCAGAACATGCTATTACTTTTATTGCATCAATAAAGAGCGATTTTAATGTTCTTTTAATTGATACAATGTTTTCCACCCTAAATGATCTCTGAATGCATTGTTTTTTAGCATGAAACTGCACTTTTCGGCTATGTTTGGATAATTTTGAAATGAATGAGTTACGTCCTCTGCCTTTGTCAGTCATTTTGTATCACAATTTAACATTTTTTATTTGTGTTAACCATATCATGATCTTATATCTTTAAAAAACAAAAATATGAACACAGTCAAATTGCTTGAATTTGATGTGTGTGTACCTGATTTCGAGTTAGAAAATGGATGGCAGAAATTGTTAAATGACTCAAAAACCTCAAAAGTCAACTAGATGTGCTAAAGATTTGATGATTTACTGAGTAAATTTAAACTTGTCAAGTATAAATTCAGCACATAAATGTTGCAGTAATTAAACACAGGTACTTTATAAAACGGGTATCATCTTCATAGGTGAGGCAGGAGTTTTAACCAATTAAATAAACTGTAAGCAGAGCCTCAAACATAATTTACGGTCAAACCTGTCTATAAAGGTTACCCAAGGAAGAAGTAAAACTGGTACAGTCAAACTTGTTATAAAGGCACCCAAGGGAACCATTTAAAGCGGCCTTGATGGACAGGCGGCCTTTGTATACAGGTTCAAATAGTATGGATAAAGAACAACTAGGTTAAAGTTCTGTTGTCCTTTATAAGCAGGTGACCCTTATAAAGAGGTGGCCTTTAAGGCAGGTTGGACTGTATTTATGGTTCAAATAATATGAATAAAGAACAATTGTGATAAACTTTTACAGGCTTTTATTAGCAGATAGCCTATATATAGGTGGCCTTTAAGGCAGGTTCGACTGTAGTTTGTTCCTTTATCGCGAAAACAAATTCGATAATTGAAATTTTAAAATGAACGTGAAAGAATTTTTAAAAGGTATTATCTGTATAGAAGACAGTAAGACGAGTAGCTAACGGTCTTCTTTATCTGAAATGTGTTCACTACTACTCAGTACTACTCAAAACAATTCAAAATCAACCTAGAATGACACCGATTTGATTTTATCGAGGTTAACAGATCACATAAGGTCACATGAAGTGAGTAGGTAATCTCAGTAGTGTTCACTTTGCTGTTTACATTTTAAGTTTAAACGAAAGAGAGGCAAATAAATCAAACTGAGGCTTAATAGTTCACATAAGGTAACATTAACTATGATAGGGCAAATCTATGGTAGGACGAGTCCAAGTCAATTATAATTAGTAAAAATATAATTAGCTATCAAATGATCATTTATGGTACACGTTTGTCAAATAAAAACGTTTTAGAATTTTTGTTAATGGTCTGTAAAGTCCCAAAACACAATCTAAATGTTTTTATCCTCAGCTAAATTCGAAAATCGGACATAATTTTATGAAATTAAAATTTAAATGTATCTACACGTTTGCATTCACCAAGTTTTTATGGGAATGAATTCCGATAGTGAAAGTCATATCTGATCTAAAGCATTGTTCAATACATATTTATACAAAAATAGAATGGTCAACATTACTTTAATAGATGAATCAGTTTTAATCATTTTTTGGAAATTGTAGCAGAATAAAATATGAATACGTAAACCATATTATTCAATGTATCGGTGGCCGTGCGCGTAACGTGTTTGGTAACACACGGTTATACTGTTTTGCTTAAGTCAAAGTTGTGAGTTCGAATCCCGATTTTCTAATTAATGTTTTTTGCCTAGTATCCTTTTCTTAAATTATTGTCATTATATATAATTTTATTTATTTAATGGCTTGATATTTTTCTAACTTTTTAATAGAATTATCAAGCAAATTTAATGTCAAAAATGGATATTTCATAAGAGAAAACATCGTGATGTTATGCCTCGTGATTAAATATCAATCATTTTACAAAATATGTAACTTATATATAAATTAATGCTATGAATAAATAAGTTTTAATCAATTTGCTGTAAAGCTTGAAAAAAAGAAAATTTTCGATTCAATAAACATATGATTATTCTTGTACATGAGTCTAGTGTTGCTTAAACAAACATGAGGTATTCAAACTTAGACAGTTCATGACCGAGGTCTTCTACGATTGATTTGCCATCTAAAATGCGTAAACCAGGCGTGACATTGAGACTCTAAGGCCATCATCGATCCAAATCAAAACTATTCATAAATACATTGATAGCAGCATTGCAATCATAATTAGTATTATGAATATATGCATACCGGTCATCATCATATTCAGCATATCTATTTCTATAGATGTGTACTAAATTACATTAAAACAATTTTGAAAATTCAAGCATTTTAAAATTATAATCATTATTTTTTATTTATATAGTGATATGAAAGGGATGGTAAATCAGTAGATAAGCATTTGATCGCTGATCATCGATATAGCTAAGGTCTCAATAAACAGTTTCGTAAGTTCGACCACAGTCCAAACAGAAAATAAAAATGCCAACATAAATCAATCTCTCTCGTGTTTTGCATTAAAATTAGAACAGCAATATAAAGAATGAAAGAGTGGAAATAATTGTTTGTTAAAATATCAGTTTTGAAGAAAAACGAAACTACATGAACCGCCGACAGAGTTTGGTAATGCAAAATTTAGGACCTTTTTGAAATTCGTTTATCTCGCAAACGAGCAGAACATGCTATTACTTTTATTGCATCAATAAAGAGCGATTTTAATGTTCTTTTAATTGATACAATGTTTTCCACCCTAAATGATCTCTGAATGCATTGTTTTTTAGCATGAAACTGCACTTTTCGGCTATGTTTGGATAATTTTGTAATGAATGAGTTACGTCCTCTGCCTTTGTCAGTCATTTTGTATCACATTTTAACATTTTTTATTTGTGTTAAACATATCATGATCTTATATCTTTAAAAAACAAAAATATGAACACAGTCAAATTGCTTGAATTTGATGTGTGTGTACCTGATTTCGAGTTAGAAAATGGATGGCAGAAATTGTTAAATGACTCAAAAACCTCAAAAGTCAACTAGATGTGCTAAAGATTTGATGATTTACTGAGTAAATTTAAACTTGTCAAGTATAAATTCAGCACATAAATGTTGCAGTAATTAAACACAGGTAATTTATAAAACGGGTATCATCTTCATAGGTGAGGCAGGATTTTTAACCAATTAAATAAACTGTAAGCAGAGCCTCAAACATAATTTACGGTCAAACCTGTCTATAAAGGTTACCCAAGGAAGAAGTAAAACTGGTACAGTCAAACTTGTCTATAAAGGCACCCAAGGGAACCATTTAAAGCGGCCTTGATGGACAGGCGGCCTTTGTATACAGGTTCAAATAGTATGGATAAAGAACAACTAGGATAAAGTTCTGTTGTCCTTTATAAGCAGGTGACCCTTATAAAGAGGTGGCCTTTAAGGCAGGTTGGACTGTATTTATGGTTCAAATAATATGAATAAAGAACAATTGTGATAAACTTTTACAGGCTTTTATTAGCAGATAGCCTTATATAAGGTGGCCTTTAAGGCAGGTTCGACTGTAGTTTGTTCCTTTATCGCGAAAACAAATTCGATAATTGAAATTTTAAAATGAACGTGAAAGAATTTTTAAAAAGGTATTATCTGTATAGAAGACAGTAAGACGAGTAGCTAACGGTCTTCTTTATCTGAAATGTGTTCACTACTACTCAGTACTACTCAAAACAATTCAAAATCAACCTAGAATGACACCGATTTGATTTTATCGAGGTTAACAGATCACATAAGGTCACATGAAGTGAGTAGGTAATCTCAGTAGTGTTCACTTTGCTGTTTACATTTTAAGTTTAAACGAAAGAGAGGCAAATAAATCAAACTGAGGCTTAATAGTTCACATAAGGTAACATTAACTATGATAGGGCAAATCTATGGTAGGACGAGTCCAAGTCAATTATAATTAGTAAAAATATAATTAGCTATCAAATGATCATTTATGGTACACGTTTGTCAAATAAAAACGTTTTAGAATTTTTGTTAATGGTCTGTAAAGTCCCAAAACACAATCTAAATGTTTTTATCCTCAGCTAAATTCGAAAATCGGACATAATTTTATGAAATTAAAATTTAAATGTATCTACACGTTTGCATTCACCAAGTTTTTATGGGAATGAATTCCGATAGTGAAAGTCATATCTGATCTAAAGCATTGTTCAATACATATTTATACAAAAATAGAATGGTCAACATTACTTTAATAGATGAATCAGTTTTAATCATTTTTTGGAAATTGTAGCAGAATAAAATATGAATACGTAAACCATATTATTCAATGTATCGGTGGCCGTGCGCGTAACGTGTTTGGTAACACACGGTTATACTGTTTTGCTAAGTCAAAGTTGTGAGTTCGAATCCCGATTTTCTAATTAATGTTTTTTGCCTAGTATCTTTTTCTTAAATTATTGTCATTATATATTTTATTTATTTAATGGCTTGATATTTTTCTAACTTTTTAATAGAATTATCAAGCAAATTTAATGTCAAAAATGGATATTTCATAAGAGAAAACATCGTGATGTTATGCCTCGTGATTAAATATCAATCATTTTACAAAATATGTAACTTATATATAAATTAATGCTATGAATAAATAAGTTTTAATCAATTTGCTGTAAAGCTTGAAAAAAAGAAAATTTTCGATTCAATAAACATATGATTATTCTTGTACATGAGTCTAGAGTTGCTTAAACAAACATGAGGTTTCAAACTTAGACAGTTCATGACCGAGGTCTTCTACGATTGATTTGCCATCTAAAATGCGTAAACCAGGCGTGACATTGAGACTCTAAGGCCATCATCGATCCAAATCAAAACTATTCATAAATACATTGATAGCAGCATTGCAATCATAATTAGTATTATGAATATATGCATACCGGTCATCATCATATTCAGCATATCTATTTCTATAGATGTGTACTAAATTACATTAAAACAATTTTGAAAATTCAAGCATTTTAAAATTATAATCATTATTTTTATTTATATAGTGATATGAAAGGGATGGTAAATCAGTAGATAAGCATTTGATCGCTGATCATCGATATAGCTAAGGTCTCAATAAACAGTTTCGTAAGTTCGACCACAGTCCAAACAGAAAATAAAAATGCCAACATAAATCAATCTCTCTCGTGTTTTGCATTAAAATTAGAACAGCAATATAAAGAATGAAAGAGTGGTTTGTTAAAATATCAGTTTTGAAGAAAAACGAAACTACATGAACCGCCGACAGAGTTTGGTAATGCAAAATTTAGGACCTTTTTGAAATTCGTTTATCTCGCAAACGAGCAGAACATGCTATTACTTTTATTGCATCAATAAAGAGCGATTTTAATGTTCTTTTAATTGATACAATGTTTTCCACCCTAAATGATCTCTGAATGCATTGTTTTTTAGCATGAAACTGCACTTTTCGGCTATGTTTGGATAATTTTGTAATGAATGAGTTACGTCCTCTGCCTTTGTCAGTCATTTTGTATCACATTTTAACATTTTTTATTTGTGTTAACATATCATGATCTTATATCTTTAAAAAACAAAAATATGAACACAGTCAAATTGCTTGAATTTGATGTGTGTGTACCTGATTTCGAGTTAGAAAATGGATGGCAGAAATTGTTAAATGACTCAAAAACCTCAAAAGTCAACTAGATGTGCTAAAGATTTGATGATTTACTGAGTAAATTTAAACTTGTCAAGTATAAATTCAGCACATAAATGTTGCAGTAATTAAACACAGGTAATTTATAAAACGGGTATCATCTTCATAGGTGAGGCAGGATTTTTAACCAATTAAATAAACTGTAAGCAGAGCCTCAAACATAATTTACGGTCAAACCTGTCTATAAAGGTTACCCAAGGAAGAAGTAAAACTGGTACAGTCAAACTTGTCTATAAAGGCACCCAAGGGAACCATTTAAAGCGGCCTTGATGGACAGGCGGCCTTTGTATACAGGTTCAAATAGTATGGATAAAGAACAACTAGGATAAAGTTCTGTTGTCCTTTATAAGCAGGTGACCCTTATAAAGAGGTGGCCTTTAAGGCAGGTTGGACTGTATTTATGGTTCAAATAATATGAATAAAGAACAATTGTGATAAACTTTTACAGGCTTTTATTAGCAGATAGCCTTATATAAGGTGGCCTTTAAGGCAGGTTCGACTGTAGTTTGTTCCTTTATCGCGAAAACAAATTCGATAATTGAAATTTTAAAATGAACGTGAAAGAATTTTTAAAAGGTATTATCTGTATAGAAGACAGTAAGACGAGTAGCTAACGGTCTTCTATTATCTAAAATGTGTTCACTACTACTCAGTACTACTCAAAACAATTCAAAATCAACCTAGAATGACACCGATTTGATTTTATCGAGGTTAACAGATCACATAAGGTCACATGAAGTGAGTAGGTAATCTCAGTAGTGTTCACTTTGCTGTTTACATTTTAGAGTTTAAACGAAAGAGAGGCAAATAAATCAAACTGAGGCTTAATAGTTCACATAAGGTAACATTAACTATGATAGGGCAAATCTATGGTAGGACGAGTCCAAGTCAATTATAATTAGTAAAAATATAATTAGCTATCAAATGATCATTTATGGTACACGTTTGTCAAATAAAAACGTTTTAGAATTTTTGTTAATGGTCTGTAAAGTCCCAAAACACAATCTAAATTTTTATCCTCAGCTAAATTCGAAAATCGGACATAATTTTATGAAATTAAAATTTAAATGTATCTACACGTTTGCATTCACCAAGTTTTTATGGGAATGAATTCCGATAGTGAAAGTCATATCTGATCTAAAGCATTGTTCAATACATATTTATACAAAAATAGAATGGTCAACATTACTTTAATAGATGAATCAGTTTTAATCATTTTTTGGAAATTGTAGCAGAATAAAATATGAATACGTAAACCATATTATTCAATGTATCGGTGGCCGTGCGCGTAACGTGTTTGGTAACACACGGTTATACTGTTTTGCTAAAGTCAAAGTTGTGAGTTCGAATCCCGATTTTCTAATTAATGTTTTTTGCCTAGTATCTTTTCTTAAATTATTGTCATTATATATAATTTTATTTATTTAATGGCTTGATATTTTTCTAACTTTTTAATAGAATTATCAAGCAAATTTAATGTCAAAAATGGATATTTCATAAGAGAAAACATCGTGATGTTATGCCTCGTGATTAAATATCAATCATTTTACAAAATATGTAACTTATATATAAATTAATGCTATGAATAAATAAGTTTTAATCAATTTGCTGTAAAGCTTGAAAAAAAGAAAATTTTCGATTCAATAAACATATGATTATTCTTGTACATGAGTCTAGAGTTGCTTAAACAAACATGAGGTTTCAAACTTAGACAGTTCATGACCGAGGTCTTCTACGATTGATTTGCCATCTAAAATGCGTAAACCAGGCGTGACATTGAGACTCTAAGGCCATCATCGATCCAAATCAAAACTATTCATAAATACATTGATAGCAGCATTGCAATCATAATTAGTATTATGAATATATGCATACCGGTCATCATCATATTCAGCATATCTATTTCTATAGATGTGTACTAAATTACATTAAAACAATTTTGAAAATTCAAGCATTTTAAAATTAAATCATTATTTTTTATTTATATAGTGATATGAAAGGGATGGTAAATCGGTAGATAAGCATTTGATCGCTGATCATCGATATAGCTAAGGTCTCAATAAACAGTTTCGTAAGTTCGACCACAGTCCAAACAGAAAATAAAAATGCCAACATAAATCAATCTCTCTCGTGTTTTGCATTAAAATTAGAACAGCAATATAAAGAATGAAAGAGTGTTTGTTAAAATATCAGTTTTGAAGAAAAACGAAACTACATGAACCGCCGACAGAGTTTGGTAATGCAAAATTTAGGACCTTTTTGAAATTCGTTTATCTCGCAAACGAGCAGAACATGCTATTACTTTTATTGCATCAATAAAGAACGATTTTAAATGTTCTTTTAATTGATACAATGTTTTCCACCCTAAATGATCTCTGAATGCATTGTTTTTTTAGCATGAAACTGCACTTTCGGCTATGTTTGGATAATTTTGAAATGAATGAGTTACGTCCTCTGCCTTTGTCAGTCATTTTGTATCACAATTAACATTTTTATTTGTTTAACCATATCCTGGATCTTATATCTTTAAAAAACAAAATATGAACACAGTCAATTGCTTAAATTTGATGTGGTGTACCTGATTTCGAGTTAGAAAATGGATGGCAGAATTGTTAAATGACTCAAAAACCTCAAAAGTCAACTAGATGTGCTAAAGATTTGATGATTTACTGAGTAAATTTAAAATTGCAAGTATAAATTCAGCACATAAATGTGCCAGTAATTAAACACAGGTAATTTATAAAACGGGTATCATCTTCATAGGTGAGGCAGGATTTTTAACCAATTAAATAAACTGTAAGCAGAGCCTCAAACATAATTTACGGTCAAACCTGTCTATAAGGTTACCCAAGGAAGAAGAAAACTGGTACAGTCAACTTGTCTATAAAGGCACCAAGGAAACCATTTAAGCGGCCTTGATGGACAGGCGGCCTTTGTATACAGGTTCAAAGTAGTATGGATAAAGAACAACTAGGATAAAGTTCTGTTGTCCTTTATAGCAGGTGACCTTATAAAGAGGTGGCCTTTAAGGCAGGTTGGACTGTATTTATGGTTCAAATAATATGAATAAAGAACCATTGGGATAACTTTTACAGCTTTTATTAGCAGATAGCCTTTATATAGAGGTGCCTTAAGGCAGGTTCGACTGTAGTTTGTTCTTTATCGCGAAAACAAATTCGATAATTGAAATTTTAAAATGAACGTGAAAGAATTTTTATAAAGGTATTATCTGTATAGAGACAGTAAGGACGAGTAGCTAACGGTCTTCTATTATCTAAAATGTGTCACTACTACTCAGTACTACTCAAAACAATCAAAATCAACCTAGAATGACACGATTTGATTTTACGAGGTTAACAGATCACATAAGGTCACATGAAGTGAGTAGGTAATCTCAGTAGTGTTCACTTTGCTGTTTACATTTTAGAGTTTAAACGAAAGAGAGGCAAATAAATCAAATGAGGCTTAATAGTTCACATAAGGTAACATTAACTATTGATAGGGCAAATCTATGGTAGGACGAGTCCAAGTCAATTATAATTAGTAAAAATATAATTAGCTATCAAATGATCATTTATGGTACACGTTGTCAAAAAAAACGTTTAGAATTTTTGTTATGGTCTGTAAAGTCCCAAAACACAATCTAAATGTTTTTATCCTCAGCTAAATTCGAAATCGGACATAATTATGAAATTAAAATTTAAATGTATCTACACGTTTGCATTCACCAAGTTTTATGGGAAGAATTTCGATAGTGGAAGTCATATCTGATCTAAAGCATTGTTCAATACATATTTATACAAAAATAGAATGGTCAACATTACTTTAATAGATGAATCAGTTAATCATTTTTTGGAAATTGTAGCAGAATAAAATATGAATACGTAAACCATATTATTCAATGTATCGGTGGCCGTGCGCGTAACGTGTTTGGTAACACACTGTTATACTGTTTTGCTAAAGTCAAAGTTGTGAGTTCGAATCCCGATTTTCTAATTAATGTTTTTTGCCTAGTATCTTTTTCTTAAATTATTGTCATTATATATAATTTTATTTATTTAATGGCTTGATATTTTTCTAACTTTTTAATAGAATTATCAAGCAAATTTAATGTCAAAAATGGATATTTCATAAGAGAAAACATCGTGATGTTATGCCTCGTGATTAAATATCAATCATTTTACAAAATATGTAACTTATAATAAATTAATGCTATGAAGAAATAAGTTTTAATCAATTTGCTGTAAAGCTTGAAAAAAAGAAAATTTTCGATTCAAAAACATATGATTATTCTTGTACATGAGTCTAGTGTTGCTTAAACAAACATGAGGTATTCAAACTTAGACAGTTCATGACCGAGGTCTTCTACGATTGATTTGCCATCTAAAATGCGTAAACCAGGCGTGACATTGAGACTCTAAGGCCATCATCGATCCAAATCAAAACTATTCATAAATACATTGATAGCAGCATTGCAGTCATAATTAGTATTATGAATATATGCATACCGGTCATCATCATATTCAGCATATCTATTTCTATAGATGTGTACTAAATTACATTAAAACAATTTTGAAAATTCAAGCATTTTAAATATAATCATTATTTTTTTATTTATATAGTGATTGAAAGGGATGGTAAATCGGTAGATAAGCATTTGATCGCTGATCATCGATATAGCTAAGGTCTCAATAAACAGTTTCATAAGTTCGACCACAGTCCAAACAGAAAATAAAAATGCCAACATAAATCAATCTCTCTCGTGTTTTGCATTAAAATTAGAACAGCAATATAAAGAATGAAAGAGTGGAAATAATTGTTTGTTAAAATATCAGTTTTGAAGAAAAACGAAAACTACATGAACCGCCGACAGAGTTTGGTAATGCAAAATTTAGGACCATTTTTGAAATTCGTTTATCTCGCAAACGAGCAGAAATGCTATACTTTTATTGCATCAATAAAGAAACGATTTTAATTTCTTTTAATTGATACAATGTTTTCCACCCTAAATGATCTCTGAATGCATTGTTTTTTAGCATGAACTGCACTTTTCGGCTATGTTTGGATAATTTTGAAATGAATGAGTTACGTCCTCTGCCTTTGTCAGTCATTTTGTACAATTTTAACATTTTTTATTGTGTTAACATATCATGATCTTATATCTTTAAAAAACAAAAATATGAACACAGTCAAATTGCTTAAATTGATGTGTGTGTACCTGATTTCGAGTTAGAAAATGGATGGCAGAAATTGTTAAATGACTCAAAAACCTCAAAAGTCAACTAGATGTGCTAAAGATTTGATGATTTACTGAGTAAATTTAAACTTGTCAAGTATAAATTCAGCACATAAATGTTGCAGTAATTAAACACAGGTAATTTATAAAACGGGTATCATCTTCATAGGTGAGGCAGGATTTTTAACCAATTAATAAAACTGTAAGCAGAGCCTCAAACATAATTTACGGTCAAACCTGTCTATAAGGTTACCCAAGGAAGAAGTAAAACTGGTACAGTCAAACTGTCTATAAAGGCACCCAAGGAAACCATTTAAAGCGGCCTTGATGGACAGGCGGCCTTTGTATACAGGTTCAAATAGTATGGATAAAGAACAACTAGGATAAAGTTCTGTTGTCCTTTATAAGCAGGTGACCCTTATAAAGAGGTGGCCTTTAAGGCAGGTTGGACTGTATTTATGGTTCAAATAATATGAATAAAGAACAATTGGGATAACTTTTACAGGCTTTTATTAGCAGATAGCCTTTATATAGAGGTGGCCTTTAAGGCAGGTTCGACTGTAGTTTGTTCCTTTATCGCGAAAACAAATTCGATAATTGAAATTTTAAAATGAACGTGAAAGAATTTTTATAAAGGTATTATCTGTATAGAAGACAGTAAGACGAGTAGCTAAACGGTCTTCTATTATCTAAAATGTGTTCACTACTACTCAGTACTACTCAAAACAATTCAAAATCAACCTAGAATGACACCGATTTGATTTTTCGAGGTTAACAGATCACATAAGGTCACATGAAGTGAGTAGGTAATCTCAGTAGTGTTCACTTTGCTGTTTACATTTTAGAGTTTAAACGAAAGAGAGGCAAATAAATCAAACTGAGGCTTAATAGTTCACATAAGGTAACATTAACTATGATAGGGAAATCTATGGTAGGACGAGTCCAAGTCAATTATAATTAGTAAAAATATAATTAGCTATCAAATGATCATTTATGGTACACGTTTGTCAAATAAAACGTTTTAGAATTTTTGTTAATGGTCTGTAAAGTCCCAAAACACAATCTAAATGTTTTTATCCTCAGCTAAATTCGAAAATCGGACATAATTTTATGAAATTAGAATTTAAATGTATCTACACGTTTGCATTCACCAAGTTTTTATGGGAATGAATTTCGATAGTGGAAGTCATATCTGATCTAAAGCATTGTTCAATACATATTTATACAAAAATAGAATGGTCAACATTACTTTAATAGATGAATCAGTTTTAATCATTTTTTGGAAATTGTAGCAGAATAAAATATGAATACGTAAACCATATTATTCAATGTATCGGTGGCCGTGCGCGTAACGTGTTTGGTAACACACTGTTATACTGTTTTGCTAAAGTCAAAGTTGTGAGTTCGAATCCCGATTTTCTAATTAATGTTTTTTGCCTAGTATCTTTTTCTTAAATTATTGTCATTATATATAATTTTATTTATTTAATGGCTTGATATTTTTCTAACTTTTTAATAGAATTATCAAGCAAATTTAATGTCAAAAATGGATATTTCATAGAGAAAACATCGTGATGTTATGCCTCGTGATTAAATATCAATCATTTTACAAAATATGTAACTTATATATAAATTAATGCTATGAAGAAATAAGTTTTAATCAATTTGCTGTAAAGCTTGAAAAAAAGAAAATTTTCGATTCAATAAACATATGATTATTCTTGTACATGAGTCTAGTGTTGCTTAAACAAACATGAGGTATTCAAACTTAGACAGTTCATGACCGAGGTCTTCTACGATTGATTTGCCATCTAAAATGCGTAAACCAGGCGTGACATTGAGACTCTAAGGCCATCATCGATCCAAATCAAAACTATTCATAAATACATTGATAGCAGCATTGCAGTCATAATTAGTATTATGAATATATGCATACCGGTCATCATCATATTCAGCATATCTATTTCTATAGATGTGTACTAAATTACATTAAAACAATTTTGAAAATTCAAGCATTTTAAAATTATAATCATTATTTTTATTTATATAGTGATATGAAAGGGATGGTAAATCGGTAGATAAGCATTTGATCGCTGATCATCGATATAGCTAAGGTCTCAATAAACAGTTTCATAAGTTCGACCACAGTCCAAACAGAAAATAAAAATGCCAACATAAATCAATCTCTCTCGTGTTTTGCATTAAAATTAGAACAGCAATATAAAGAATGAAAGAGTGGAAAATAATTGTTTGTTAAAATATCAGTTTTGAAGAAAAACGAAACTACATGAACCGCCGACAGAGTTTGGTAATGCAAAATTTAGGACCTTTTTGAAATTCGTTTATCTCGCAAACGAGCAGAACATGCTATAACTTTTATTGCATCAATAAAGAGCGATTTTAATGTTCTTTTAATTGATACAATGTTTTCCACCCTAAATGATCTCTGAATGCATTGTTTTTAGCATGAAACTGCACTTTTCGGCTATGTTTGGATAATTTTGAAATGAATGAGTTACGTCCTCTGCCTTTGTCAGTCATTTTGTATCACAATTTAACATTTTTTATTTGTGTTAACCATATCATGATCTTATATCTTTAAAAACAAAAATATGAACACAGTCAAATTGCTTGAATTTGATGTGTGTGTACCTGATTTCGAGTTAGAAAATGGATGGCAGAAATTGTTAAATGACTCAAAAACCTCAAAAGTCAACTAGATGTGCTAAAGATTGATGATTTACTGAGTAAATTTAAACTTGTCAAAGTATAAATTCAGCACATAAATGTTGCAGTAATTAAACACAGGTAATTTATAAAACGGGTATCTTCATAGGTGAGGCAGGATTTTTAACCAATTAAATAAACTGTAAGCAGAGCCTCAAACATAATTTACGGTCAAACCTGTCTATAAAGGTTACCCAAGGAAGAAGTAAAACTGGTACAGTCAAACTTGTCTATAAAGGCACCCAAGGGAACCATTTAAAGCGGCCTTGATGGACAGGCAGCCTTTGTATACAGGTTCAAATAATATGGATAAAGAACAACTAGGATAAAGTTCTGTTGTCCTTTATAAGCAGGTGACCCTTATAAAGAGGTGGCCTTTAAGGCAGGTTGGACTGTATTTATGGTTCAAATAATATGAATAAAGAACAATTGGGATAAACTTTTACAGGCTTTTATTAGCAGATAGCCTTTATATAGAGGTGGCCTTTAAGGCAGGTTCGACTGTAGTTTGTTCCTTTATCGCGAAAACAAATTCGATAATTGAAATTTTAAAATGAACGTGAAAGAATTTTTATAAAGGTATTATCTGTATAGAAGACAGTAAGACGAGTAGCTAACGGTCTTCATTATCTAAAATGTGTTCACTACTACTCAGTACTACTCAAAACAATTCAAAATCAACCTAGAATGACACCGATTTGATTTTTTTCGAGGTTAACAGATCACATAAGGTCACATGAAGTGAGTAGGTAATCTCAGTAGTGTTCACTTTGCTGTTTACATTTTAGAGTTTAAACGAAAGAGAGGCAAATAAATCAAACTGAGGCTTAATAGTTCACATAAGGTAACATTAACTATGATAGGGCAAATCTATGGTAGGACGAGTCCAAGTCAATTATAATTAGTAAAATATAATTAGCTATCAAATGATCATTTATGGTACACGTTTGTCAAATAAAAACGTTTTAGAATTTTTGTTAATGGTCTGTAAAGTCCCAAAAACAATCTAAATGTTTTTATCCTCAGCTAAATTCGAAAATCGGACATAATTTTATGAAATTAGAATTTAAATGTATCTACACGTTTGCATTCACCAAGTTTTTATGGGAATGAATTTCGATAGTGAAAGTCATATCTGATCTAAAGCATTGTTCAATACATATTTATACAAAATAGAATGGTCAACATTACTTTAATAGATGAATCAGTTTTAATCATTTTTTGGAAATTGTAGCAGAATAAAATATGAATACGTAAACCATATTATTCAATGTATCGGTGGCCGTGCGCGTAACGTGTTTGGTAACACACTGTTATACTGTTTTGCTAAAGTCAAAGTTGTGAGTTCGAATCCCGATTTTCTAATTAATGTTTTTTGCCTAGTATCTTTTTCTTAAATTATTGTCATTATATATAATTTTATTTATTTAATGGCTTGATATTTTTCTAACTTTTTAATAGAATTATCAAGCAAATTTAATGTCAAAAATGGATATTTCATAAGAGAAAACATCGTGTTGTTATGCCTCGTGATTAAATATCAATCATTTTACAAAATATGTAACTTATATATAAATTAATGCTATGAATAAATAAGTTTTAATCAATTTGCTGTAAAGCTTGAAAAAAAAGAAAATTTTCGATTCAATAAACATATGATTATTCTTGTACATGGGTCTAGAGTTGCTTAAACAAACATGAGGTTTTCAAACTTAGACAGTTCATGACCGAGGTCTTCTACGATTGATTTGCCATCTAAAATGCGTAAACCAGGCGTGACATTGAGACTCTAAGGCCATCATCGATCCAAATCAAAACTATTCATAAATACATTGATAGCAGCATTGCAATCATAATTAGTATTATGAATATATGCATACCGGTCATCATCATATTCAGCATATCTATTTCTATAGATGTGTACTAAATTACATTAAAACAATTTTGAAAATTCAAGCATTTTAAAATTATAATCATTATTTTTTATTTATATAGTGATATGAAAGGGATGGTAAATCAGTAGATAAGCATTTGATCGCTGATCATCGATATAGCTAAGGTCTCAATAAACAGTTTCGTAAGTTCGACCACAGTCCAAACAGAAATAAAAATGCCAACATAAATCAATCTCTCTCGTGTTTTGCATTAAAATTAGAACAGCAATATAAAGAATGAAAGAGTGGAAATAATTTTTTGTTAAAATATCAGTTTTGAAGAAAAACGAAACTACATGAACCGCCGACAGAGTTTGGTAATGCAAAATTTAGGACATTTTTGAAATTCGTTTATCTCGCAAACGAGCAGAACATGCTATTACTTTTATTGCATCAATAAAGAGCGATTTTAATGTTCTTTTAATTGATACAATGTTTTCCACCCTAAATGATCTCTGAATGCATTGTTTTTTAGCATGAAACTGCACTTTTCGGCTATGTTTGGATAATTTGTAATGAATGAGTTACGTCCTCTGCCTTTGTCAGTCATTTTGTATCACATTTTAACATTTTTTATTTGTGTTAAACATCTCATGATCTTATATCTTTAAAAAAAAAATATGAACACAGTCAAATTGCTTGAATTTGATGTGTGTGTACCTGATTTCGAGTTAGAAAATGGATGGCAGAAATTGTTAAATGACTCAAAAACCTCAAAAGTCAACTAGATGTGCTAAAGATTTGATGATTTACTGAGTAAATTTAAACTTGTCAAGTATAAATTCAGCACATAAATGTTGCAGTAATTAAACACAGGTAATTTATAAAACGGGTATCATCTTCATAGGTGAGGCAGGATTTTTAACCAATTAAATAAACTGTAAGCAGAGCCTCAAACATAATTTACGGTCAAACCTGTCTATAAAGGTTACCCAAGGAAGAAGTAAAACTGGTACAGTCAAACTTGTCTATAAAGGCACCCAAGAGAACCATTTAAAGCGGCCTTGATGGACAGGCAGCCTTTGTATACAGGTTCAAATAGTATGGATAAAGAACAACTAGGATAAAGTTCTGTTGTCCTTTATAAGCAGGTGACCCTTATAAAGAGGTGGCCTTTAAGGCAGGTTGGACTGTATTTATGGTTCAAATAATATGAATAAAGAACAATTGGGATAAACTTTACAGGCTTTTATTAGCAGATAGCCTTTATATAGAGGTGGCCTTTAAGGCAGGTTCGACTGTAGTTTGTTCCTTTATCGCGAAAACAAATTCGATAATTGAAATTTTAAAATGAACGTGAAAGAATTTTTATAAAGGTATTATCTGTATAGAAGACAGTAAGACGAGTAGCTAACGGTCTTTTTATCTGAAATGTGTTCACTACTACTCAGTACTACTCAAAACAATTCAAAATCAACCTAGATTGACACCGATTTGATTTTATCGAGGTTAACAGATCACATAAGGTCACATGAAGTGAGTAGGTAATCTCAGTAGTGTTCACTTTGCTGTTTACATTTTAAAGTTTAAACGAAAGAGAGGCAAATAAATCAAACTGAGGCTTAATAGTTCACATAAGGTAACATTAACTATGATAGGGCAAATCTATGGTAGGACGAGTCCAAGTCAATATAATTAGTAAAAATATAATTAGCTATCAAATGATCATTTATGGTACACGTTTGTCAAATAAAAACGTTTTAGAATTTTGTTAATGGTCTGTAAAGTCCCAAAACACAATCTAAATGTTTCTATCCTCAGCTAAATTCGAAAATCGGACATAATTTTATGAAATTAAAATTTAAATGTATCTACACGTTTGCATTCACCAAGTTTTTATGGGAATGAATTCCGATAGTGAAAGTCATATCTGATCTAAAGCATTGTTCAATACATATTTATACAAAAATAGAATGGTCAACATTACTTTAATAGATGAATCAGTTTCAATCATTTTTTGGAAATTGTAGCAGAATAAAATATGAATACGTAAACCATATTATTCAATGTATCGGTGGCCGTGCGCGTAACGTGTTTGGTAACACACTGTTATACTGTTTTGCTAAAGTCAAAGTTGTGAGTTCGAATCCCGATTTTCTAATTAATGTTTTTTGCCTAGTATCTTTTTCTTAAATTATTGTCATTATATATAATTTTATTTATTTAATGGCTTGATATTTTTCTAACTTTTTAATAGAATTATCAAGAAAATTTAATGTCAAAAATGGATATTTCATAAGAGAAAACATCGTGATGTTACGCCTCGTGATTAAATATCAATCATTTTACACAATATGTAACTTATATATAAATTAATGCTATGAATAAATAAGTTTTAATCAATTTGCTGTAAAGCTTGAAAAAAAAGAAAATTTTCGATTCAATAAACATATGATTATTCTTGTACATGGGTCTAGAGTTGCTTAAACAAACATGAGGTTTTCAAACTTAGACAGTTCATGACCGAGGTCTTCTACGATTGATTTGCCATCTAAAATGCGTAAACCAGGCGTGACATTGAGACTCTAAGGCCATCATCGATCCAAATCAAAACTATTCATAAATACATTGATAGCAGCATTGCAATCATAATTAGTATTATGAATATATGCATACCGGTCATCATCATATTCAGCATATCTATTTCTATAGATGTGTACTAAATTACATTAAAACAATTTTGAAAATTCAAGCATTTTAAAATTATAATCATTATTTTTTATTTATATAGTGATATGAAAGGGATGGTAAATCAGTAGATAAGCATTTGATCGCTGATCATCGATATAGCTAAGGTCTCAATAAACAGTTTCGTAAGTTCGACCACAGTCCAAACAGAAAATAAAAATGCCAACATTAATCAATCTCTCTCGTGTTTTGCATTAAAATTAGAACAGCAATATAAAGAATGAAAGAGTGGAAATAATTTTTTGTTAAAATATCAGTTTTGAAGAAAAACGAAACTACATGAACCGCCGACAGAGTTTGGTAATGCAAAATTTAGGACATTTTTGAAATTCGTTTATCTCGCAAACGAGCAGAACATGCTATTACTTTTATTGCATCAATAAAGAGCGATTTTAATGTTCTTTTAATTGATACAATGTTTTCCACCCTAAATGATCTCTGAATGCATTGTTTTTTAGCATGAAACTGCACTTTTCGGCTATGTTTGGATAATTTTGTAATGAATGAGTTACGTCCTCTGCCTTTGTCAGTCATTTTGTATCACATTTTAACATTTTTTATTTGTGTTAAACATCTCATGATCTTATATCTTTAAAAAACAAAACTATGAACACAGTCAAATTGCTTGAATTTGATGTGTGTGTACCTGATTTCGAGTTAGAAAATGGATGGCAGAAATTGTTAAATGACTCAAAAACCTCAAAAGTCAACTAGATGTGCTAAAGATTTGATGATTTACTGAGTAAATTTAAACTTGTCAAGTATAAATTCAGCACATAAATGTTGCAGTAATTAAACACAGGTAATTTATAAAACGGGTATCATCTTCATAGGTGAGGCAGGATTTTTAACCAATTAAATAAACTGTAAGCAGAGCCTCAAACATAATTTACGGTCAAACCTGTCTATAAAGGTTACCCAAGGAAGAAGTAAAACTGGTACAGTCAAACTTGTCTATAAAGGCACCCAAGAGAACCATTTAAAGCGGCCTTGATGGACAGGCAGCCTTTGTATACAGGTTCAAATAGTATGGATAAAGAACAACTAGGATAAAGTTCTGTTGTCCTTTATAAGCAGGTGACCCTTATAAAGAGGTGGCCTTTAAGGCAGGTTGGACTGTATTTATGGTTCAAATAATATGAATAAAGAACAATTGGGATAAACTTTTACAGGCTTTTATTAGCAGATAGCCTTTATATAGAGGTGGCCTTTAAGGCAGGTTCGACTGTAGTTTGTTCCTTTATCGCGAAAACAAATTCGATAATTGAAATTTTAAAATGAACGTGAAAGAATTTTTATAAAGGTATTATCTGTATAGAAGACAGTAAGACGAGTAGCTAACGGTCTTCTTTTATCTGAAATGTGTTCACTACTACTCAGTACTACTCAAAACAATTCAAAATCAACCTAGATTGACACCGATTTGATTTTATCGAGGTTAACAGATCACATAAGGTCACATGAAGTGAGTAGGTAATCTCAGTAGTGTTCACTTTGCTGTTTACATTTTAAAGTTTAAACGAAAGAGAGGCAAATAAATCAAACTGAGGCTTAATAGTTCACATAAGGTAACATTAACTATGATAGGGCAAATCTATGGTAGGACGAGTCCAAGTCAATTATAATTAGTAAAAATATAATTAGCTATCAAATGATCATTTATGGTACACGTTTGTCAAATAAAAACGTTTTAGAATTTTTGTTAATGGTCTGTAAAGTCCCAAAACACAATCTAAATGTTTTTATCCTCAGCTAAATTCGAAAATCGGACATAATTTTATGAAATTAAAATTTAAATGTATCTACACGTTTGCATTCACCAAGTTTTTATGGGAATGAATTCCGATAGTGAAAGTCATATCTGATCTAAAGCATTGTTCAATACATATTTATACAAAAATAGAATGGTCAACATTACTTTAATAGATGAATCAGTTTCAATCATTTTTTGGAAATTGTAGCAGAATAAAATATGAATACGTAAACCATATTATTCAATGTATCGGTGGCCGTGCGCGTAACGTGTTTGGTAACACACTGTTATACTGTTTTGCTAAAGTCAAAGTTGTGAGTTCGAATCCCGATTTTCTAATTAATGTTTTTTGCCTAGTATCTTTTTCTTAAATTATTGTCATTATATATAATTTTATTTATTTAATGGCTTGATATTTTTCTAACTTTTAATAGAATTATCAAGAAAATTTAATGTCAAAAATGGATATTTCATAAGAGAAAACATCGTGATGTTACGCCTCGTGATTAAATATCAATCATTTTACAAAATATGTAACTTATATATAAATTAATGCTATGAATAAATAAGTTTTAATCAATTTGCTGTAAAGCTTGAAAAAAAAGAAAATTTTCGATTCAATAAACATATGATTATTCTTGTACATGGGTCTAGAGTTGCTTAAACAAACATGAGGTTTTCAAACTTAGACAGTTCATGACCGAGGTCTTCTACGATTGATTTGCCATCTAAAATGCGTAAACCAGGCGTGACATTGAGACTCTAAGGCCATCATCGATCCAAATCAAAACTATTCATAAATACATTGATAGCAGCATTGCAATCATAATTAGTAAAAATCATTTTTTGGAAGTTGTAGCAGAATAAAATATGAATACGTAAACCGTATTATTCAATGTATCGGTGGCCGTGCGCGTAATGTGTAAGGCCATCATCGATCGAAATCAAAACTGATCATAAATACACTGATTGTTGCTTTAAGATTTTGATGTGCTAATTAGTGTGCACAAAACAAACCACATTAAAACTTATAGACCTGTACTTCATACACTTTGATATGCAACAACACTTCACAAAGAAATTGAATTTGAATTGCCCATTTTGGTAATAAAGAGAACAGAAAATATTAATGTTATTTTCAGATATGAACCTTTTTGTGAAATAAAATCGTAATTATTTCAATCGATATTTTTTAGGTTCTCGTAGCAAAATAGTTTTTACTCTGAAGGTTGAAGACAATTTAAAAATAAAGTTTACTAAACGACCACTTTCCCTCATGAGGACTAGAGTCTAGAAGAAAGGTAATACATGGCTATTGTATTATGCTATTTGTTTGCATTCTAAAATCCGTTAACCAAACCACCAACGATCCAAAACACAATTAGTCCTAAAACACACGATTGCACAATTCCATTTGGGTAAATGCTTTTGATTTTAAACAATGATGAACAAAATGCAAGTAAATTTGCAAAAATAAATAAAGTTAAAGGACACACAAAATTAATATGTGTTTATACTCTATACTTGGTGATCGTGAAATCTGAAGTAGCCTGCAAATGAATCATTGAAAAGCTCTGTCGTAAATGTTCCTAAATGTGCTTAAAACTGAAGTCCCCTAATCCCTTGGACTAGAATAAATGGTAAACATTTAAATTTGTGTTCAAGTTACAAAACACAAACTTTTTTTTACCAAAAGTGCGTATTAAAATTCAAAATGTAAAAAAATTATTTTCAAAATAAAAAACAAACATAACAGACCATGACCAAATTTCAACCCAATTCACTGGTAGATTAAGTTTAACACTTGACCTTCCATCAGGAAGGTGAGGCCGGGTGCCCTGGAAGAGTTATCACTCCCTGTTCAGCTAGGTACTACTCTCACCACGTGTGTAATCAAAATTGAGAATGAAAGAAACATAGAACTATGGGACGTCAAATATACTTTAGTAATTTTGTATACAGAGATGCGTTATTTATCAATAATAGTGATGACGGCCATAGAACTTTTTTGAGACTTAATAAGTGTAGACCTGCGATATCCTCGAGTCAACAATTAATTTGTAAGCTGATTTTTTTCGTTGTATTAATGTCTACCATAATTATATTATTTATGTGTGTTTTCATCTATTTGCATTAAAATTCAAAGACGGGAAATTTCAGTAATCATCAAAACAATTCAAAATCAATCTAGATGGGTTTAACGAGGGTAATTCGTCCAAGAAAAGAAGATCATTTCGCTTATATCGGGACGTCACCAGCTAGAGGTGAAGTGACAAAACTGTTTACCTTTGCCGTGCGCTCAGGGCAATGTGATGGGAGGTTTCTTTAGTATGTTACATCTATACTGTTTTTAATGTTTCTTCCAAAGAACTCCGGGGCTTCATTTCAATGAGTTTGATGCCAAGTGCTTGACGAAAGTCTTGTTTAGACCCTACCAGGATTCTAACCACGACCTTTCATATTCGAAGCAAACATTCTAACAACTGAGCTACCAGAGGTTTTAACACCGACTTGACGGTTTATTTGATGTATTAGAAGTCAAAATGTTGCCACCAAGTGCACACTAGAACAACACATTAAAAATATACTCAAATTTGAGGGAGGCACTCACCGAATGCAGATCTTTGAGGGTTAATAAAAAAATCTTGTCGAAAATAGCTGAATATTGATGATGTGACGTAAAGCAACTAACCAATATAATGGAAAACAGTATTTAAACAACCACAGGTTTTATATTAATGTCATTTCCTGATGCATATATAATATGGAATGTGATAAAATTGTGAACATCCAATTACAGAATACATGTATTCACTAAATATGTGAAGAAATGTAATTTATCTTTGAAGTTTGAATAATCTGTTACTAATGAATTTGTTTTGTCAGAATCTGTAGGTATTGAGGAACTTCTGTTTTCAAAATTAGTAGAATGCTCCAAGGCTTAAAGAAAAATGGGACACAGCACTTTACATTATTTTATAACTAGTTGTTTATAATCAGCCAGTAAATCACATCCTCTGTATTTATACTTCCGAGTTGTACCATGCTCTTGTTCAAACTGGATATTGTATAGTAGTTGTTTTAGTTTTACAAGCTATCTACTTCCTAATTCTTGAATTTTGTCTACAGGCGTCCTGAATATTTCGCACTACATTTCTGCTTAACCTGTAAACAAGGAAATGTGTAGTTGCTTACCAATGAAATGTACTTTATATGTACATGGTTGATATCTTTGTGGCTGGCTATATTAGTATACATCTCTTCAAATATTGGTAATCCAGATCTTGAATAAACATCTTTAGCATTTTAGACTCCATGCATAACCACTTCTTTTCCTTAATTACAGTTTAAGGTGCATCATGATACACAAAAACATTCATGTAAACTTTATTGATATGTTCGGTAAATGCTTAGCATCACACCTGTTTGAGGACAATGTAATATGCTGGTTTTAATTTATTTATCTATGACAAGAAAATAATTCATTCAAAAACATCTCAACCAGTACATGAATGAAATTGTTTAATTGGATTCAATGATGGTAATTAACAAGTCATTATTTTATATTAATATGGTTACATAGTAAGTCCAGAGTATCTATTCCTGCAACCCAGATAGAAAAAATCCATAAAAAGAGAGGTGCAAGATATCTCCATCTTGTACCCTCCTGTGCAAGATAGCCTACATGCTGCAAAATTTTATCAACAAAGCCAGAGGTGTAACAAAAGTTGAATTTGACTTTAAATTGAAAAAATTGTACTTTCTGATGCAAGACATAGAATCAACCACTACTTGTAGTGCCAGATAAGGTGTATCAAAAGTTGAAATTGACTTTAAATTGAAAAAATTGTACTTCTTGATGCAATTAAATAGAATCAATCACTACTTGTAATGCCAGATAAGGAAATCTCAACCCTCGTTCTAATACATTTGGTCCAGAATTTGGCAAGCCTCGTTCTGGACCAAATATATTAGAACTCAGGTTGAGATTTCCCTATCTGGCACCACAAGTTGTGATAGATTCTATTACTCCGAGTCTAAATCCATGTTTTCAAGTATACCATGTGAGGTGAATGTTGTTTTTGTCTTATATATTTAAGTTATGATGACAGAAATATGTATCCATATGGTAACTTAGGTGGCAGAGAGCTCGCTCCGTATTTGGGAGGTTTGAACCCCGACTTGAAAGTAGGAAGCGACTGTTCTTTCTTCAACCTCTCTGCATTTAGAAATGAAAGTCACAGGGTCCGAAGAGACCTTAAAAACTGATATCCATCTGAACATCATGGCAGGCATGACACATTGCTCCATGCACATTGCAAATGTAAAAATTTCTGTCACTTCTACTATAACTGGTGACGTCTCGATATAAGTGAAATATTCTTGGCTGGAATGTAAAACTCCATTCAATCAATCACTGTATCCATACTTTACCAAAACATCAAATCTAAAGTCAATAAGATTGCAAAGAGGCATGGTTTACTAGTACCAAGAGGCTAATAGCGTTGGAAGCTTGCCAAGAGGCTAATAGTGTTGGAAGCTTGCCAAAGGGCTAATAGTGTTGAAAGCTTGCCAAAGGGCTAATAGTGTTGAAAGCTTGCCAAGAAGCTAAATAGTGTTGAAAGCTTGCCAAGAGGCTAATAGTGTTGAAAGCTTGCCAAGAGGCTAATAGTGTTGAAAGCTTGCCAAGAGGCTAATAGTGTTGAAAGCTTGCCAAGAAGCTAAATAGTGTTGAAAGCTTGCCAAGAGGCTAATAGTGTTGAAAGCTTGCCAAGAAGCTAAATAGTGTTGAAAGCTTGCCAAAAGGCTAATAGTGTTGAAAGCTTGCCAAGAGGCTAATAGTGTTTGGTAACCAACATTTTATTTTATGATTTTTGTGAAGGGTTATGATGAACACATTCCCGTTAAAGAACACTTGCTATCTGTTGATGTCATTTACCGATACAATATTGAAATGGTGTACATATAAACAATTAATAGAAGTGATATATAGAAGTATTTTAATAGCTGGAGCAATTTTGAACACATTAAAACATAACAATAAAATCCAAACCACATTTTATGATCTAAATTTTCCAGACAGATCTGCTAATATAATTGTGAATCATAATGGTTTACGTACATTTGCCTTGCTCATTTTACATGTTTTAGTGATTATATTTCATAATGATAGTACTAATAAATGTTTTCAGTTTGTTTCTATTATGTATATAAGTATTGTCAAGCCCTATATTACTTGTCCTTATCAGTGCTCATCTCAGAGATTTGTTGATATTAATAATAAAAAATGATATGTGTTTGTAAATTATATCGATACCTTTTGTAGCTAATGGTGTATGTTTTCAATGGGTTTATTTTCAAGGTATTTATTTTTGTTAACTTTGTAAAGTAACTTAGGGTACCTCAGTCTATAATTTAAGAGTAGCATTATCACTCCACAGTCTACTGATACTGCCAAGGGGAAAATTTTTGAACACACCCCATGATTTCTGAAATCACACCCCATGATCTCTGAAATCACACCTCAAGATTTCTGAAATCACACCCCAAGTTTTCTGAAAACACACCACAAGATTTCTGAAATCACACCCCAAGATTTCTGAAATCACACCCAAGATTTCTGAAATCACACCCCATGATTTCTGAAATCACACCACAAGATTTCTGAAATCACACACCCAAGATTTCTGAAATCACACCCCATGATTTCTGAAATCACACTGCAACATTTCTGAAATTGCGAGGTTTTCACCTTGTGAAAATAATCCCCTTTACAGTATCACAATTTCATATAAAATTCCCTACAGGAATTATCACTTCTTAATCCCCTACTAGCATTATCACTCCCTAATCTCCTACAAACATCAATATTCCTTAATCCTCTACCAGCATAATCATCCGATGTCACCACAGAGTACACAATCCGTGGGGCACTTTAATACCTTACTGGCATCATCATTCATTTCTGATAATTTCTGACTGGCATCATCACTACAGTAATCTCTACAACTTAGATATTGTTCACCTTTCATCAAAAATCAATATTAAGAAATGAAAGAGATTTGTCTCTCAAACAAATTTAGAATTGTCATTAACAATACTATCAGAATCACTGTGTTTGGGACAATTAATTACTCTTAATTTTCATAAAAAAATAAACAAACTTGAATGAAGTTTAATGTTTTACACTTCCTTTAGTAGCAACAGGAAATTGCTAGCATGAAAATGCGTTATTATGATAGATATCTCTGAACAGGTAAAAACTTTGCTGATATGTCCATTTACAAATTAAAAACCATGCAGATGAATGCCAGACCCTTTTGTGAATATGACATAATATGTCACCAAAGTCATAACATTCTGTGTAAACATCACTATTTTCAACAGGTAAAATCTACCATAGCAACAACATTGTTTGCAGATGCATATAACAATTTCCAGTTTCAGCTAAGCTCATGTTAATGAACAGTATTAATTATTATTAAGTTAATTGGATTTTCTATGAAAATTGAGCAAATTCACAAACACGCTGACTCTTGTAGCATATTTTGCATAAAGCAAAAGAGTGAAGAGGTGTAATGAAGTTTAATGTCTCAGTCAGGATTCTTTCACTTATCCTCCGTATATCAAGGCAGGCAGTTTTGAGATGGTAAAAGAAACTAGATTGCCCAGAGAAAACCATCCTTGGTAAGGGAAGTTGTAAACTTTTTCACACTAGGATCTGTCCATAGTGGGATTCAGATATAGGCAGTGAGTGGTGCCTTGGTCAGTAAATACACGCTTTAGACCACTCAACCATGAAGGCCCTGTAAATAACTGCGGTAGCACAGTTGGTAGAGTGCTCGCTCCATAAGTGGGAGGTCGTGGGTTCAAACCCCGACTGGGTCTGACTGTGGTAGTGGGTAGTGACTGTTCTTTTGCCAAGCACTCGGCATTACGAAATGAAAGTCATGTTTTTTTTCCGGATGGGAACTTAAAAGAAACAAGGTCCTGTGTCTTGGTAGGCTTGGCATGATAAAAAACCCTGCTGTATAATGCCATCAGCGCAACTGATAGGCAAAATTTCTGCACCTTTGCCTATAGCTGGTGACGTCTCGATATAAGTAAAATATTCTTGACTGGGATGTTAAACACCATTACTCAACTCAACTCATTGAGGCCCTGTATAGGGTGAAAGATATAGCCCGTCATGATTAATGTATAAGTGAAATAATCTGACATGGAAGTAAACATCATTCCATCAATCAAAACACATTATTATGTCAAAAAATAAACAAACAATGAAAATTAAAATGCATGCTCTAGTTAGTTTATTTACTTGTATCAAAATAGGAAAAATATAAAAAATATACTTATAGCAAAATAAAATAACTTTGACACTCGGTACAAAAATAAGTAAGTATTGAAATCAATCTTGTTTATAATATATATATATATATATATATATATATATATAGGATGTCTTTTTTTATCTTGGTGGTTCTGTCTTTATTGTTTGTCATTGATGATTTAGACTGAAAATATAAAATAAAAAAAATTAAATCTTGTAAACAGAACATAAAAACCACATAGCAGAAAGTTTGGTTTTGGTTGTAGGTAGTACCACACAACACTATCATAGCTAATATGTATAACAAGCTAATTCATTGAATAAGGATCCTCTACCAGTGGGGACCGGACTTTTTGTGATTTGCACTTACGTTCAAAGGGCCATAACTCCTTGAAAAATCAGCAAACCAACTTGATTTAATGATTTGTGCATCCACCCATGTTGACACTTTGCAAAAAGTTTTGTAAATAATGCTACATGGTTTTGAAGAACTAGACTGGACAAAAAGTGTCTGGATGGACAGACTACGGGACAGAAGAAACTGAATATCCCCCTGTTTCTATGAAACAGAGATGATGAAAAGCTAATCCTGACCAAGTTAATGTTTATAGGGCCACATAAATAAACAGTATTATATCTTTACACAGATAAAACTATAACAAGATGATGTTAGGGTCTTTTTATGATGTCAATACAAGCTGCACACAAATGTAAAGACTGGGTTATCAATGTACTGTCATTTTATAAAGCTACATTGAGCCTGAGTAGAGGCATTATTTCTGCACCCTTTTGTATAACAGTTGGAAAGTTCTGTAACCCATACATGTATCCTGAAGGAGTAATATATTAACTATATATACTACATCACATTTAATTCAGGATTTAAAAATGATATGTATTTTTGAAAATAACAGTGTATGACTAAATAATTTAAGATTCAATTTAAATTCCTTGTGACCTTGAATCAAGATCTGTAAGTAATATATCTATCTGAAGCTGAATCAAACTTTAAGCAGTATATATTAATTATAAGCTTACCACAAGCTCCCTCATGTAGTCTGACGTTATCAATGCTGATATCTCCCTTTGTTCCTCCAACAGTTACTGCCTCTATATCAATCTGTTAAAATAATAATATTGTGTATAAAAATGATGAACTTTTATCTGCTTACAACAACTCTTACATCCCTTTACAAGACTAATAGTATACAGTCATATTTTCCCAAGGACAAAGCCAGAAAAGTATATAACTTGTAAAGGGTGAACAAATATTCATATCTCCCTCACTCAAAGACAATAAATTGTTTATTTTACCGAAATGAAAGATCACCATCATGATGGTAATAAAAAAGACAGCTGGATTTGTAATCATTTGAAATGACTATAAATCTCTCTTTCCGTCATTTTTCTCCTATCGAAACTCATCGGAGGCAAACGTTAGAATATCCAAACCGATTCTCTGTCAATGACGTCATATCATTGTGACGTTATGGTGATTTCAGAATGAATGGGGTATGTTGTTTTCAGAGGGATACATCATGTTTTTTCCACCTTAATCACATGACCAAAAGATCAAATCAAAATACAGATCATATAGTATTTTTTCAGTGAGGTATAATAATCATTGTTATCAAGTACCCGTATAAAATGTTTTTAAAAATGCATTAGAATATATTATCTTTAACTTCAGCTTGCTCTGAAATGCACATTAAATATTCTATAGTGACTGGTTAAATTAAAATCTCTAATACCACAGAGAAGGCAAGTTATTTTGGAATATCTAATCATATGTGCTTATGGTCAACTGAACTTGTTTCGATTGTAGAGTCTAATATATACTAAAACTGTCTCTTGAGAGCCAAATACCCCCGTCCCCCCAACCCCAGCCTCCTGATCTTGACCTTTGACTTATGCACATAAATTTTGTATGCGACACATCGCCTCATGTTGGATTAAATTTGTACCAAGTTTGATCAAAATCTATACATAGACATGGAATATATGGAGCAATCAGGATACTGGGATGGACAACCAGAAGGACGGACAGACTGACAGACAGGGTGATGTACCCCCCTAAACTTCATTTGCAGGGGGTATAAATATATCTATTAGTCATTATATACTCAACAGTTTTCTACTTACAACTTGATTAGGGTTAGCTGGAATGTCTACTTGAAGATGATGCCAGTTGTCAGGTTGTGTGGATTCCCCTGACAATGTATGTCTTATCTGGTAGCTGCTGGTATAGAATTCTCCAGAATAGATATCTAAATGCCCTATGTGTGCTCCTTTCATGTGATAATACAGCTCTAGACACATTGCAACGTCTAAAATAAAATAATTAAATTTCTAATGAGTTCATTGGTTAAGTTTTCATTTGTGAATCCAAATTTTGCAAAATAATCCATTGTTAAGGCATAAGTGGACCATATTTAACATTACATGAATACAAAAATATTGATGGTGTTTTAGAGTAAAGCTTTTGAAAATGGTCCCATCTAAAAAATCCTAGAATGAACACTAAGTAAGATGTTGAAAAACAGATTATATCTCAATGAGTCCAGCATTAATTAGACATACCCAATCACATACTGTATGGTGTATATTAATTGGGGTATCATCAAGGGCAATCACATACTGTATGGTGTATATTAATTGGGGTATCATCAAGGGCAATCACATACTGTATGGTGTATATTGATTGGGGTATCATCAAGGGCAATCACATACTGTATGGTGTATATTGATTGGGGTATCATCAAGGGCAATCACATACTGTATGGTGTATATTAATTGGGGTATCATCAAGGGCAATCACATACTGTATGGTGTATATTGATTGGGGTATCATCAAGGGCAATCACATACTGTATGGTGTATATTAATTGGGGTATCATCAAGGGCAATCACATACTGTATGGTGTATATTGATTGGGGTATCATCAAGGGCAATCACATACTGTATGGTGTATATTGATTGGGGTATCATCAAGGGCAATCACATACTGTATGGTGTATATTGATAGGGGTATCATCAAGGGCAATCACATACTGTATGGTGTATATTGATTGGGGTATCATCAAGGGCAATCACATACTGTATGGTGTATATTAATTGGGGTATCATCAAGGGCAATCACATACTGTATGGTGTATATTGATAGGGGTATCATCAAGGGCAATCACATACTGTATGGTGTATATTGATAGGGGTATCATCAAGGGCAATCACATACTGTATGGTGTATATTGATTGGGGTATCATCAAGGGCAATCACATACTGTATGGTGTATATTAATTGGGGTATCATCAAGGGCAATCACATACTGTATGGTGTATATTGAATGGGGTATCATCAAGGGCAATCACATACTGTATGGTGTATATTGAATGGGGTATCATCAAGGGCAATCACATACTGTATGGAGTATATTGATTTGGGTATCATCAAGGGCAATCACATACTGTATGGTGTATATTGATTGGGGTATCATTAAGGGCAATCTACTCATAAATCATATTCAACTGGTAGTTTTCTGTTGAACAAAAAAAGGCTCTTTCATTTATGGATATTTTCCCAGCTTTATTGTTCATCAATCAGACTGTGTTGTTTTCATTTCAAGATTTGTCATTCGACAAGTTGTCAAAATGATATAAAATCTAAAACGTTCTAATATAAAAAATCAAACTGTAAACATGGAATCTGATTTTTGATTTGGGTCATCGAGAAATAACCTGAATGAACGCTGTGTACACTTTTGGGTAATTTAGATTCTAAGTTAAATAAAAACAAAGATGCGGGTATTAAGATGCTGGTATATAGACACTGGTATATAGATGCTGGTATATTGATGCTGGTATATAGATGCAGGTATATAGATGCAGGTATATAGACGCTGGTAAATAGACGGGGGTATAAAGACGCGGGTGTATAGACACTGGTATAAAGATGCTGGTATATAGACACTGGTATATAGACACTGGTATAAAGATGCTGGTATATAGACACTGGTATATAGATGCTGGTATATAGATGCTGGTATAAAGATGCTGGTATATAGATGCAGGTATAAAGATGCTGGTATATAGATGCTGGTATAAAGATGCTGGTATATAGATGCTGGTATAAAGATGCTGGTATATAGACACTGGTATATAGATGCTGGTATATAGATGCTGGTATAAAGATGCTGGTATATAGATGCAGGTATATAGATGCTGGTATATAGAAGCTGGTAAATAGACACTGGTATATAGACGCTGGTATATAGATGCTGGTATATAGACGCTGGCACGCCAATTGATGCAAAAATCAGCAAACCCTAGGATAGCTGAGCTATCTATAGGATAGCTGGCTGCTATCCTATAGATACCAGGCCGTAACTCTCGATACCTGCAGGTATTGTGGGTTATAAATCAGCTATCTATGGGATAGCTATCTGCTATCCTATAGATAGCTGGCAGCTATCCTATAGATACCTGCTGCAAACCCATAGATACCTGAATTAAAACCCCCAATACCTCCTGATATTCTGAGATAGAAAATAGTATTTCATTGAAAGCTGAGGTTTGTATGAATTAAAAACTTCAAACCCCATTTTGCACCAGCTATCGAGAGTTGTAACTTTCTGTTATCCCATAGATAACCGATAGCCAATCAGAATTGTCCTTGTATCGTGATGCGTTTGTCAACACGGAAGCAGACGTATCGGAAATCAAACAAGTTACACTGTGGAATTTGGATATTTGAAGAAAGTGCAACTAATGTCGCGTATCAGGAACATTATTATGGGTTTATAAAATAATTTATTCATCACTGGCGTGAAGGTTTGAACCACTGGACAGCCTAGTAGCACGATTCAGGCAAATTATTTTCGATGTTGTCGAGTCATTGAAGCGTGAGTGTGACTGTGTGTTTGTTGACATCGCCTCTTCTGATCTTGGCTAATTTGCAAAGAATATTCAATTGGAATTTAATAAAATTTGGTAATTTTAACTATTTTCAACTGAGTATACATGTTCAAAACCCAATACTGAAGTTCGATTGCGATTGTTTACTTTGGACCTCGATGTCTCTGCCCCCCCCATCGGGCACAGGCACTAGCTTTTATCGATAATATCACGCATCACACATGCCTGCTCTAAGATATTTGATATGGTAAGACTTCATTTTATACCCTCCACTGATTAAACCCTGAAAAAATTTTGAAAATTCATTTTTGGCCGATGTTCACAGAAGTGTTCAAAATGGCTTGATTCTGTCATTTTTAGGCTTTTTCAGTCATATTTAAATATTAGTGGAGGGTACAAATAGCAGTTCCTCTTACCCAAGACAAATCGTACCCAACCCAAGACAACTCGTACCCAAAAAACAATTTAAGAAAATCCAGTTTTCTTGTTTTTTTTTAGTTCAAAACTTACTTAATTAGTACTGTAGTATTCGATCTATAAGTATTAATTTTGCCATTTAAGAGTTGAGTTGAGTAATGGTGTTTTACGTCCCAGTGATGAATATTTCATTTATATTGAGACGTTGCCAGCTATAGGCGAAAGTGCAGAAATTTTGTCTTTGCGTTGTGCTTATGGCATTATACAGCAGGGTTCTTTATTGTGCCAAGCCCACTATGACATGAAACCTCATTTATTTTAAGTTTCCATTACAAAGAACCGTGACTTTCATTTCGTAATGCCGAGTGTTTGGCGAAAGAAGAGTCACTACCCACTTTTAAGTCTTGGATAAGACCCCGCCGGGTTTCGAACCCACAACCTCCCACTTACGGAGCAAGCACTCTACCAACTGAGCTACTGCAGTGGTCAAGACACACAAATATCAAAGTTTACAGTTGTCCTACAGGAATTCAGTTGACAAACGTGCGAGAAATATTAGCAGCAAGTATTTTTGATTGATGAAAGAAATGGTATTGGTGTAAGTTGTCTTGGTATGGATATGAGTTGTCTTGGGTACAAGTTGTCTTGATACCATTGGTCCCAATCCTCAAACATTTTTGGTCTCGGTTTATACAAACATGTCCCACTTTGTCCCCAACACTTCCCACTTTGCTAAAGCAGTATTTCGAGTACAACATGACTCAGGACAGACCTTAGCATGAAAAGCAGTATTCCGAGTTCAACATGACTCAGGACAGATCTTAGCATGAGAAAGTTTGTCAAGTTCCCTTGCAGAAAGTACATGTAGATGGTTTTCTCCAAGGACTCCAGTTTCCTATGCCATGCCCCAACTGGCTACATTGATATAAGTTATAGAATCTTTACTGGGATGTAAAACTCCATCACTTATCTTATCTTACTCTAAGTAGTAAGGACAGGAAATGAAAACCATCTTAGAAAATTTCCAAGTGCAGAGTGAGTAGTGATGTGCCAATGATGGATTTAATCGATCATTGATTGAATTTGCCTAGATTTTAAGTGCTTGATTAAATTATTGAATAATTGATGATCGGTTCCCTTTTTAATGGGAAGAATCTAAAGACAGAAAACAAGAAATAACACAGGGATATTGCTGCTGCTCTTCCCAGTCGAAGGTTATACAGTGGTTGGTCTCCTGGATCTAAGACTAGATGCAGGGTATGGTTATGTTTTCATTTTTTTCCCAGTTATGTACACATGGCACAAACTTCAAGTTAGATTAATTAAGCTGAAAATGCCAGTTCAAAACAAAACTAAATTTCACATCTGAAAGTCCATAACTTGTACATAATAATGAACAAATGTCCATTTCCAAGTTATTTGTTACAAAAACAATTATTTCTTATTAGTAGTTCCGATCATCTATTATGAAAATCGAACTGATTCCCATCAATTGCTATGAATGGGGTTCAAACCCAAAACCTTTTGACTCCGAAAGCCAGTGATAGTACCACTCTTCCATGTCTGCCCACCTTGTGTAATAAATATTACATGCTTGATCACTCCAGTGACTTCATATAGATTTAGAGTATTACACCTCACTCTGTAGACACTGAATTGCATTTTACTCTTGTCAGGGTTTCTATTCCACTAGTATCTCCAGTTTTCTTGTTCTTTGAGTGGAAACGAAGTGTTTAACATTTACTAGATGTACATATTACATATCACAAATACAATGACAAGGAAATCCTAGTGTTGTAGCCATCAGCATCAGCTAGATCTGGATTTTGCTTCCAAGGATAAAATGAAATGATAATTTTCTTTAAACTTCTGAAAACATACTATAATACTTTATTCCCAACATGAAACTAAATATTTATCTCAAAAAATCATGTCATTGGCATCCCATGTTTTACTACATATACTGCGATTCACTTTTGGATTAAGGTTGTTGCCTACTTCCAACAAATCTAAAAAAGTAGGATACAACTTTCTTCACCTTGCTGGCTTTATTAAAACCAATGATATGTGACATTAGATCATACGGTAGCTCAATTGGTAGAATGCTCGCTTTATATGTGGGAGGTTGTTGGTAAAAACTCTGTCCAAATCTGACCAAGACTTAAAAGTAGGGAGTGGCTGTTCTTTCACAAAGCACTCTGCATTGAGAAATGAAAGCTCCTCCGGAAGAGACCTTAGAAACTGATGCCTCATGGCATGTAAAAGAACCTTCCCTCAACATTGCCCTAATGCTTTACAAACATCAAAATTATCTGTCATTTAACCTAGCTGGTAATGTCTCAATATAAGTGAATATTCTTGGGACATAAAACCCTATTCAATCAATCGACCACTGATATGTAACCTTGTCCTTTGACCTACCACCTAAATGTGGTACCTGATGATTGTCTCATGTTGGTATAGAGTTGTTTCATGTTGGTATAGATTTGTTCCATGTTTGAACAAAATCCATGCATACATTTGATAGTTATGTATTGAATACAATTTTACAGATGGACATAGTGATTACTAATATAGCAACCTCAAACTATGTCTGTAGGGGTGGGGAAGGGTGTAACAATTTTAACACATTGGATAATTTTGGGCCTAAATGTGATTTGCTTTAGCATGTTGTATCAAATTTTGCAAAATTTTGTGCAAATGAATACTGTTCCATACATGACCTAAATGTACAGTGCCACATAATGAAACAAATGTATCTGCCTTGAGGTATAATGTCAAATACTGCAGTAACAGTGGTGACATAGTGTGTGTCTGTCATCTACTTTTAGGTATAGTGCCACATACTACACAACTGGTGACATGGTGTGTATATGTCATCTGCATTCAGTTACAGTGCCATATACTACAGTACAATGGAGACATATTGTGTATCTGTCAACTTCCTTCAGGTATGGTGCCACACACTACAGTACAATGGTAACATAGTTTGTATCTGTCATGTACCTTTAGGTATGGCACCACACACTACAGTACAATGGTAACATAGTTTGTATCTGTCATGTACCTTTAGGTATGGCACCACACACTACAGTACAATGGTAACATAGTTTGTATCTGTCATGTACCTTTAGGTATGGCACCACACACTACAGTACAATGGTAACATAGTTTGTATCTGTCATGTACCTTTAGGTATGGCACCACACACTACAGTACAATGGTAACATAGTTTGTATCTGTCATGTACCTTTAGGTATGGCACCACACACTACAGTACAATGGTAACATAGTTTGTATCTGTCATGTACCTTTAGGTATGGCACCACACACTACAGTACAATGGTAACATAGTCTGTATCTGTCATGTACCTTAAGGTATGGCGCCACACACTACATTACAATGGTAACATAGTTTGTATCTGTCTGTACCTTTAGGTATGGTGCTACACACTACATTACAATGGTAACATAGTTTGTATCTGTCTGTACCTTTAGGTATGGTGCCACACACTACAGTACAAAGATGACATAGTGTGTATCTGTCATGTACCTTTAGGTATGGCACCACACACTACAGTACAATGGTAACATAGTTTGTATCTGTCATGTACCTTTAGGTATGGCACCACACACTACAGTACAATGGTAACATAGTTTGTATCTGTCATGTACCTTTAGGTATGGCACCACACACTACAGTACAATGGTAACATAGTCTGTATCTGTCATGTACCTTAAGGTATGGCGCCACACACTACAGTACAAAGATGACAGTGTGTATATGTCATGTACCTTTAGGTAGTGTGCCACACTCTACAGTACAAAGATGACATAGTGTGTATCTGTCATGTACATTTAGGTATGGTGCCACATACTATAGTACAGTGGTAACATAGTCTGTATCTATGTACCTTTAGGTATGGTGCCACACACTACAGTACAATGGTAACATAATCTGTATCTGTCATGCACCTTTAGGTATGGTGCCATACACTACAGTACAATGGTGAAATAGTCTGTATCTGTCTTGTACCTTTAGGTATAGTACCATACACTATAGTGCAAAGGTGACATAGTGTGTATCTGTCATCTACCTTCAGGTATGGTGGCACACAATACAGTACAAAGGTGTAATAATGTGTATCTGTCATCTACCTATAGGTATAGTGCCACATACTACAGTGCACTGGTGACAAAGTGTATATCTGCCATGTACCTTTAGGTATGGTGCCACACAATGCAGTACAAAGATGCCATAATGTGTATCTGCAATGTACCTTTAGGCATGGTGCCACACACTACAGTACAAAGGTACCATAGTGTGTATCTGTCATGTACCTTAAGATATGGTGCCACATAATAGGGTACAGTGGTGACATAGTGTGTATATGACACCCTGCTTTAGGTTTGGTGCCACATTATTGAGTATAGTGGTGACAAAGTGTGTATCTGTCATCTTCCTTTAGGTTAGGTGTCACATAATAGGGTACAGTGGTGACATAGTGTGTATGTGACTTCTTCTTTTAGGTATGGTGCCACATAATAGGGTACAGTGGTGACATAGTGTTTATGTGACATCTTCTTTTAGGTATGGTGCCACATAATGGAGTACAGTGGAGACATAGTGTGTATCTGTCATCTACTTATAGGTATAGTGCCACATACTACACAACAGTGGTGACATGGTGTGTATATGTCATCTGCATTCAGTTACATTGCCATATACTACAGTACAGTGGAGACATAGTTTGTATATGCCATGAACTTTAAGGTATGGTGCCACACACTACAGTACACAATGATAACATAGTCTGTTTCTGTCATGAACCTTTAGGTATGGTGCCACACACTACAGTACAAAGGTGACATAGTGTGTATCTGCCATATACCTATAGGTATAGTGCCACATACTACACAACAGTGGTGACATGGTGTGTATATGTCATCTGCATTCAGTTACATTGCCATATACTACAGTACAGTGGAGACATAGTTTGTATCTGCCATGTACTTTTAGGTATGGTGCCACACACTACAGTACAATTGTAACATAGTCTGTTTCTGTCATGTACCTTTAGGTATGGTGCCACACACTTCAGTACCAAGGTACCATAGTGTGTATCTGTCATGTACCTTTAGATATTGTGGCACATAATAGGGTACAGTGGTGACATAGTGTGTATCTGTCATGTACCTTTAGATATTGTGGCACATAATGGGCTGCAGTGGCCACATAGTCCGTATCTGCCATGTACCTTTAGACATGGTGTCACACACTACAGTACAAAGGTTCCATAGTGTGTATCTGTCATGTACCTTTAGATATGTTGCCACATAATAGGGTACAGTGGTGACATAGTGTGTATCTGAGATCTTCCTTTAGGTATGGTGCCACATAATGAGCTACAGTGGTGACATAGAGTGTATCTGACACCCTCCTTTAGGTTTGGTGCCACATTATTGAGTATAGTGGTGACAAAGTGTGTATCTGTCATCTTCCTTTAGGTAAGGTGTCACATAATAGGGTACAGTGGTGACATAGTGTGTATGTGACATCTTCTTTTAGGTATGGTGCCACATAATGGAGTACAATGGAGACATAGTCTGTATCTGTCATCTACCTTAAGGTAAGGTGTCACATAATAGGGTACAGTGGTGACATAGTGTGTATGTGACATCTTCTTTTAGGTATGGTGCCACATAATGGAGTACAGTGGAGACATAGTGTGTATCTGTCATCTACTTATAGGTATAGTGCCACATACTACACAACAGTGGTGACATGGTGTGTATATGTCATCTGCATTCAGTTACATTGCCATATACTACAGTACAGTGGAGACATAGTTTGTATATGCCATGAACTTTAAGGTATGGTGGCACACACTACAGTACACAATGATAACATAGTCTGTTTCTGTCATGTACCTTTAGGTATGGTGCCACACACTACAGTACAAAGGTGACATAGTTTGTATCTGCCATATACCTATAGGTATAGTGCCACATACTACACAACAGTGGTGACATGGTGTGTATATGTCATCTGCATTCAGTTACATTGCCATATACTACAGTACAGTGGAGACATAGTTTGTATCTGCCATGTACTTTTAGGTATGGTGCCACACACTACAGTACAATGGTAACATAGTCTGTTTCTGTCATGTACCTTTAGGTATGGTGCCACACACTACAGTACCAAGGTACCATAGTGTGTATCTGTCATGAACCTTTAGATATTGTGGCACATAATAGGGTACAGTGGTGACATAGTGTGTATCTGTCATGAACCTTTAGATATGTTGCCACATAATAGGGTACAGTGGTGACATAGAGTGTATCTGACACCCTCCTTTAGGTTTGGTGCCACATTATTGAGTATAGTGGTGACAAAGTGTGTATCTGTCATCTCCTTTAGGTATGGTGCCACATAATAGGGTACAGTGGTGACATAGTGTGTATCTGTCTTCTTTAGGTAGGTGCCACATAATGGGTACATGGTGACATAGTGTGTATCTGTCATCTACCTTTAGGTAAGGTGCCACATAATAGGGTACAGTGGTGACATAGTGTGTATCTGACATCTCCCTTTAGGTATGGTGCCACATAATGGGGTACGGTGGTGACATAGTGTGGACTAAATCTGCATCACTTGCATCTGGTATGATATGTGTACAGGCAGAATATCCATGATTTCTGACTTAGTTTTAAGTTATCACTGATGTACATATATACATGTAGGCAGAATGTTTATGTTTTTTTATTGTCAGCATCAGAGTTGAATGGCAGTACTATACTTGAGCAGAATATCCTTCCAAACCTCAAGGTGTCTCTACACTGTGGACTTGATCCTTATTAACTAAAATGTAGTGTCTTACCTTGTCATCTGACTTAAATGTTTGGTGTTTTGCCAGTATAATGGTAGTATAGTGGTCTGTGATGTTTATTTGTAACAATGCACGCAAGTAAATTAGCACTTTAAAGGTTCCATAAGTGTGCACTAGTACAAAGCATATCCGAAATACTTGTATAACTTAAATTCTTACATTATAAGCAATAAATATTTTGTACCATCTGAATTTTACCAATTTTGAGGCATTGTTGCAAATATTACCAGATTTCTGTACCATTTTCATATGAATTCAACTTTCTTCTGAGCTATATATCACAAAATACACAATCCCTAAGGAGACTGTAATTATAACATAGCACTTGGATAGCTAGGATATTTTTAAGACAATGACACCTGTCAGATTGAGGTCCCTATTTCTTTAATTGAGGGGCTGGCAAAGTATAAATTATTTGGTAATTCATTAATTTAAATAACCCCTTGCCAATGTAAATATATTGTTATGGGAAAAATTCCAATTGGAAGTATTAATGGTTTTTCATAATATGAATTTCTCAGTAATTATGTATACTATATATCTTCATAATAAACCACATTAAGGCATACAGTTATACAATGTTGTATGTCTTCAAATAATAAGAAATCAATCTTTATTGCGTTGGTTTTTTGTTGATTAAATTTTTCGCAATTTTATCTGAAGGGTGGCAAGAAAAATCTCTGTTGTTGACAGTATGACTATGGTAGAGTGGAGTAATTGTATTTTACTATGCAGTAAACAATTTAAGGTCAAGATGGTTTTCATTTATATAGTTGAAGTCAGTTTTGGGATTGTGGAGTAAAGTAATGGTGTTTAATGACCAAGTAAAACTTCTTTCACTTATATCAAGACGGTCTGTTCTAGGATGGTTGTGTGGCGTAATGGTGTTTAATGCCAAAATCAATATTCTTTCACTCATATGCGGTCAGTTTTGAGGTAGTAGAGTGGAGTAATCTTGTTTTACACCCCAGTCAAGATTACCTCATTTATAATGAGGCAATCAGTTTTGGGATGGTTATGTGGAGTAATAACAACTTACACAAAGGTCAAGATTTTATTTATCAATTCTAAGGTGGTGTAGTGGAGTAATATCTATGGTGTTTCGTCCTGCCAAGATTTTGTCACCAATTCATTTGCTGAGGCTGTCATTTCTTAGTGAGGAAAATGGAGTACCCAGAGAAAAAAAAATATTGGCAAGCAAACTGACACACTTTTAACATTAGGAAGGATTTGAACTTGGGCAGTGAGAGTCACTGTGGTTGATAATATGTTTTAGAATTAGTCACCGAGACCCCCTAAGATAATGCAGGACAAAGAGGTGGCCAGAGAAAACAATTGAATTTGGGTAAGATATAACTGGACTGTAAATAAGTGTAGTGAGTATTCATGTCAACTTTTTTTACATGTATATTGAAACACTCAGTTGTTTTGAATAATTCAAAAAGTAAGATTTTTCAGTTTAGGATTTAAAATTGTAAAATTTTGAGATCAGTGGTGCCAATGAGCGGAGTTTTGACAGATATGTCTTAAGCATTCTCAGCCCAACAGGATTGGGGATTTTATCCCATAGGCATCATTGGCCAACTTGATTTCCAATTCATCTTTTGTGGTTGACCAGACTCTAAGGGTGGTCAGGTAGCTCAGTCAGTAAAGCATCCCACTAGTATTGGAAAGGTCTGGATGGAACCTGGTGGGTTAAATTCAAAGTAAATAAATTGTAAACAAAAAAAGACAGGGGGGAGTGGCTGTGGCAGACCAGGCTGGCTCAAAGGGTGACAGTGTAGATTGAGTGAGAAGAGTGCCCTGCTAGTAAATTTGGCCGATGCAATTTAGTTGCACCTTAATCATGTTTGTCGCAAACCAGGCTTGGTAGGTGGTGGGGTAACTCAGTGGGTAGAGTATCATGCTAGTTGGGAAGGTTCAGGTTTGCACTGCATTTTTCACTTTCCTGTTTAACCACTGCGGTAGCTCATTTGGTAGAGTACTCGCTACATAAGTGGGAGGTCATGGGTTCAATCCCCAACAGGCTCTGACCCAAGACTTGAAAGTGGGTAGTGACTGTTCTTTCGCCAAGCACTCGGCATGACGAAAACAAAGTCACGGTTCTTTCGGATGGGAACTTAAAATAAACAAGGTCCTGTGTCGCGTGAGCTTGGCACGCTAAAGAACCCTGCTGTATAATGCCAACAGTGCAACGCACAGGCAAAATTTCTGCACCTTCGCCTATAGCTGGCGACGTCTCGATACAAAAATATTCTTGACTGGGACGTTAAACACCATTACTCAACTCAACTCAACTTTCCTGTTACATTTGGCGACATGTCCAACCAAGGCAAGTGGCGGCAAAGCTGTCACCAACAAGATGGTCCCAGGGTGGAACCTGGTAGTTTAAATTCAAGGGAGTCAAATCGAAATAAAGGAAGGGAGGAATTTAGCGGGCTAGACTTGACATATGGCCAATGAGCGCCCCCACCCCACCCCCAAGTACTGGCTACTACTGGGGAGATCCCGGGTTCAAGTTTTGATTTGGCCACTGTTTTTGTTAATTACTTAATATCTTATTCTAAACCGGTTAAATGTGTAAACGCAATACATGAACGTCAAGTTGTCATTAATTTGTTCATCAACAAGACTTCATCTTCTTGACTCGATAAGACTTTGATAGATAGGTCAGTATGTGTAAACTGTAATCAAAACTAGGTTGATCAATTTCACAAAAAGTATTTTATGTAAACAAAATAAAAATCACACATAATGTAGATATGTGTACAATAATTATTTTCCAAAATTTCAACACCATACATAAAACACAGACTTGTGTGGCTAAGTGAGAAACGAGTCGCATGATTTTCCCGTGTCGTATCGTTTAGAATGACCGCGTACGTGTAAACGGAGGGGGGGGGGGGGGGGGGGGGGGGGGTGTGTGTGTCTAAAAACACAGTTTTCTTGCTCAAATAGATATATGTTCTTAAGTATTTATGAAATGTTAAAATCGGAAAGTTATCAAACTATTTCTCAAGTATTAGTTCGTTATTTCTTGCCATTTTCGATCTGTTTTCCATTTTCACGGTTTTGAGCTCGTCGAACGATGCCTTGTACCGTATGATAGTCGTCTTAGCTGCTTAGCTGTCCATATTTAAAATTAATTCTCTACAGGCACTTAAAATATAAATCTTTCACAATCAGTATTAACTTCGATTGACTGGTTTTGCTCTATTAACATATTAATAACACAATTTGTTCTTCTATGTAACCAGCGACATATGTCTCTGATGTAAACAAGAAAATTTGTAACAAAGGCGCTGATTGGTCAGTTCAGCTATGGCTAGTTATTCAGCTATCTGGGGGTTTCCAGGCCTGCGAACCTATAGATAGCTGAGCTATCCTAGGGTTTGTTGTTGCAAAAATGGGTTTGAAGTTATTAATTCATTAAAACCTCAGCTTTTAATGTAATACTTCTTTGTATCTCAGAATACCAGGAGATATAGGGGGTTATTTTTCAGGTATCTATGGGTTCGCACCAGCTATCTATGGGATAGCTGTCAGCTATCCCATAGATAGCTGATTTAACCCACAATACCTGCAGGTATCGAGAGTTACGGTCTGGTATCTATAGGATAGCAGCCAGCTATCCTATAGATAGCTTAGCTTTCCTAGGGTTAGCTGATTTTTGCATCAATTGGCGTGCCATACAGGTATATAGATGCTGGTATATAGAAGCTGGTAAATAGACACTGGTATATAGACACTGGTTAATAGACGGGGGTATAGACGCGGGTATATGGACGCTGGTAAATAGACGGGGGTATATAGACGCTGGTATATAGACGCTGGTAAATAGACGGGGATATATAGACGCTGGTATATAGACGCTGGTATATAGACGCTGGTAAATAGACGGGGGTATATAGACGCTGGTATAAAGACGCTGGTAAATAGACGGGGATATATAGACGCTGGTATATAGACACTGGTATATAGATGCTGGTAAATAGATGCTGGTATATAGATGCTGGTATATAGATGCTGGTATATAGATGCTTGTATATAGAAGCTGGTAAATAGACGGGGGTATAGACGCGGGTATATAGACGCTGGTAAATAGACGGGGGTATATAGACGCTGGTATATAGACGCTGGTAAATAGACGGGGATATATAGACGCTGGTATATAGACGCTGGTATATAGACACTGGTATATAGACACTGGTATATAGACACTGGTATATAGATGCTGGTATATAGATGCAGGTATATAGATGCTGGTATATAGACGCTGGTAAATAGACGGGGGTATATAGACGCTGGTATATAGACGCTGGTAAATAGACGGGGATATATAGACGCTGGTATATAGACGCTGGTAAATAGACGGGGGTATATAGACACTGGTATAAAGATGCAGGTATATAGACATGGGTGTATAGATGCAGGTATATAGACGCTGGTAAATAGACGGGGATATATAGACGCTGGTAAATAGACGGGGGTATATAGACACTGGAAAATAGATGGGGTATATAGACTTGGGTGTATAGATGCAGGTATATAGACGCTGGTAAATAGACGGGGATATATAGACGCTGGTAAATAGACGGGGATATATAGACGCTGCTAAATAGACGGGGGTATATAGATGTGGGTGTATAGATGCAGGTATATAGACGCTGGTAAATAGACGGGGATATATAGACGCTGGTATATAGACACTGGTATAAAGATGCTGGTGTATAGACGCGGGTGTATAGATGCAGGTATATAGACGCTGGTAAATAGACGGGGGGTATATAGACGCTGGTAAATAGACGGGGGTATATAGACACTGGAAAATAGACGGGGTATATAGACGCTGGTATATAGACACTGGTATAAAGATGCTGGTGTATAGACGCGGGTGTATAGATGCAGGTATATAGACGCTGGTAAATAGACGGGGGTATATAGACGTGGGTGTATAGACACTGGTTATAATACAGACGCTGGTATAAAGATGCTGGTATATAGACGCTGGTATATAGACGCTGGTATACAGACACTGGTATAAAGATGTTGGTATATAGATGCTGGTATACAGATTAGTATCAACTCTGCTTCAACAAGATACAAACAATAATACCTGTATTACTTACTGTAATTTCTGATTGTAAAAAATACCTTCAAACTATAGCAATGTAACAATTATAAACTAGGAAGAAACATGACAAACTAAGAGAAATATACATAAAGAAATATGCATAAAGAAAACAAACTAAAGGACAGATTGGGATGGTCTGATCATCACTTCATAGATATTATACCCTATATACAGACCATCAGTCTATTAAAACCAGAGTGTTATGTCCCTTTGTGTCATATTTCAACCAAACAAAACCTTTATATAAAAACCACCTGTCTATATCAAGTTCATATTTCTTAAGTTTCATTAGTTGTTTTTTCTGTATTTAAGATGAATATATATGAAGTGTGATTGTATAAATATACCATAAGTAAATTTTTAGTAACATACTGTTAAAAGCCATGCCATAGGTGGTTAATACAGCATATTTGCCGGCCATCTGTCCTTTGCCGTTGGTTTCAATGTAAGCATAGTCTTGTCCTTCCTGAGCACTTGTTGGTCCAGTACCTGATGTTGGTGAAGGCTTAAATGGAAATAAAACCAGGAATTAAATACATAATATAAAACAAATGTGATATTGTATTATATTACCAGTGTTTGAAATAACAACCAGTAGCAAAGGTCTGAAGCTGGTAATATTAAGCAAAAAGTGGCTACTTTCTGAATAGTCCTTTATATGCAACAATAGAAAATGTTGAAATTATCAAGACGAGGACTTGGGTTGGATATTTTATTTATTTTGAACACTGGTATTATACAAGTTTGATATTGGGATAAAATTTGACTGGCTTTTAAAAGCAAGCACTGTTCCTTATATAAAGATTACATGTCAATAAAGGTCACTTTAGCGACTTTCATTTCCAGTTTGAACCCAGTACTGCCCCCTTAACATATTTCAGTTGCAGAAATGTAACAGATGAACACATTTTTACTGTAAGTTGGTGATTGAAAGTATAACAGAAACTAATGTCAAACTTTTGGTCCAGAATTTGTTATTAATTCTAGTTGGACCAATGCAGAATTTACTGAAAGTATAACAGAAACTGGTGTCAAACATTTGGTCCAGAATTTGTTATTAATTCTAGTTGGACCAATGCAGAATTTACTGAAAGTAACACAGAAAGCGGTGTCAAACATTTGGTCCAGAATTTGTTATCTATTCTAGTAGGACCAATGCAGAATTTACTGAAAGTAACACAGAAACTGGTGTCAAACATTTGGTCCAGAATTTGTTATTAATTCTAGTTGGACCAATGCAGAATTTACTGAAAGTAACACAGAAACTGGTGTCAAACATTTGGTCCAGAATTTGTTATTAATTCTAGTTGGACCAATGCAGAATTTACTGAAATGTATCCGACAGTCTTACAGAGTTGCTGAAACACTGCTATGTAAATATATTGTGTTTTATATACTTTTTGGTAATCGTTATGAAGGTATCTTGTAAATGAACATTATGTTAGTACTACATATATATTATACCTCACAGAAATTCTTAAACTATTATTGGTCAATTTATAATGAGGTAGTATGAACAATTCACAATGTTTGAAACAGTGGTTAACGTTGTCATGAAACAATTCACAATGTTTGAAACAGTGGTTAACATTGTCATGAAACAATTCACAATGTTTGAAACAGTGGATAACATTGTCATGAAACAATTCACAACATTTAAAACTGTGACTAACATTGCCATTGTAAAGTTCACCACTTGGCACGGAGAATCACAGAGACTACCAAGTATTCCGAAATCCTACTTCTGTCTATATATCCCACCATTTTGATTTGAAGCACCCAAACATCACATCTGAATTCTTCCCAGTAAATATTACACATTGTCAGAATAAAAGGTAAAAGATAGCATCTTTCTGTAGGCATAATAAATACATATTATTTATATCTTATGTATGTATGGGATTTGTATCAGAGTCGAGTCTTGTTTCCATGACGATATCACGACAAGGTGATGTCGTGATGAGTCCTGGGGAAGAGATGAGACTCTTATACAAATTCCGTACATACATAAGATATAAATTCACACTTAATGAGCTGAAAATTCTGTTTAAGACATGTTATAGACAGGCCTTTGTGTCATGTCTTCTACACATATACACATGACTATAGCTAAAGAAATCAAGAACACACTACAAAATCTACTGGAATAACAAAAATAGCTGGTGATGTCTCGATATAAGTGAAATATTCTTGACTGAGACGTTAAAACCATTACTCAACTCAACTCTAACTTACAATGTTTACAAATTTAGCAAAAATCCAGTATTATTAATTAAAGTTAAACATAGCATGTACTATTTCTTCTGGGGTGTGTTACATCACAGTATAAAACACGGATCACTGTTGATGGGCGCCAGTTCATTGGACGTCATTATAGACATTGGACGTGTGATCAACAAGCTTTTAGACAATTGAATCTTTAGCAAATTGAAATGGCGATTATTTTTTATCAATACTTATAAAGTTCTCTGTGCAGTTTAAATCCACATGAATGGAACATTTACTTTGACAGATGAATCGTCAATGGAGAACATTGAATAAATTAATGTACCAATACAAATCAACTAATAGCCATTGCCAAGAATTACATTTACCGTTTTATTTTTGGATTAAGATGAACATTTTTTTTGATAAATTGTAGTTTTAAACAGTGTTCATTTGTTTTGACACGACAGAATCTAGGGGAAGAAAACCCCTGATCTTTACATTCCAATCTGATGACGTCATTATTATTACGAATCTAAAGTAGTCCGTGAACAAACACACACAACCTTATCTTCATTCTTGTATCAGACACTTTTGTATCAGTTCAAGAATGAATAAATTTAAACACAATACATATTACTTGTAAGATTAAGTAATTTAATTATCACTCAACCAAGGGCACTAATTATATATATACCTACATTTGGTACTGTGTAGCTGTAGGTAAAGTCCAAGTTATCGAAATATCTACTGTTATGTAGAAAACATGTCTCTTCTTTATTTTCAAATCCACAAAATTGAAGATGGTTCACTGACAACATAGAAATAAAACAAATGAATTATGTAGAATTTGTGTTGAGTTAAACTACTTATTTTTAGACATGACTGATATTTAAAGTTGTAACAAAAAGAGGAAGGATACTATGTCAACCATAATCTTAAATATGATACCAACATACATAGATTGTATTGTAATAAAAAATTTGTCAAATTGTTCAATTCATTCTCTAACTGCTGGCTTAGTACTCTAAAGCACTGGGGTGGATATCTCAAAGCTCTCGTAAATCCTATACTTAAGTATGTTATACGTATATCTTAAGTATGTGTTAAGATAAATTTACATGGGTCTCTTAAACCATACTTAAACCTCTCTTAGAATAGGAGTTATGATAACCTTGAGTCGGCAATGTCACGATATGCGTTTCGTTTTTAAAATTCCATCAATTCAATAAAATCTGCAATATTGTATAAGTGATAGTTAGGCTGATTGGTTAAAACTTTTTAGCGGTACTTTTGATGTGTAGACTAACAAATAATGAATAAATTACTTATTGATTGAAAATTCTTCAAATGTTATTTGGGGTTGTATCTTTATGGGGTGAACAAAATTTCCTGCATTAATTATTTTCCTTTTTTCCCCCCTAACTTTTGAAAAGGATATAACGAAAACAATGATTTATGAAAAATCATATGGTAGCTCTTTGCTTATTATTTTCATCCAATTTTTGTACATTTCCGGCTTTAAAAAATCACCATTCCAATCCAGATTTCTTTTTTTTTTTTTACTTTCCCCAAAAAGAATCTACAGAGTCAGCAAAACAATGCAAACTGCAGTAATTTTCTGTTTTTAAATGTCCCTGATCATGATAAATGTTATTAAAGATTTTGTTGTTTTTCTTAGTGAAATTGATGGTGAAGACATTTTTAATTTTTTCGATTTTTGTACAACAAACAAAACTTCATTTCTTATTGTTTTATATACAATCTTTGTAAAATACACATCAAACAACTTAGAAACGGTTAGATACAGGATTCACATTAGATTTTAAAGCCATTTTCAGTACACAAACTGCCCCCGTTTTCTCTGTATTATGCCTCACCACTTGAGAGTTACAATACCCATCAGCATCTTGTTATAAACACAATACCCATCAGCATCTTGTTATAAACACAATACCCATCAGCATCTTGTTATAAACACAATTTTTTCAGTTTATTGGGATTGCCATTTACTTTTTTTTAATTTTAGCATTCACTTAGTTAAAAAAAGTTTATATAACAGGGCCATCTGATGTTTATCAACAATTTCTTTTATATTTTGGAAACTTTTTTGACAGAATTTCATAACCAACCCTATTGTTCTTTTTCAGATAATTCATGATTGTACCTTTTTAACCTCCAAAGTTTACATGTTTCTTTTATCGAAATAGAGACAATTATGAATAAACCAGGTTTTAAAGAAGGTCTCATCTAAAAGATCCATGTTTATTATTTCTTAATACAGATTGACGCGGTAACTACCTCTTTTCAAATCTTGGTCAAACCCACCCAGGGTTTGAACTCTATATACAGAACGGGTACTCAACTAGTTACCCCATGGGTATAGAAACTATAATGTGCACTTTGGCTATTGATAATGTTTCATTGTAATAATGTGCATGGGCGTGTGTGAAAATAATAAGTCTCCATAACATCAAAACAAAGGGTTTACTTCGATAATTATTCTCAATATATATTTACCACGCGGACATGGATCGTTAGTAGGAGTTAAGGGAGGTCCATTCTTCTCTTAAAGTTAAGAAAATGTTCCGGTTACAGGCCCCGGTTTCACAATCATTCCTTAACTAAGATTTTCCTTAACTTAAATCTTGCAAAATTTCAAAACTTTTTAATTTTGTTAATTTTCAAGATATTCAAGAAATTTAGGTGTCATTTTTAAGGTCACTTCTAAATTGAAACATTTGCAATGAGTTTTTACAAAAATATTCATCAGTATTTCCAAAAAATGATTACCAAAATTGGCTAAATTTAAGTAGAGGGAAATCTTAGCTAAGGAATGATTGTGAAACTGGGGCCAGTTCTACTAAGGAGTGCTACGAGGTACAGGTAAAAATCTTAAGATCGTCATGAGTACATTTACGTGTTTGTAAGTCTTAAGAGAGCTTCTAGATACCGGCCCCTGTACACAGAGTACTGTAAGATTTTTAAAAGGTGTCAAAATTAAGGAAAACAGAGTTACTGTATCTTTTTTCCTCAAAACGTGGGAATTGGTCAAATGAATTTCCCAATTTCATTCCAAGGTCCCTTTCCCCAAATTGCCAGTAAAACCCCCGATTAACAAGTTAGGAATAACAAAATTAGAAGGTTGCAATATAAACTTTATACTCACTGCATTTGCCATTCAAAAGTTTTATTTTGTCAAGTGCAATATCAGCTTGTGTTCCATGACCCACTGTACCAATGAATTGTATCTAAAATAAAACAACAAGTTACTGATCAACTTATAATGAAGATAAGCACTCTTTTATTTGTATCTGAAATAAGCTAACTAAGTCAATATGATGTTTTTAATACTGTATAATGTATATATTTCGCTGTGGTTTTATTTTTGCTGTATTCGCAGTCCAGTGTATTCCCCCAAAAATAAAACAGCCACAAAAATACATGGGTATTACCAGCAAATTAATCTTGCTAGAGTCGTTTTCCTTGCATCAGATAAGACCGCAAAAATATGACACCGCGAATACATTAGTCATTGTCAAACCACAAAAAACACCGTGAAAATAAAGTGTTGGTGTTTAGCAAGTGAAAAATTTCAATTGTTTTTACACTAGAATGTTAGCTATAATCAGTTACAATGGTAAAACAGCATCAGAAGTAATGAGTTTGAAGTACTTATCTTTGTTATTATACTTGGAAACATTAATTTTTAAGAAGTTTTTAATTACACTTTATTTCTGATATTTCCAAATATTGTTAGATATATACAGCATTCATGCACAAGTCTGCACACCATACTGCATGTTATTTTGGTCAAGATAAAAAAAAGGGTACTTTCGTTTACATAGTATGACAGTATATCAAAGTTGAATAGTATGGTCAAAGGGGAGATAACTCAAATAATACAATAATTATCATTTATTGTATAAAAAAGAAAAGTCCAAAAAAGATGTGGCTTAGTTCTATTAATTTTTAATTGACAGCAAATTTAATGAAAAAAACAATGTTATTCTTCTGCCAATCTTTTAAAACTTGATCAAACAGGAGATGATAATGGATTTGGTAATTATCTTAAGAGGGTTTCAAATAGTCTAAATAGACCTATACCTATAGTCTTGACCATTGCCTGGAATGTAAAGTAGTCCAACCTCAGATAAAAATCCTTTATTCCCATTGGTCAATTAGTAACCTAATATGGGGTTATATAATATATACATCATATATGTAACCTATATAAACAGTCTGCAGCCACAATGGCACGTCAAAGCATTTGTACTAATATTTTTGAACATCTTGATGATCAAGATCGCATTGCCTAATATAAATTTTAATGACTCCATATATGTTCGTATCAGGCCACTAAACCACTGTGTAACTATTAATATAAGTTATACAGGGCTTTGGCAGGCCCATGTACCCCGTCAAAGATTTATGTACCCTGAGCCGCAGGCGAAGGGTACATTTATCTTTGACGGGGTACATGGGGCTGTGTAACCTGTCAAAGCCCTGTATAACGTTTTGTCACCCTTCAAAGCGTAACCAGTTGGATCTTTTTAACATCTATTCGTATTATGTGTGACTTGCGTACGTTGTCGCCATGTTTGTTTACTGTAACGAGACGTCAGCGATATACGAGTTACTTCCCTTTTACCGCTAAACGTCGTGTGCGTTCATGTACCCCTGCAGATTTCCGAACATAGTTCCATGTACCCAGCCAAGTTAACCAATCGCTATGCGAGAAATTTCTTTGAAGGGTGACAATATAATATAATACAGGACAAACTACCTTTTTGTTGTTGACATTAGCTATGTCTACTGATCCTTGCTGCCAGCTTGGTCCTTGTCTTCCAGATCTAGTGAAGACATTTTGTGGCACTCCTAATGTACCAACAGTTTCAACTTCCAACAAAGTATTTTGACTTTTAACCTCCATATGGTAATAAAAGATCAAACACTTGGGACTTTCTGAAATAAATATTAATTGATTAATATAATTGTGTTGATTTTAAAAAGCATATAAGAATTTGTTTCTATTAAACACAAACACACCTGTCCATGTCCTAACCACTCCCAAAAGCAAAGTGAAGCCTCTAATAACTGGCAAATTAAGTTACACATGTGAACTTCCACTAAAGATGTGAGGCTGGGTTCTCTGGAAGGGTAAGCACCTCCTGTCTAGCTAGCTACACCCGCTACATGTGAAATCAAAATTGAGAACCAAAAGAACCATGAGAAGTAAAATATATCCAGGGTAGTTTTTGATACAGAGACATCATACTTATCAACAATATTGTGATAAAGGTCACACAACTTTTTGAGAGCCATGATAGGGCAATATCCCCAAAGTCAACAATTTATTTGTAAGCAGATTGCTTCATTGTTTAAAGTTCCTGGAATTAGAACATTCTTTACTAAAGTGTATTAATTGTGAAACAAATACAGCATAGACTGGTATACTGCTGCATGGGAGAGGAAAGTTGACAACAGAAAAATAAAATCATCAAGTTTGTCATGTAGCTTGAAATAAAGCCATAACTGAGGTATAAGTCTAAATATGAAGCAGAACTTGTAGAACTAGGCATATTTTGTATTTCATGTCTTTATAAATCAGTGTGGTATCACAGCTTTTAATAATACTTGTTGTTACATAGATTGTCCACAGTATAAGGCTCTACTGTTCTTACTTTCCACTTTCCTTTTACTGTGACAATCAGCTATTGCCAGGTGAGAACAAAAGTATTGGAGAGCTCAGAACAGGGTGATAATTTATACACACCAGTTGGGTTTGTAAATATTGGAGAAGGTGATAATTTATACACACCAGTTTGGGTCTGTAAATATTGGAGAGCTCAGAACAGGGTGATAATTTATACACACCTGTTGGGTCTGTAAATATTGGAGAAGGTGATAATTTATACATACCAGTGGGGTCTGTAAATATTGGAGAGCTCAGAACAGGGTGATAATTTATACATACTTGTTGGGTCTGTAAATATTGGAGGTGATAATTTACACATACCAGTTGGGTCTGTAAATATTAGAAAGCTCAGGACAGGGTGATAACTTATATATACCAGTTGGGTCTGTAAATATTGGAGAGCTCAGAACAGGATGATAATTTATACATACCAGTTGGGTCTGTAAATATTGGTGAGCTCAGAACAGGATGATAATTTATACATACCAGTTGGGTCTGTAAATATTGGTGAGCTCAGAACAGGGTGATAATCTATACATACCAGTTGGGTCTGTAAATATAGAGAGCTCAGAACAGGGTGATAATTTATACACACCAGTTGGGTCTGTAAATATTGGAGGTGATAATTTATACATACCAGTTGGGTCTGTAAATATTGGAGAGCTCAGAACAGGGCGATAATTTATACATACCAGTGGGGTCTGTAAATATTGGAGAGCGCAGAACAGGGTTATAATTTATACATACCAGTTGGGTCTGTAAATATTGGTGAGCTCAGAACAGCATGGTCAAACCTTCTCTGTGGGTCAGCTTCAGTATATACATATCCTTGACCTGCAAATGCCTCTGAAGGACCTGTGTAATTTGTTGGTGTTGAACCCTGAAAATTTGCATATGAAAAAGTTAAATAGTTTTCAAATAAAATATGTTCTTGAAATTAAACATTTTCACAAATCAATCACATGAAATACAAGGGATAATTTCTGTCACACAAGTCACAAACACAAAAAATATATTTTTTACAACTGTTACTAAAATCTGTTTAAAATAATCCCTTCTTACTTGTACATACATGTATTAACTTTCTCATCTCTAGCCCCAGTCATTAAACACTTTAAATTAAAGGAGCCTTAAGCACTGGAATGTGAAAATACAGAAGGCAAATCTTGAATGAAATTATTAACATCCCAGGAACTTTTTAAGGAGTGGAAATGAATTAAATGATGATAGTTCTGGATGAGGGAGTTGAACTAATTTCATTTTCACATATTTCGTTCAGAATGGGTTTTTTTATCTGTGAGATGGTGGTACTTTTAGCTTGTAGACTTTGTATGCCTTTATGTTGGTGTTTGTCCTTCATTTAAAATCAAACTTTTCCACCTTTGTGATAATCTTTGACATGTATAATTGTATGTCGTTGTTTCATGTTTTAATTACACTAATGAAAGATTTTACCAGTCAGAACTCTTTTCTGTTATTAATGATGTTAATAATGTAATCAGTTAGTGGACACATGTATGACCTGGTCAGTTTACAGTGACATATTTAACAGCAGTGTGGAAAACATGTAAAACATAAAGAAAGTAAAGAAATGCATGTTTAACTATGAGAATCAGTAATAAAAGCTATATTACAACATACCGTATTACGCTGCCAGTCAAAATGATCTGATAAAGCGTTATGAAAGTAACAGTTGGGATCATTATCCACCTCAAAATTACAGGTAAACTCTTGTACAGCTGTCAAATAAAGAATTAAACAACTACATGTAAAACCATTAGTCATTTACATCATGATGACAATTCCACGGAAAGTGGGAGCTAGTAGAGTAATGAAATTTTATGTACCAGTCAAGATTCAACAAATGAGAAAACTGGAGTGCCAAATGTTCCAAATTCAATGACCTTCGACCAAGTTCAACAAATGAGGAAACTGGAGTGCCAAATGTTCCAAATTCAATAACCTTCAACCAACAACCTAGTACATACAAAAGTTCAGGATAATAATTTTTGTAGTTGTATATTGATATAAATGAATCACTCACTAGAGTAATGAATCTCACATGCATTTATGACAGAATAATCAGAATTCTTTGAGATACGTGTAAATTCAGCCCTAATGTTTCACTCCTCTCTGTTTTATCTTTAGAAATATTAAGAAGTGTTATCCAAAATTACTCACTCCCATGAAATCAAAAACGTTATTATAAATGATGTCATCATGGACTAGAATAGTCTCTTGAGAGCCAAATAATACCTGCCCCCAACATTTAATATTTTTCTGCAACCTTGACCTTTGTCTTGTGCACATAAATTTTGTATGCGACACATCGTCTCATGTTGGATTATATTTGTGCCAAGTTTGATCAAAATCTATCCATAGACATGGAAGATATGGAGTAAACATGATACTGGGATGGACAATTAAACAGACAGACAGAGACAGATGGATAGTCAGGGTGATTGGGGGGGGGGAATATAATAAGTATAGAAATACTTGCTAAGACCATTTTGTAGAATTCATAAATTCTTCCTTTTAAAAAATTGCTTCAGATACTGTAGCTGATGGTGATTTTATTTGTCAATTGTCAAGTTATAGTATTTTTACAAGTCAAAAGGCAACAGTCAGATGTTTGTCATTAAGAAATTATAATTTAACTCCTGTTTACTGTAGAAAATTTATCCATTAAGTCTAGTATAATACAAAGTATGTTTTTCATCCTAATTTATACAGAGAAGTATTTATATCCAGGAGACTTTATTAGTGACATCTTACCCATATTTTCACAGTTAGTTCCAGTGTATGGCGCTGGACATGTACAGGTATATGAACCACTTGCCGGTACAGGTACACAACTTCCGCCATGGAGACAGGGGCTTAATGCACACTCTACAAAATAAAACCATTTTTAAACTGTTTTATATTTCAGGCCCCAGTTTCACAATCATTTCTTAACTAAGATTTCCCTTAACTCTAATCTGGAAAATTTAAAATCTGAATAATTTTGTTAGTTTTCAAGATATTCATTTATTTTAGGTAAACGCTAAGTTTATTACAAACACATTGTATATTTACAGAAATATTTATAAACAATTTTTATTTGTTATCAAAAGATTGTCAAAAAAAGATTTAAGTTAAGGAAAATCTTTTTTATGGAATGATTGTGAAACTTGAGCCTGTATATACAAATGATTAAGTATGTATAGGAAAACATGGACAATTTTCTATTTTAAAAGCCTGTAAGTCACCTTATAAACATGAATCCTTCCACCCTTGGTGGTTCTTCTATACTGTAAATGTAAGGACTTTAGTATGTACAAATTATAGCACAAATTATAATTTGGTTATATTTACCATGTCTACAATATGACTGTATCTCTTTTCATTGAAACAAGCAGAAGCAATTGAATTGCAATTCCTGTTGAAAGAAAATTGGGGTCATGACCCTTGATGCGTATGAATATAATTTTTTTATCATTCTTAGATCAAATTATTACTACTCAATCCGTTACTCATCCGCAACATGATTTACAAACTCCAATTTATGGACAGTTTTCACAACTAAATCATTGTACCAATCCAGGACAGATAAATAAATTTGATTGGTCAGTCTGGAAATGGATCAGAGGAATGGTGATTCCGATGCAGTAAAGATTCTTTCACTAATATCAAGGTGTTCAGTTTCTGGGATGGTGAAGAAATACCACTCGGACCTCGTCAAGCGAACTGTCATACTTTCTCGCACTAGGGACTCCTGGAACTGCTACGGTGGGATTCGAAACTTGTCACTGAAAGGCACTGTGTTAAGTAAGTGTTGGTTAAAGTTTAGAACCCTTGCAGTCACTTGAGGGAGAGAAATTAGCTACCCCTAGGAAAAGGTTGACTTACAGTAACCATTTTTCAGGAGTATCCAATAATTATCATTTTTGACTGATGAGACACGACAATATATTTGTTTGTTTGGACCAGACAAAGACAGATCCATCTGGTTAAATATATTTTGGGCTTTGAATATTTTTTCAACTCCTAAACAATTTTTATTTCACAATTTTGGTCCAAGCACTACTGATAAGAATGTCTGTTGCTGGTACAATATATAATGGTAATTCTGGTAATTGACAAACTTTTTTCTGTTTAAAAAATGGCTTAACAAATGATAGGGACATTAAAACACGTACCACATCCACCTTTGATTAGTTGTATATCATCTATAGCGATATCACTAGTATAGCCACTTCCACGTTCTGCTGTAATTGTTATCTATAAAATATGTTAAAGATATATATATATATATATATATAACATAACAACTGAGACATAAACAATATATACCATATAAATGTACTAAAATATTTATCTTTTTAATATATGATACTGACGCACACTACAAACCAATACCCTACTCCTATATGAGTATATTTATCAAATCTACAATATCACACCCCCATATCACACTCCTCATATATGATAAAGATGATAAAGCATGGTAAACTCCATATAACATTTTGCATGGGCCTTGACTTATATCTGGAAATATTTCCCTCTGTCTGGTATTGGAGTCTTCAGTGGATATGGTGTTTGATATTATAGGGTTATTGAACTGTTATTGTGAAATATTGTCTTCAGTCAACGAGGGCCAAAATTTCACAATATCAGTTCAATAACCCTTTTATTATATACCAAAATAAATTGTATTTACTCCCGTCAAGTATTTCATCTAACATAGCATTTTGTTGTACAAAACATAAATATTACACTAGTTCTTGTAAATGGATATAAGAACTAGTGCAATATGACAACAACACAGCAATGACATCGACAACATTTGTATGACGTCATAAATGACATTGTCATGTGACAAAGCGTGCAGTATGAAAAAAAAGATTGGGGAACGCTCGGACTGGTACAAAGTTAGCATGCAAATATCGGTATATATTGCACGCTAACACCTGGGGATTTATCGTTTAATTTCTATGCGAGGCATATATTGCTATATAATAAAACAATATATCACATTACTCTCCTGTTTATTGATGAAATAAAATGGTGTATTATTTTTCATATTTCAGATACCCATGTAATATCACTTAATTGTGACGTAATCAGTTCTCACGCTTCTAATTGGTTTATACACCTATACCATTCACATACTTCTTTATTTACAACTTTTACTACTTCAACATTCATATCCATCAATCTAATCCATAGGTGTCACCAGGAAAACGCATCTGTAGGCAAATTATTGAATCCTCCAGTGACTCTCAGTCTCAGTAGAAAGATCAACACACACTGACATCATTTACCTACTAGTGGTCGCACCTAATTAATTACCTCATATGAAAACTGTCAGTCTAGCTGATGTTTATTTTTAGACTTGGGAAGGCTTTCCAATTCTTTGAAAAGTAATTTTGATGGATTCGAAAAAAATATAACATAATTTGAACTTACATACTGATTTTGTCTTCTTTATTTTACATGATTAATTAACTAATACTTATAATAACTAAACATAACTATATTCTTACTTGAGCAGTTAATGGAGGTGATTTGTCTGAACAACTACATAGGAATCATCTGATTATATATGTCTCAGTAATTTTGAGTTATGTGATATATAGACAGGGTTCGTACAGACATTTGGACTCCAAATTTAAGGACTTTTTAGGATCTTTTCAGTGTCTTATTTGTAAATTTAAGGACTAATCAGAGGGACAATTTTAACAAATAAATATTGGTGCAAAGACAATTAAATCAATAAAACAATTATTTACGTGTCCATAGTAAAGGCACTTGAAGTGGAGGTTGAAGTTGGGCATTCTGTTGGGCCAGGTACCTTTAAGTTTAAATTGCCCGTTTCAACATAACTTATCAATTAATTATTTATTGATATCAGTCTATTTGCAACCACTTAATATCCAAATACAGACACCCAACTGGCCAAATTCAAGGGCTTTTTAGGGCTGTCAGGATAAATTCAAGGGCTTTTTAGGGTCAGACTTGTTTTAGGGTCTTTTTAGGGCAAACCTCAAAATTTAAGGACTTTTCAAGGCCTGTACGAACCCTGATAGAATCTTAGACTCATTAGGGTTTAGTATGAAATTTATTAAACTCGTTCAATAAATAAATATGCCAATCCCCAAAGCTTATGGCATATTTAATTATTAAACTGGTTTAATAAATTTCATATTAAACCCTCATTCGTCTAAGATCCTCTATATGGTGTGTGATATGGATTTTACCTCTCTATCAGGGTTAGTACAGAAACCTAAGAAAACTTGTGACAAAATTCCCTGACTTTTCAAGATAGTTTACAAAATTTCCATGACTATTGTAGCTTACATATAAATACAAGTATTTAGTAAAAGGATAATTACTGTACTGACCTAACCTGTTTTGGTATGTAGGCATATACATGCAGTCATTCATTTTTCACAAAATTAAATAAAGATAAATCAGCCTCTATTCCTTTTTCCTGACACTTTTCTGTGTTAAGCACTTTTTAAGTGTGATTTCAGGGCACCCTTGCCCCTATTGCCAAGATCTATATAAATGAACAACTCCATCCAAACAACAGATAGTCTAGAGAATCACTAGATGAACACCTACAATCAAAACTATGAGATGGTACTATTATAATACTGCTTAATTTGAAGTTATGATACTGCTGGACTTCCACATGTTGCAAGTCTAAATACTGTGCAACTCACAAAGGCTATGGCATATCTAATTGTTTGATAGAATGAACTGATGTATAAAGAATAGTTCAGTGACCGAAAAATAAACAACATAAGAGAGAGAATAAAATCTAGTCAGTTACTACAGAAACTTCAATAAACCTTAGTAAATAGTAAAATAATGTAGGCAACAAGAGGGAGCAAAGTAGTATGTGATGAAAACTTACGCTTTCTGCCAACCCTGTTATGGGAACTCTCTGTTGATGCCATGATAATCCCTGATTTCCTGACTTTGTAAACAGTGTGTTAGTACCCGACTTCACGTAAAGACTTCCCATATTAGATCCAAACATGTGGTAGGCAAATATCAGACAAGAAGCAGAGGCTGAAACATGACAATACAAGAATTGTTTATGTGATAAAGTCTGTTGAATGGAGTCAATTGTCTATCAAACATGACAATACAAGAATTGTTTATGTGATAAAGTCTGTTGAATGGAGTTAATTGTCTATCAAACATGACAATACAAGAATTGTTTATGTGATAAAGTCTGTTGAATGGAGTTAATTGTCTATCAAACTTGACAACACAAGAATTGTTATGTGATAAAGTCTGTTGAATGGAGTCAATTGTCTATCAAACATGACAACACAAGAATTGTTATGTGATAAAGTCTGTTGAATGGAGTCAATTGTCTATCAAACATGACAATACAAGAATTGTTTATGTGATAAAGTCTGTTGAATGGAGTTAATTGTCTATCAAACATGACAATACAAGAATTGTTTATGTGATAAAGTCTGTTGAATGGAGTTAATTGTCTATCAAACATGACAATACAAGAATTGTTTATGTGATAAAGTCTGTTGAATGGAGTTAATTGTCTATCAAACATGACAATACAAGAATTGTTTATGTGATAAAGTCTGTTGAATGGAGTTAATTGTCTATCACCCAATTAATACTATTAATACTCAGTTTTTATGGAACGTTTTTGGAAAAACACAATTTCACAAAATCCCAGAATAAAATATAAACTGACGTGATTCAACATCCAACGGAAATAATTGTTCTGCACTAGCTTTTGGGAGTATCAAATGGTACATTGGTTAACCTCCCTCCCTGCCTCCCCATAACTTAAGTGAGTATCACATTGTACAATGTCTAACCCCCCTCCCCCATAACTTTCATATCACATTGTACATTGTCTAACCCCCCTCCCCCATAACTTCATTCTTTAAGAGCCTCTGTGTAATGTCAGACCTCTTGTACATATACTGTATTTTCCCAATGTAGTGCAATGATTGCAAATGTTCAAATAATACAGACTGCAAAATACACATTAAACACGACTAAAAATTTTTAATAAGTAATTTCGTATAAAGTTTTTATCATCAGTTCTCTATTGTTAAACCATGTTTTTCTTTAAATTTTATAGTGAAATATTACTGAATATACACAATTGGTCTAATAACGCACAAAAGTTAACAGAATAAATCTACAAACTCATTGTTATACCTATCATATGAGGTGATTAGCATAAATATTACCTGGTGGTGTTTTGTCAAGTTTCAATATGGCTTTATCTTGAGGCTGGCGTCTAGAAGCTTCCATATAACTATATCTGTAACCTTCATATGCACCAGAAGGTCCAGTTCCAGATGATGGGGTATTTACCTAAATCAAAATATAAATTTAATTAAGAAACTTGGAGCTCATCCCTCCCAACTTATATTCTAATATGACCAGCATTTTTCCTAAAAGATTTACATGAAACATGCCAACCGTTATAAAACAAATGCTATACCCATGGCTGTTCCATTATAATTACATCTCCCTTACTGACATCGTGCTATGTTTCATGAGAAATAGTTGTGACATAATTTTGATTCATAAAATCATTTATTATGAATCATTTATTACAATGGAGGTACCGTAATCTCAACAGCTGAATTGAATCTTTTTGCAAATGTACTTCCGAGAAAAAAGTTTGAAGTGTTTTTTCAATGCTTTTGATTTAAGTCATGTTAGAATTAAAACTAAAACTTTCTCTTGAGAGACAAATACCCCTGCCTCTAACATCTACAAATACCCCTGCCCCTAACATCTACGAATACCCCTGACCCTAACATCTACGAATACCCCTGCCTCTAACATCTACAAATACCTCTGCCCCTTACATCTATAAATACCCCTGTCCCTAACAACTGCAAGGCTTTAATATTTTTCCTGAACTTGAACTTTCCGATATTACCTTGGTTCAAGGTCATGCCACACCTTGGACCGTGAAGATTATTCATGTAAAGTTTGCAGGAGGAGGGGTGGTGGTGGTGGTTAAAATAATAATAATAACCTGTGATATTTTGTAGAATAATACATGAATTTCGTTCACAAGAGGCAAATATATTACTCAGTGGTAAAGCCGCCTTGTCATATATTCTTCCACATATGAACTGCGGCTCGTGTATTATTCTATGATATACCACAGGTAGATTTTCATTATTTTTAATTAATACTTATCCCTTCCCATATACTTAATACATTAACACTCTGCATTATATCAGCATGGTATTTTTATTTGTATCCTAGGAAAACCCGAGAGCGAGTTATTCAATTAAACCCAGATGAAATATAACCAGGAAAGTGTATTCAGGAATGTATTGGAACTGTATCTCTCATCAGGTGCCTTAGTAATTAATATTTTTTTTGCTGACATTAAATTTCATTGTGATACAAAAATACAATCATCCCCCTTATATAATTGTGATTCCGCACTTTAATAACTAAATATTAAATATAAATTAATAAATATTAACCTCGTTTGTTCTCCAATTTAAATTATCACTTCCATCATCAACATCTTTAAAATCACACTCTGTACCTCTCTCAAATGTACACTTGACAAGTATAGTACCAGTAGTCACTAAAAAACAAAGAGTAAACCAAAGTTAGCATTGATCAGTTATATATACTGTAATAACAAAGAGTAAACCTCAGTCAGCATTGATCAGTTATATATAATAACAAAGAGTAAACCTCAGTCAGCATTGATCAGTTATATATAATAACAAAGAGTAAACCTCAGTCAGCATTGATCAGTTATATATAACAACAAAGAGTAAACCTCAGTCAGCATTGATCAGTTATATATAATAACAAAGAGTAAACCTCAGTCAGCATTCATCAGTTATATATAATAACAAAGAGTAAACCTCAGTCAGCATTCATCAGTTATATATAACAACAAAGAGTAAACCTCAGTCAGCATTGATCAGGTATATGTAATAACAAAGAGTAAACCTCAGTCAGCATTGATCAGTTATATATAATATATAACAACAAAGAGTAAACCTCAGTCAGCATTGATCAGGTATATGTAACAACAAAGAGTAAACCTCAGTCAACATTGATACATGGGTCTCTTTTGAGTAAGAATCTAGGTTTACCTCTCATTCTGTTTCTATCAAATACATTTCCAGTAGTTTCACTGAAACTTGGGTGACCCTTTTTGTGTTTTCTGCATCTTTGTCATACATAATTTATTTCAAGTCCGCTTCCGACGAACAGTAAATGACTGGCCGCCATTGTTATTGTTTACCAAATGACAACACAGTTCTGTTGTACGAGTTATTTCCCCTGTACCGGGTTATCACCAGGTGATAATAGTATTATCACATGGCTGTGAGAGGTTGTCACACGCTGACAGTGATTTTGTGGGAAATATCTCATTTGTTACATGTCATGTGATTGGAAAACATCCAATGAAAAGTGTTTTAATATATATGAGCCAGCATTGATCAGTTATTTGTAATAACAAAGAGTAAACCTCAGTCATCATTGATCAGTTATATGTAATGAGTAGCATGTGGTGTGGAACGATTACAAGACCAGATTATTTAATTACCATGGTAATCAACTGCAACTTAGCGGCAAAAGACTGTTTTTACAGAATTTTTTTTTTTTTTTTTATTTATATTTTTTCACATTTTACAATATATATACAAGTGACAAAAAACAACACAAGGACACATACAGTCTTTCACTCCCTCATACACCCACATATAGATATGTAGCGGCAAACAACTTTGACCTTTCTGCTTGACCTTTAATGGGGACTATCGATATGCATGTAGAAGGATCCACCCAATACCTGGGTAGTAGTAGTATTTGCAGCTAATAATGTGTATACGATGTGCGCGATCAGTGTTCGCACCATGCAGACAAAAACAAACCCAAGTGATTTCTAAATGCACTTGTCCACCTTAAATTTTCTAATCAAAGGTCAAGCAGAAGGGGTCAAAGTTGTTTATCTATATACAAATAATCCAATCCTAAGTATGATGTATGTACAAACAATATTCTTGATTCTATGATAAATATATTTATATATAATCAAATAGTCAGACAGAACAAAAAGCTTGAAATTAACTTCTGGTTTATTCATACGGCGTACTACAGTGTACGGAAATGTGGCATATTTTATTATTATTCGTGAAAAGTTTTGAGAGGATTCCAGTTTTGTTGAAGTTGTATTTGTTGTGATAGATGGTAGAATTCTTCTTTTTGACGATATAATATTTTGCAATATATGTTTTCAATTCCGAAAAATAAAGCTGTTGCTTATTGTAGCGCTTTAAACTAATATATTGTTTTGTTAAGGATATAATGATGTTAATATCATAATTATTTTGACTCAGAATTCCGAATATTACATCTTTTATACCAATAGTAATAATTGTACCTGTAGTTTTAAAGATCCAAGTCTCAATGTTATTCCAGATATCCCTTACTTGTTCCCAGTCAAAAAACAGGTGACATAGATTTTCTTCAAATGCGTTACAAAATGTGCAGTTAGAGTTATTAGTAATTTTCATCTTTTTTAATAATTTATTTGTTCCAAAAATTTTAAATAAAATCCGAAAGTTTAACCATTTTAATTTTGTGTCGTTTGTGTTTTTTAGTATATTAATATAAACTGTATTCCAATCAAAAGTGTCTGGCAAGTTAAATTCATTCTCCCATTTGGATTCGACTTTTGGTTTTGAGTAAAAAGATTTAATGAAAATATTATAAATATGTCTTGTTCCTTTCGGTTGTCTGCTTATGTACTCTAAATCACTAGTTACTTGCTCAATTTTATCAGAAATATCATAAGATTTATAGATTGATCTTTTTAATCCATCATAAGTTGTGAAGGGAATATTTATTTGCGTGATGTTTTGTAACATCTCCAGTGTAAAAAAGTTTTTCTCTGCACTTAGTAAATCTTTTATTTGTTTTATTCCTTTATTGTATAATCCCTTTATAAAATATGCCAAATAGCGCTATTAAGGACAGAATATGTTTTCTCGTAAATCGGAAGTTTATTTTTAAACTCTGCAAGGTTTGTTAAAACCTCAATCCAGAAATTATTTGTGACTATGGCGGCTGTATTAAGACAAAACTTATCCCCGAAATCGTTAAAATATTTAATGTTATAGCTTGTTATTTCCTCAAATAACCCATTTATCATATAGTTACTATTGTGATACAGTCGGCGTAACCATGTCAATTTCAATGATTTAATAAAGCTTTCCAAATGTATCATGTTTAAACCACCAACTCTTGATTCTTGTATCATATGTTTCCTACTTATTTTATCACATTTTCCTTCCCAGATATAATTGTAAAATTTAGTTTCTATGGTTAAAATAAAATTATCATTGGGTTTAGGTAGGACGGAAAATAAATGTGTTAGTTTTGGTAATAATAACGATTTAATTACTATTATTTTTCCAAATGGAGTCAACAATCTTCTTTTCCATGACTTTAGTTCATAATCTATTTTATTGAGATAATTATCATAGTTTAATGAAGTAATATTTTCCAGATCGGGAGTATAAGTTATACCTAAAACGGTGAAATTTGAGTTTGTCCATTCTAATGTTATGTCTGAACATAGAATTTCATTAGAAAATAACTTTGCACAATCCATACTGCTTTTGTTTTGTCGATATGAGGTTTTAACCCGGAATATTTCGAAAATTGAAATAGTAGATCCAACGAACTTTTAAGACTTTTCTCTGTACCATCCAGAAATATACAAGTATCATCTGCATATTGCAGTAAGCAAACTGACATATTTCCTAATTTGATTCCTGTTATGTTTTTATCATGACGCACCATAATTGCCATTATTTCCGCACACAGAATGAATAGGTAAGGTGAAATAGGGTCTCCCTGCCGACACCCCCTATATATATATTGAAAAATTGAGAAAATATTCCATTTTGTATTACACATAGCTGTACATCTTTATTAATTATTTTTACCCATTTTAAGATGTCCTTTCCGAAATTAAAGAATGCTAAAGCTTTATGAATAAAATTCCACCAAACGGAATCAAATGCCTTTTCAAAGTCTATCAAAAGAAGTGCCCCGGGTATGTTTCTATCCTTTGCTAATTGTAAGGTGTCATATATGATCCTCGTATTTTCGCCAATAAATCGCCCTGATATGAATCCCCGCTGGTTTTCATGGATTAGGAAGTCTAGGACTGATTTTATTCTGTTTGCAATGCAACTAGAGAGCAGTTTATAAGTGACATTTAGAAGCGAGATCGGTCTCCAATTTTTTAAGTATGATCTATTTTTATCTCCTTTGGGTAAAATCGAAATTATTCCTTGTTTCTGAGTAATAGAAAGTTCTCCCTTCTCAAAACTATAATTAAAAGATCTAATTAATGAATCTGATAAATCCTTCCAGAAAAATTTAAAGAATTCGGACGTAAATCCATCGGGGCCCGGTGATTCATGCTTTTTAGAGCGTTTAGGGTTTCGTTATAAGTAATTACACCTTCCAACTTTTCAGATTGATTATTGTCAAGTTTTTTAATATCATTAAAGTTTAAAATAGTTTCGAGAGCTACATCCTCTAGTTTATGATCGTTATTTGCATATAGTGTCTTATAAAAGTTCTCAATTTCTGTTAAAATTTCCTTTTGATTCGATATAAATTTACCTTTATCGTTAATTAGTCCAGATATATTTTTATTAATACAATTTCTTTTTTCAAGACTTAAGAAATATTTAGTGGGTTTTTCTCCCTCTTCAATCCATCTTGCTCTAGCTCTTACAGAAAGTCCTTTCATATACTGTAAACCGCTTTATATTGGCGCATACTTATTTTAGCGATTGATGACTGGTAAACATATTAGCGCAGTTTAATTTTAGCGGAATCAATTCCAGTCTGAACTGTTTAATTCGCCTAAAACCTACAACTCTTAGCCATAGAAATAAAATAAAATTTGAGAAGGGGATGCAAGGTTACAAGAAAGTAATAAAAATAACTGTGTAATGTTTGACTTTTACTAGGAGAAAATCTCCGTAACTGACCCAGGAAGTCACTAGACAGACAGATGTCTGCAGGAAGCTTTCATCATAATTTGGCCCTCTCGTCGATTAGACATTTTACCATGTTTACGTAATGAATATTTAAATCAATAATAACCTATTTTGTTTTTATTCATTTAATTACCAACTGTTTTTTTTTAAATACAAATGTTTCGACACATTGTCGATGTATCCCCGATAACCACCGCTTAGATCATTATAGAGGTCAATAATTAGGATTTATATGTTGCCGACATCACTGAAAAAATAAACAATTTTCCGCATAACGGGTCTAATTTGTTGATATAATTGTTAATATTTTGACAATTGAAGCCAGCTACTGGTAAATTAAAATTAATTACCTGAAAAGGAGACTTGTCAGATTTTACATATCGCATACAATGACCAGTAATTAACAGCTATGCCAGTATTCCCTAATGTATCTGTTTGTCAGTGGTCAGTCTACCGTGTCTGGGTAATTAATCCCTAATTACTTATCATGTGCGGTATATCGATGGAAGCCATACCACTGTCATTCATGATCAGAGCTATTATTATTTTAACACTGACTATATAACCATTTAACGTGCGTCCATACCCATCCATAGTCTGTACAGTACTTCACTTTTTTATTGTAATTTTAGCGGCAGTTTTATTTTAGTGCTGACACTCTTATCGCCAATTGCGCTAAAATAAAACTGCCGCTAAAAAAACACGGTTTACAGTAATTTTCTCTTATTTTTTCCAGTTTTTCGCTATATTTTGTTGTTCACTTTCATTTTTAATCGGATCATAAGTGTTTGGTTGTAAATTTTTAAGTATATTTAACCTTTTCTCTAAATCGGCTTTTATATTTTCCCGTTCCCTCTTTTTTCTAGAGCTGTATTTGATTGTAAAACCTCTAATCGCTAATAAGATTACATCTAGTAACAAACTGTCATTTATCGTATAACTCTGAGTTATTTGATCACTAGTATTTTCTTTACTGTATTCCTTTTTTGTTTCTTCTATAATATTTTTTATTTCTTTTACGTAGTTGGGATCATTAGTAGGCTATTGTTGAATTTCCAGAACCCCCTACCCTTTTCAAAATTTGTAAATCTGAGTTCAATTTCTACGGAAGAGTGGTCTGTCCTATAGCCTGCTTTTATATCGGTTTTCTTTACTAGAGACATTAATTCATCAGATATCATGAAAAAGTCTAAGCGAGCACTTTTTAGGATTGGAAGAAAACCATGTATAACATTTTTTATCATGATTACAAACCTGCCATGGATCTACTAAGTTAAACTGATCTTTAAATGCCAAAATTTCTTCCCTAGCCTTAGGGTTATTTGTTTTTTTATAATTATAATAATCTAAAACTGGGTCCTGTACTAAATTATAATCTCCCCCAATTAGGAAGTCATATTCAATATCTTGGACTAATGATTTTATTTTTTTATAAAGCATGGGTCATCCGTATTAGAGTATTAGGACCGTATATGTTGACCAGAGTAACGTTATACTTGTTTTCTATATATTTCTAATATTAAATAGTTGCCATTAATATCTTTAGTTTCTTTTTTAACCATAAATTCGAAGTTATTATTGAAAAATATTGCTACACCACGAGAGTTACTTTTCCCGCAAGACATATAAACTTCGTAACCCCAAATCGTGCGTATTCCACTAAATCTCGTGCAGTAAAGTGCGTATCTTGCAGAAATATATAAAAAATTGTTTTGTTTTTAAATAGTTCAATACATCACGCCTCTTATTTTTTTTGTCGACCGAGACCCCTGCAGTTTAAAGATAATAATTTGATGTCAGTCATTATTGTTTTTCAAAAATATCATACATTAAGAATATAAACATAACAAAATATATACACGCCATTGTGACAGTCTTCCTATAAAGTCATTATACATCAAATACCAGATCATTATGATTAAATACCAAAACAAAATCGCATAAATTCCATTCACACAACACTCACCACCAAAAAGTACAACAGAAAAACATAAAAACAAATAACATACATATAAAGAAGCCATGTGAGCTTGGTTTTCCAAAATTGGGTCATAATAGTTCTATTACATGCCGAGACATCGTCTACGCGTTATCTGGCGTGGTTTACAATCCACTGTTAACCTAGTTTTATGCTTGACTACGTGCCACGTGGGTACTATATTATTGATATTATTTTTTGTTCTGTGGATTATGTTTTGATTCTAACACACGGAAGAAAGTTTTCTAGTCAGTTTACACTGTTATAAGGTAAGTGTTCAATTCGATATTTTAATGTTCTATGTGTATGGATTATCAAAATTATTGACCAAGGCCATAGGTAGATGTGTACTGTACGTAATTAATATAGTAGATATAGTAGACAGCTGACATTTATAGTACCCATTCCAAAAAACGCTTTATGAGACAGAGATTAATAAATGAAGATCATTTTTATGCAACAGTTTCTATCATTACCTTGCATATGAGATAATGTTGTCAAAGGGAAATACCTCCGAAAGCTACATACAGTCAAATCTGTCTATAACGATCATTCTAAAGAGTTCAAATTGATTATTTTCGTGATCAGTTTGATTTTGCATACAATTTCATATAATAATAGATTAAGATAATGAATTTCTGGTCTCTATAGTCAAATCCCTTTTATATTTAGGTGGCCCTCAAGCCAGGTCTGACTGTATGTTGATTTCCGAGAATTTTCCTGAATTCTATACAAACATTTCAGGCAGTAATTTAGAACAGTTTTTACAGAAATTTTGATGCAATGATGTCATAATTTTTGTGGAGTCGAAAGTTTTACGAGAAACATAAACTAAACTCTGTTGAAACTAAATGATCTGGTCCTGATATTGATTCATGCTAAATGTTCCTCATTACACATAGAATAGATAAACATACATGTTATATATGTTAAATGTTCCAGATTTTTACCCTATTAAAACTGATTTCACCAGGACACACCATATCCCAGATTTTTACCCTTTCAAAAATTCCACCAGGACACACCATATCCCAGAATTTTTACCCTTTCAAAATTTATTTCACCAGGACACACCATATCCCAGAATTTTTACCCTTTCAAAACTTATTCCACCAGGACACATCCCAGAATTTTTACCCTTTCAAAACTTATTCCACCAGGACACACCATATCCCAGAATTTTTACCCTGTTCCACCAGGACACACCATATCCCAGAATTTTTACCGTTTCACCAGGACACACCATATCCCAGAATTTTTACCCTGTTCCACCAGGACACACCATATCCCAGAATTTTTACCCTGTTCCACCAGGACACACCATATCCCAGAATTTTTACTGTTTCACCAGGACACACCATATCCCAGAATTTTACCCTGTTCCAACATTTTCAAGAAAACTTTCTTGTCTTGTAAAAATTAAATCACATTTCATCCTAAAGTTTCTTCAGAAAACAGCATTTTTGCAAATATGTATCACAATTCAAATTTATTATTTATACATAAACAAAAAATTACAAACATTTTAAAAGTTGTTTTTAAACAATTTACATATTTATAAATTCTACTTTCGATTTTATGATATATTGTGTAAACAAACAGTCTGTCACTGGACATCAAGAAGAGCAATTTTTTAATTGAAATTAAGAAATTATATATTTCCAAAGTTAGTTAATATTAATCTTTGCGTTTGTCATTATTTTCCTAAAAATAATTAACTGAAATAATGAAGTACGGTACCGTCTGTTTCACAGTTAACCCCCGTGGTATCTACTGGACAATCACATGTGTATCTCCCATCATCTGTATTTGTACATACTGCACCATTAAGACAGGGGCCCGAATCACAAGGAGTCACTGAAATTTAAAAAAAAACATTGCTGGATTTACAACTAAATCTGTAGTAAAATACTTATATGGCTTATTTCATACCCAAATAATAAACATTTAGTAAGTAATTAATCACTTTATAATTAACACAAACTATAAACCAAACTAATATGCAAAGCCTAAATAGAAAGCACACTTAATAACTTATTGGATTTATGTAAACAAATAAACAAAATAAATTGTAAACACAGACCTACTGTTCTCTCAAAAAGTACCATTGCAGTAGCTCAGTTGGTAAAGTGATCACTCCATAAGTGGGAGGTGGTTTGAACCCTAACCTGGTCTGACCCAAGAATTTAAAGTGGGTAGTGACTGTTCTTTCGCCTAACACTTGGCATTACATAATGAAAGTCACAGTTCTTATGGATGGGAACTTAAAATAAACCAGGTCGGGTAGGCTTGGAACGATGAAAAAGCCTGCTGTATAATGCCATCAGCACAACACAGGCAAAACTTCTGCACCTTTGCCTATGCATGGCGACATCTTGATATAAGTGAAATATTCTTGACTGGGATGTTAAACACTATTACTCAACTCAACTCATTTCTCAAAAGATGACATGACATGATTTGACGTGAAGTAGAACTGGAATAGAGCTGGATCTATAAAGATTCGTTTTTAGGTTTTCAAGTATGATACGACTTTAATTTTCTTCATGCAGGTAAAAAGAAACAACTTTTACAAGTTAACAGATTCAGAACTTGTTTGTTTAGCTTTACTTAGTGATTATAAACATACATGTGTTAACAATGTAAATGCTATAATACAAATACTTATTTAAGAAATAAGGTAATTTTCCAATGTCTTTATGAACTTGCAAAGTATAATGGGCTGTCTGAAATTTTTCCACAAAAGGCTTTGCCTTTTTACAATATATTTACAATATTTATAAAAATTAATTTTACTGCCATCTCACATTTTCCATGTTAATTCAAAAACAATTTGAAATGCACTGTTGGTGCACCTTCTTATAAAAATAGGGAGCATTTAACATATAACGTCATCACGCAATGTTTCTATGCTGTTGTAAAGTATTATCGATGTCAAATACTTTATTGAAGCAAACATATTGCAATTGTAAATATATATGGAATGAGAGATTCTTGTTATGGTTTGGTTTTTGCTTGATGTGCCATATATATTATATAAATTATGGATTTATTCTAACATCAAGATTTGTTGATATCAGAAATACCAAGCCATCACATCTATAACAGAAAATCATGTCATTTTATCCACCATTCATGACACATAATGAATATAAAGCATATATAAATATCACCATCTATATGCAAAAAGATCCCATTATAAGGTAAAAAAGTTCAGAATTTCACTATTTGTTATATTTTTCCAGCACCAACATTGGGTTGTGCAAAAATACTGGTAATAATAAAATTATAGTAGTCACAGAGAAATTGTAAAAACACAGTCATAGACAGACCTATATTTATTTCCTAATTTAATTGCTGTTTTCAGCATTATATATGTATTGTTCTAAGGGCAATTTTTGCTTACAGAATGTCAATATGTCATATTAATTTAAAATACTGAAAACATTACTATGAAATCATTTATTTTTGTGGTATACAATTTTCATTGTTCTAAGATGTATATTACCGATGCTTTAGGTGGTAATTTTGTGATTTGTGGTTAACTTTTGTTGTAACAAACCCCTACCCCGCAGACGTAAAAAACTTTTGTGCATGGTGGTGGTTGTCAAAAAAAAAAACACTTCTATACCACCTTCTGATTTGGAGTAAATTACTTCTGTTCATGGTTCTTAAATTAAAATAAATTCTATAGTAATTTTTCACAGTAATTTTTCACCATTATCAATTCAATTTTAGCTAAGATTATAATCTATATATTATTAAACTTCTGGTTCCTACAACAATGGCGGACTGGAGAGCATGGACCGTTGAGGAGCCTGCTCCTTACTGGAGAGCATGGACCGTTGAGGACGCCTGCTCCTTACTGGAGAGCATGGACCGTCGAGTACGCCTGCTCCTGACTGGAGAGCATGGACCGTTGAGGAGCCTGCTCCTGACTGGATAGCATGGACCGTCGAGGACGCCTGCTCCTTACTGGATAGCATGGACCGTCGAGGACGCCTGCTCCTTACTGGAGAGCCTGCTCCTGACTGGATAGCATGGACTGTCGAGGACGCCTGCTCCTTACTGGAGAGCATGGACCGTTGAGGACGCCTGCTCCTGGCTGGAGAGCCATGGATTGGGCTCAATTACAGACAGATTTAAAGGTACAGTTCATTTTTAACTTGAATATGAATTATTTGTTACTTAAAATGGGCAGATTCTATGATATTCAGACATGCTATCATGCTTACTGTAAAACAGGCTTGAGTAGTATCACTACAAAATGAAACTACATGTTTGTAAATATCTATAATCTACAAATAGTATCATATACATCATGTAAATTGACGATATTTGTTAATGTTTTCTCTGACCTCAATTTTATATATGTAACACTAATTTTATTTAATATTTTCAGTAATTAGTTTGACAATTCTTTAATTTTGAATTTGACACGGTCAGAAATTGAAGTGAAAGAGACTTGTAAATTTGGCCTATCAGTTTTTTTCATTGCTTCTATGGGTGGTAAAAAACAGAAATATTATTATTCTTCTAGTGCAGGTACTTGCCAACCAAAAAACACTTCTGTTGGTGGTGGCCTTCCAGTGGGTAGGGGTGTATTTTAATGGAATAGCCCTTCCAGTGGGTAGGGGTGTATTTTAATGGAATAGCCCTTCCAGTGGGTAGGGTGTATTTTAATGGAATAGCCCTAAGTCTGTAATCATGGTAATATATATATTATTTCAATGACAAGTTAATTGGTGGATCAGGGTGTCCATAAAAACAGTGTAATTTGTGATGGGTCCACAAATATTGATGATTGAGCAGTAAATACTTGTCATTTGGTCACACATTAGATATTTAAACAGGTGGAGAATTATTTCATTATAATTGTATAAAGTGTTATATATACCACATGTTCCTGGTTCTACTTTTAAGTTGTCTACAGCTATATCACTTCTAAATCCATCTCCACGTTCTCCCTCGATAATGATCTAATAATAAACATAAACAAGTCATATTATGACCACAATTAACAAGACCTTGATGTATTGGATTGTGACTTATCAGTAAATGCAGGAAACTGTGTCCATTATAGGTTGGGCTTCTAAAGGGACCAAAATTTGAATTGGCTGTTCCACTCTTATAAAACTGGATATAAAATGACAAAATTGAGCAATTTAAAGGCCCCTATCTCTGTAATTTTTATTTATAAGTACAATTTTGAAGGATTGTTGATAAAGAATGAAATTGTAAGAAAATGGTGAAGAATAGCAAACTGCATGAGCAGTTAAGTCCTTCATGTATAATTTGCTATTCCTGACAGTCTTCATACCAGCCTGATGTGGTGACAGACAGTGAACAAACATACCAGGATGGATGATGGATACTGTCATGACTTACTTTGTTAGCTGCATTGTAAGGAATGTTTACAAGTGCTTTTTTCCATACATGTCCATCTTCTATATCATCAGATCTGTACCATAAAACTGTTTCTGTGCCGGAGACATCCTGGATAACTCTCAATAATCCCATGTTAGAACCATACATACTGTAGTCAAACCTAAGACATCTGTCACCTGAAGGAATACACAGCTGATTAGTGTGTGTGTGTGTGTGTGTGTGTGTGTGTGTGATTAGTGTGTGTGTGTGTGTGTGTGTGTGTGTTAGAATGCAGTGAATCAGTGACAATATAAAGATTCTAAAATACATTTATCTTTTCTAGCGAGTTATCAACAAAATGAACATCTAACCATCAATTTAATTGTGTTAAGATCACTCAGTGATCAAGGCTATATTAGTTTACATAGTTGTATTGTAGTACAGTAAAACCTGTCTATAAAGGTCAATTAAGTGAGTCAATAATATTGCCAGGTGGCTCCTTATATACAGGTTTAAATAACTTGAATACAAAGTAATTGGGATAAAATCTTACTGTCCTTTAAAGGCAGGGGTACTTTATTTAAGAAATTATATTCTTTTTTTTGTTATCAATGCAAGTATGAATAACAATGGCCAGTCCAAATTGCATGACGACGAAGCCGTTCATGTATAATTTGGACTCGCCATTGTTATTCATACTTGCATCGATAACGAAAATAAGAATGTCATTTCTTATAATACCTTGTTTGTATTTTTAAACATTTAATTTTTATTCTGCCTCGACACCAACCGTCAGAAAAATAGAAGCACCCACAAGCATTTCCGAATCACAATCCAAAAGCACAAACGATAACAAAAAATAGTTCTTCCACTCGCCATAAGTTTTATTTATACTACTTCGAAAAAATCAAAATTTCATGTTAACATTACATGTGCATTGATTAACTGTTGCTCAAAATTGCTCAAAATGTTTCATAGAAGGAGAAACAATGACAATTGTAAATATATAGCAATGGCCATTAAGGCAGGTTCAAATGTATTTTTATTATACATAATACTATAATCACATTTTCTATAATCAACTGTATGGTTCTGTGTTGATCTATCAAATAGTTAACGTTCTGATCACCTTGGATTAGTTATTACACCTCAACTTATCTAAACTTTTCAAATCAAGATAAAATGTTCAATCAAAGTTATTTGTACAAACATGTAATTGACGTATCGCTAACCATGTCTTTTATGTTCTGACACTTTTCCACCATCATGGTACCAAAGCAGCGTCACGACAATTAATGACAAACTAGTGTCAGTGATGTCATTAAATTGCACAATTTAGGCCGAGTTTTCATTCTTTTTGTGTGTAATTCAAGCATGCCGAGGCTTTGTCAGAACATTGTGGGCGTGGACAGCCATCCGTAAATTGTCAATAACCAGATGTATTTACTCATAATTCTGTTTATTTTGTCATGTTTATTGGTAGTTATCTTGTGATATGGGTTAATCTTTCATTTCCGATGTCTGACAGCGGAAATATATTACTATTTATAACAGTAATGATCTGCCTATTTGGATGATGTTTTATGCCTTTATTTATCAAGCAGGAATAGCTGAAAACCCTTTGTCAAGTGACAAGTAGAAGGTGTAACGATATTCTAAACTCGTAATGCAATATATTACAGAATTTCTTAACTGTAACTGCATAACATTTAAATGTTCAAGACATTTTTGGGCAATAACTTATAAAGTTAGATTCAGTATGGACATATCTTTTGTACTGATACATTATGACTTGTATAGTGGTAATATGTCAGAAACCTTTTGAAGCCTATTTATTAGTAACAATGGTATATTGTTACACCTTTACTGGCAAGCTTGATATGACATGTGACTTCAGTAATAAAATCTAGACATTATTTGTCATTGTCACTATTATAGCCCTCTGAAGATTCAATAACATCTACTTACTGGATGAAACAGATCTTTTATCAGGATTAAGTGGTTCTGTAAAATAAATAAAATAGAAATTCATTAACAAAATTATACCAATGGCAAAAGCAATCAAGAACACGCGGTTAAACTCGCCGAGTAGCTTCATTGGAACATGTGGCATAGGTTGAAAGTATACATCTATGCTAGGAGATTTGATTTTAAAGGGTGTGGTTCACGGTGACAGTTTTGTTGAGTGTGGCTTAGCAGTAACAGTTTTGTTAAGTGTGGCCAGCAGTGGCAGTTTTGTAGAGTGTGGCTAGCAGTGACAGTTTTGTTGTGTCGCTAGCAGTGAGTTTTGTTGAGCTTGGTTCACAGCGACAGATTTGTCGGGTGTGGCTAGCTGCAACAGTTTTGTAGGGTGTGGTCCGTAGTGACAGTTTTGTAGGATGTGGTTCGCAGTGACAGTTTTGTTGGGTGTGGCTAGCTGCAACAGTTTTGTAGGGTGTGGTCCGTAGTGACAGTTTTGAAGGGTGTGGTTCGCAGTGACAGTTTTGTTGGGTGTGGCTAGCTGCAACAGTTTTGTAGGGTGTGGTTCGCAGTGACAGTTTTGTTGGGTGTGGCTAGCAGTGAGTTTTTTAGAGTGACTACACAAGCAATGATTATATAGCTGGTAGAGTTTAAGGTACTACTGTACTATAATGATAAGTCAGCTTTTACCTGTGAAGGCAGTGGAACTCAATCTGACGCGATCACCATTGCCTCTATTGGTGGCTTCCATATATTTATAGAATGTTCCTCGACTCGCACTGGAAGGACCTGTTTCAGAAGACGGTGTTGATCCCTACAATTAGTTAACATATTTAAGTTAATTCATAAAAAGAATATAACAGTTATATTTCTGAATGTTAATCATAAATCAGGAGGGTTTGAACTATTGATTTAACAAAACAGAAGTCACTAACATATGGCTGCATAATTATGTTTTGCTGTTTGCATTTGAGACAATTTACGTGGGTTGACATGTGTAATTTAAAATAAAACTTATTGAACCTGATGTGCTGTAGACATGGTAGAGGTGTAAAAACATAAATAACCATTATACAATATAGCTGTAGTAAAATAAAAATTCCACAGAAGAAGCAGGCAAATACTAAAGTCAATAAGTAATTAAATACTCACAGAGAAGAATATCCAGTTATAAATATAATTCTGGAAACCATCCACTTGGAAAGGACAACATTTGTCATTGTTATCTTCAAATGTACATTCTACAACACCACTCACTGTAATAATAATTGTAGAAAATAGAATTATTTAAACATGTAAAAGAACACAGGTGTTATGAATACATCCATACAATAAACAACAGTATTATCAGAAAACAAAAACATACAATGTACTGAAAATAAAATTGGTGCATTACATTTGCAAAAATCCATGACTTTTGCACAAAGACATTTATTAAGATTGCGCAAAATGTAATTGCCATGTTAACTAAACACCATCTATGAAAATTTCAAAAAACATTGAAAATATGATAATTCCTATCTGAACATCGTTTACAAGCAATATATTTTCTAACTTGTTGATTGAAATTTATAAGGCGTTTAATGCAACAAGGATGCTGTCTCTACCTTTGGGTAGGGCTGGTAGTTTTTTGCGACATTCTCCGTATAATGCAACAGCGAAATTCTGTACATCGTTAGGCAAAAAAGTATTTTCTTCTATATTTTGGAGTTCTGTCTGAATTATTTTAGAGGGCCTTGCAGATATATCATCAGATCTGTTTGTACATGGACTCTTAGGTCATGTAGTGTTTATTTAATAGTTTAACATGGGCAATTAATATTTGCGCAATAGTAGTATACACCCATTGGGCAAATGACATATAGGAGTTATGAAAATTTTGTGCAAATGCAATACGCTCTATAAAACCTTATAGGAGTAGGGTTTTCACCTTTTTTTTATTATTATTCGTATGTTGAACTCTAAATATTCAGTTTATTTATCTATTTATAACTTGTGGGAAAGGGGATTCCCCTAAAAAGCAGTTTCGGCTACTTTTGGAATATGGAAGGTTGTATGGTATAGCAAAATTAAATGGGTATGTGATAAATAACAGCCACAATATGTGCATTCAGCTTTCAAAGACCTGATGTATTGTAGGTCTGAGATTCATCTTTGGAAAAAAAATTCAAGCATACTTTGAAAACATAAGTAATAGATTAATAGAACCTTTCACCTTTAACAGTGTAAGACAGAGATATCTCAAACGAGGGTGAATAATTTCTTGTCCAGAACAAACATTAGTAAGTTCTGGACATTGAATATATTCATCTCACACATTTACAGCATAAAAACATGATTTGTAAACAAAAAATTGCATCAAACATTCAGTTTTCAGGCCATCATCAGTGCCTCCTGAGAATGATGTATTGATTTTGTTGACATCCTCAGGTAAAAGGATTATGACAATAATGACGTCATCAATTAAGCCTGTGTAAGTGATTGTGACGTTGAGAAATTGTTGGTTGAGACAAGTGATCTCATACCTTAAGGGTGAGACAGAAAAATCTCACACAGGTAAAACAGGGGGATTTCCATATCTCATGGGTGAGAAAATAATATATTAGGAGCACTGATTACAAATCTACTGACTTTATTGTAACACTTACACAAAGATAGAATGACATTATTAAAATACATTGATAATTGAGGTATGTTATGAAATAAACATGATGAACTTAATATTGTAATGTTCAGTTTCATTAGCATGAGTTGATGTTGGATTGTGTTACATGGTAGAGCTCCTAATGATCCCACTTCTTTTACAACCATGAGTTGATGTTGGATTGTGTTACATGGTAGAGCTCCTAATGATCCCACTTCTTTTACAACCATGAGTTGATGTTGGATTGTGTTACATGGTAGAGCTCCTAATGATCCCACTTCTTTTACAACCAGGAGTTGATGTTGGATTGTGTTACATGGTAGAGCTCCTAATGATCCCACTTCTTTTACAACCAGGAGTTGATGTTGGGATCGTGTTACATGGTAGAGCTCCTAATGATCCCACTTCTTTTACAACCAGGAGTTGATGTTGGGATCGTGTTACATGGTAGAGCTCCTAATGATCCCACTTCTTTTACAACCAGGAGTTGATGTTGGATTGTGTTACATGGTAGAGCTCCTAATGATCCCACTTCTTTTACAACCAGGAGTTGATGTTGGATGTGTTACATGGTAGAGCTCCTAATGATCCCACTTCTTTTACAACCAGGAGTGATGTTGGAGTGTGTTACATGGTAGAGCTCCTAATGATCCACTTCTTTTACAACCAGGAGTTGATGTTGGATTGTGTACATGGTAGAGCTCCTAATGATCCCACTTCTTTTACAACCAGGAGTTGATGTTGGATTGTGTTACATGGTAGAGCTCCTAATGATCCCACTTCTTTTACAACCATGAGTTGATGTTGGATTGTGTTACATGGTAGAGCTCCTAATGATCCCACTTCTTTTACAACCAGGAGTTGATGTTGGGATCGTGTTACATGGTAGAGCTCCTAATGATCCTACTTCTTTTACAACCATGAGTTGATGTTGGATTGTGTTACATGGTAGAGCTCCTAATGATCCCACTTCTTTTACAACCATGAGTTGATGTTGGATTGTGTTACATGGTAGAGCTCCTAATGATCCCACTTCTTTTACAAACCAGGAGTTGATGTTGGAGTGTTACATGGTAGAGCTCCTAATGATCCCACTTCTTTTACAACCATGAGTTGATGTTGGATTGTGTTACATGGTAGAGCTCCTAATGATCCCACTTCTTTTACAACCAGGAGTTGATGTTGGATTGTGTTACATGGTAGAGCTCCTAATGATCCCACTTCTTTTACAACCAGGAGTTGATGTTGGATTGTGTTACATGGTAGAGCTCCTAATGATCCCACTTCTTTTACAACCATGAGTTGATGTTGGATTGTGTTACATGGTAGAGCTCCTAATGATCCCACTTCTTTTACAACCAGGAGTTGATGTTGGATTGTGTTACATGGTAGAGCTCCTAATGATCCCACTTCTTTTACAACCATGAGTTGATGTTGGATTGTGTTACATGGTAGAGCTCCTAATGATCCCACTTCATTTACAACCATGAGTTGATGTTGGATTGTGTTACATGGTAGAGCTCCTAATGATCCCACTTCTTTTACAACCAGGAGTTGATGTTGGATTGTGTTACATGGTAGAGCTCCTAATGATCCCACTTCTTTTACAACCAGGAGTTGATGTTGGATTGTGTTACATGGTAGAGCTCCTAATGATCCCACTTCTTTTACAACCAGGAGTTGATGTTGGATTGTGTTACATGGTAGAGCTCCTAATGATCCCATTTCTTTTGCAACCATGAGTTCTTAATTACACACATTTAGGAATAAGCCTTTTTCATGTAATATTTTAGCATCAAATTTACCAACAACTTAACAAGTAAAATATGTGAGCTGAAGTATATACAGTTTATAACATACATGGTTTTTCGCAGTGTGTTCCTGTGTATCCAGGGTTACATGTACAAGATACTGTCCCGTCCACTGCAGCTGAACAACCTCCACGTCCACAACATGGGTCTATTTTACAACCTGATGATGAAATACATAAAACAATAAATTGAATAACGAAAAAACACATCAACAAATCATTATAAAACTTGCTTATGACTTTGAATGTTGAATACCAGATATAATGTAAACGTATTTATTTTCACCGTGTACTAATTTTCACGGTTGTTTGTTTTGCACGAAAATAAATACCAAGCGAAAATTATATTATGCTTATTGTGTTATAGCGTATATTTAAAAAAACGCGAACATTTAACTACCCGGATATTTTAAATTACCTTAACCGCGAAAATAAATACAAGCAAAATTAAATCCATTAACAGTAGTTGACAGGAAAAGTACCAAATTGTGTATTTAAATATGAATATTTTACCTAAAACATGACATTATAAATAACAACTTGGAAAAATATGATAAACATGACATACTGATAAAAACTATCTAATTATAATACTCTGTTTTACACATGATGTTCCATAAACAATAAGGGCCAGGCAGAAGATAGATTTTGAATGCAATAAACATAGCCTATTATAAAAACATGGGTTTGTTTTTTTTAAATTTCTTAGGTTATTTCACTTTTATTATTATTGTTGCAAAACCTTATGTCGGTGCTTCAAAATATTCCAATAAGTGAAATTCTTAATCTTTCTTCCAGAGGGCCCTTTGTGTATATATATATGGTCACGTGCTATTTAACCACTGAATTGTTTAGAAATGGATCCTCATGATTAGTTTGCTTTGCAGGACAGTGCAGGAAGTTACAGAACTATTTATAAACACAACGTAAAGTCATGTTTAATAGTTATATTTCAATATTTCAATTTTTTTTTTTAAATTTTTTTTGAAATTTATTTATATAATTTTAAACTTGGACATGTCTAGTCATTGAAATGTCAGACAAATGATGTTAAATAAACGGGTCATTAAATGTCGTTTTACATAGATGCTGAAAGTATGTTCACAAATAGACTGTTTTGGTTGCATGTAACATGCGTAAGATACAATAGTCACAGCAAAGCTTAGTGCCTCATACTATACATGTACTTCTATATTTACCACAGTATCCAGACGTTAATTCTATATCATCAAGTGCTATATCTCCACGGTAACTAGAACCTTTCTCAGCTTCAAATATAACCTGAAACAAAATATTTTACCTTGTAATTAAAATATATCTAGCTGATTAAATGTCATCTATACACAGGTGAAAGTGCTACGCATGAAAATCATACGTTGAACTTTTCGCATGATTTTTTCAAATTCATGAAATTCACACATATTTTGTGAGATTTCTTCACACAGTTTTCATGTGTGTGTGCGCCTTTCAGTTTTTTTACGCACGGAAATTTGACACAAAATTCATGAACTTTTTCATGATTTTCGTGAGTAGCACTTTTACCTGTGATACAAATTTAAAAGAGTTACTCCACATAGGCAGGCTGTAGTTTGAGGCCACATTATCCCTGTAAGATTGATTGATTGATTGAATGGTTTTCATTCCAGTCAAAATTTAACTTATATCAAGGTGTCACCTACTATCGGTGTAGTGGCAGAAATTTTAACCTTTCCGGAGCACTCAGGGCAATTTTCAGGGAGGGTTGTTTAGAGTGCCATGCCTGGCATTTTAAATTGTTTTTGTTATCTTTTAAGGTCTCTTATAAAGGACCTTATGACTTTAAGGTATCTTATAAAGGACCTTATGACTTTTAAGGTCTCTTGTAAAGGACCTTATGACTTTTAAGGTCTCTTATAAAGGACCTTATGACTTTTAAGGTATCTTATAAAGGACCTTATGACTTTTAAGGTCTCTTATAAAGGACCTTATGACTTTTAAGGTATCTTATAAAGGACCTTATGACTTTTAAGGTCTCTTGAAAAGGACCTTATGACTTTAAGGTATCTTATAAAGGATACTTATGACTTTAAGGTATCTTGTAAAAGACCTTATGACTTTCAATTCTAATACACTTGAAAAAAGATGAGCCACTATCAATATCCAAGTCTTGGTCAGACCCCAGTCAGGGTTGGAACCCATGACCTCCCACATACAATGCAAGCACTCTACCAACAGAGCTACTGTGGTGGTATATATTATTCCTATAATATCTGACACAGGTACCCTACTCACCTTCAATCCAGCTCCTCCTGTTATATCAACACAATCATAAAGCCACTTCTTTCCTCTCTCTCCCTTAACATTCCAAACAGTTGATTCTGTCTGTCCACTCAGTGATACTTTTACAGATAATTGACCAATGTCCTTACCATACATATGGTATGAAAAACACAGGCAATAATTGAGTTCTGAAAATACCAAAAACAAATGTACAAAATAAAATAATTCAGATTAATAAAACAAACACAGTATATCCCCATGACAACATGACTTAATTCTTTTATACCATAAATATACACTTCTTAGCTGAAAAAAAATTTACTATCCTGGCCTCATTTCCTAGGTGGAAGTCCATGTGTTAAACCAAATTGCCAATTTTAAAGTTTTTATTTTGGTTCTGGTTCATGATAAAGGTAACAGAACCTTCTTCCTTTTATTTAAAAAATGACATTGTTTTGGGGTCACTTTATGCTAGTATGATACCGGGTGTGCACAGGTGTTCATGTTAAATTTGTATCCAGAACACCTGGTATCATACTAGCATGAAGTGACCCCAAAACAATGCCATTTCTAATATTTATAATTCATTTTTTAGATCTAATCTGTTATATGGACTTAAAACTATTACATTACTGCATTTCATTTTTGTTAATTTACTTCCTCTATTGGTTTTAGTGCATCTTGGAACCCATCTACCGCATCTCAATGAAGCATGACCTCATCGATGAGTGGGATGACAGGTGACCAAGCCTACTTCCATTGATACTACTGCATCTCAATGAAGGATAACATCATCGATGAGTGGGATGACAGGTGACCCGTCTACTTTCATTGATACTACCACATCTCAATGAAGGATGACATCATCGATGAGTGGGATGACAGGTGACCCGCCTACTTCCATTGATGAAAAAATCATAACTTCAAAAGGTCAAACTTGCGTTTTCATAGACGTATGAAGCAAATTTACGATAATGTTGAGAAATAGCTTTCATAAACGGAAAATTGATGCTATTATAAATATTAATATCTATACCGAATTCATTCAACAATTATAGAGTTTTGTATATATCATATGGATTCTGGAGAATGTTTTATCAGAACGTAAAGATGATATGAGAACTTATACAGTTCTATCAAGTTATAATCTATTAGGCAGACATCCTGTTTTCAATTTCTTATTTATCAATAGTGGAGAATATGTATTTTTGTGAAGGTTAGCTGGTGAAGGGTGGGATTAGACATGACTCGGGCTGACAGTGGACAATACGTATATATCATCAGCAAAACTAACATTTTGTGAAGATTAGCTGGTGAACGGTGAGATTAGACATGACTCTCTCTGGCAGTGGACAATACATATCATCAGCAAAATGGGCTTTGTAGAAAAGTTGTGTGTAAAAAGAGGTAGTAGACTTGACTGACACTGTAGAGACTTTAGACATGACTGACATGTAGAGACTTGTAGATGACTTATGACTGACACTGTAGAGACTTTGTAGATGTATAACTTATGACTGACACTGTAGAGATTTGAGAGTAACTTATGACTGACACTGTAGAGACTTTGTAGAGTATAACTTATGACTGACACTGTAGAGACTTTGTAGATGTATAACTTATGACTGACACTGTAGAGACTTTGTAGATGTATAACTTATGACTGACACTGTAGAGACTTTGTAGATGTATAACTTATGACTGACACTGTAGAGACTTTGAGATGTATAACTTATGACTGACACTGTAGAGACTTTGTAGATGTATAACTTATGACTGACACTGTAGAGACTTTAGACATGACTGACACTGTAGAGACTTTGTAGATGTATAACTTATGACTGACACTGTAGAGACTTTGTAGATGTATAACTTATGACTGACACTGTAGAGACTTTGTAGATGACTTATGACTGACACTGCAGAGACTTTGGTAGATGTATAACTTATGACTGACACTGTAGAGACTTTGTAGATGTATAACTTATGACTGACACTGTAGAGACTTTAGACATGACTGACACTGTAGAGACTTTGTAGATGTATAACTTATGACTGACACTGTAGAGACTTTGTAGATGTATAACTTATGACTGACACTGTAGAGACTTTAGACATGACTGACACTGTAGAGACTTTGTAGATGTATAACTTATGACTGACACTGTAGAGACTTTGTAGATGTATAACTTATGACTGACACTGTAGAGATTTGTAGATGTATAACTTATGACTGACACTGTAGAGACTTGTAGATGTATAACTTATGACTGACACTGTAGAGACTTTGTAGATGTATAACTTATGACTGACACTGTAGAGACTTTGTAGATGTATAACTTATGACTGACACTGTAGAGACTTTAGACATGACTGACACTGTAGAGACTTTGTAGATGTATAACTTATGACTGACACTGTAGAGACTTTGTAGATGTATAACTTATGACTGACACTGTAGAGACTTTGTAGATGTATAACTTATGACTGACACTGTAGAGACTTTAGACATGACTGACACTGTAGAGACTTTGTAGATGTATAACTTATGACTGACACTGTAGAGACTTTGTAGATGTATAACTTATGACTGACACTGTAGAGACTTTGTAGATGTATAACTTATGACTGACACTGTAGAGACTTTAGACATGACTGACACTGTAGAGACTTTGTAGATGTATAACTTATGACTGACACTGTAGAGACTTTGTAGATGTATAACTTATGACTGACACTGTAGAGACTTTGTAGATGTATAACTTATGACTGACACTGTAGAGACTTTAGACATGACTGACACTGTAGAGACTTTGGAGATGTATAACTTATGACTGACACTGTAGAGACTTTGTAGATGTATAACTTATGACTGACACTGTAGAGACTTTGGAGATGTATAACTTATGACTGACACTGTAGAGACTTTGTAGATGTATAACTTATGACTGACACTGTAGAGACTTTGTAGATGTATAACTTATGACTGACACTGTAGAGACTTTGTAGATGTATAACTTATGACTGACACTGTAGAGACTTTGTAGATGTATAACTTATGACTGACACTGTAGAGACTTTGAGATGTATAACTTATGACTGACACTGTAGAGACTTTGTAGATGTATAACTTATGACTGACACTGTAGAGACTTTGTAGATGTATAACTTATGACTGACATTGTAGAGACTTTGTAGATGTATAACTTATGACTGACACTGTAGAGACTTTGTAGATGTATAACTTATGACTGACACTGTAGAGACTTTGTAGATGTATAACTTATGACTGACACTGTAGAGACTTTGTAGATGTATAACTTATGACTGACACTGTAGAGACTTTGTAGATGTATAACTTATGACTGACACTGTAGAGACTTTGTAGATGTATAACTTATGACTGACACTGTAGAGACTTTGGAGATGTATAACTTATGACTGACACTGTAGAGACTTTGTAGATGTATAACTTATGACTGACACTGTAGAGACTTTGTAGATGTATAACTTATGACTGACACTGTAGAGACTTTGTAGATGTATAACTTATGACTGACACTGTAGAGACTTTGTAGATGTATAACTTATGACTGACACTGTAGAGACTTTGAGATGTATAACTTATGACTGACACTGTAGAGACTTTGTAGATGTATAACTTATGACTGACACTGTAGAGACTTTGTAGATGTATAACTTATGACTGACACTGTAGAGACTTTGTAGATGTATAACTTATGACTGACACTGTAGAGACTTTGTAGATGTATAACTTATGACTGACACTGTAGAGACTTTGTAGATGTATAACTTATGACTGACACTGCAGAGACTTTGGAGATGTATAACTTATGACTGACACTGTAGAGACTTTGTAGATGTATAACTTATGACTGACACTGTAGAGACTTTGTAGATGTATAACTTATGACTGACACTGTAGAGACTTTGTAGATGTATAACTTATGACTGACACTGCAGAGACTTTGAGATGTATAACTTATGACTGACACTGTAGAGACTTTGTAGATGTATAACTTATGACTGACACTGTAGAGACTTTGTAGATGTATAACTTATGACTGACACTGCAGAGACTTTGGAGATGTATAACTTATGACTGACACTGTAGAGACTTTGTAGATGTATAACTTATGACTGACACTGTAGAGACTTTAGACATGACTGACACTGTAGAGACTTTGGAGATGTATAACTTATGACTGACACTGTAGAGACTTTGTAGATGTATAACTTATGACTGACACTGTAGAGACTTTAGACATGACTGACACTGTAGAGACTTTGGAGATGTATAACTTATGACTGACACTGTAGAGACTTTGTAGATGTATAACTTATGACTGACACTGTAGAGACTTTGTAGATGTATAACTTATGACTGACACTGCAGAGACTTTGGAGATGTATAACTTATGACTGACACTGTAGAGACTTTAGACATGACTGACACTGTAGAGACTTTGTAGATGTATAACTTATGAATGACACTGTAGAGACTTTGGAGATGTATAACTTATGACTGACACTGTAGAGACTTTGTAGATGTATAACTTATGACTGACACTGTAGAGACTTTGTAGATGTATAACTTATGACTGACACTGCAGAGACTTTGGAGATGTATAACTTATGACTGACACTGTAGAGACTTTGTAGATGTATAACTTATGACTGACACTGTAGAGACTTTGTAGATGTATAACTTATGACTGACACTGTAGAGACTTTGTAGATGTATAACTTATGACTGACACTGTAGAGACTTTGTAGATGTATAACTTATGACTGACACTGTAGAGATTTAGACATGACTGACACTGTAGAGACTTTGTAGATGTATAACTTATGACTGACACTGTAGAGACTTTGAGATGTATAACTTATGACTGACACTGTAGAGACTTTGTAGATGTATAACTTATGACTGACACTGTAGAGACTTTAGACATGACTGACACTGTAGAGACTTTGTAGATGTATAACTTATGACTGACACTGTAGAGACTTTGAGATGTATAACTTATGACTGACACTGTAGAGACTTTGTAGATGTAAACTTATGACTGACACTGCAGAGACTTTGGAGATGTATAACTTATGACTGACACTGTAGAGACTTTGTAGATGTATAACTTATGACTGACACTGTAGAGACTTTTATGACATGACTGACACTGTAGAGACTTTGTAGATGTATAACTTATGACTGACACTGTAGAGACTTTGTAGATGTATAACTTATGACTGACACTGTAGAGACTTTGTAGATGTATAACTTATGACTGACACTGTAGAGACTTTGTAGATGTATAACTTATGACTGACACTGTAGAGACTTTGTAGATGTATAACTTATGACTGACACTGTAGAGACTTTAGACATGACTGACACTGTAGAGACTTTGTAGATGTATAACTTATGACTGACACTGCAGAGACTTTGGAGATGTATAACTTATGACTGACACTGTAGAGACTTTGTAGATGTATAACTTATGACTGACACTGTAGAGACTTTAGACATGACTGACACTGTAGAGACTTTGTAGATGTATAACTTATGACTGACACTGTAGAGACTTTGTAGATGTATAACTTATGACTGACACTGTAGAGACTTTGTAGATGTATAACTTATGACTGACACTGTAGAGACTTTAGACATGACTGACACTGTAGAGACTTTGTAGATGTATAACTTATGACTGACACTGTAGAGACTTTGTAGATGTATAACTTATGACTGACACTGTAGAGACTTTGTAGATGTATAACTTATGACTGACACTGTAGAGACTTTAGACATGACTGACACTGTAGAGACTTTGTAGATGTATAACTTATGACTGACACTGTAGAGACTTTGTAGATGTATAACTTATGACTGACACTGTAGAGACTTTGAGATGTATAACTTATGACTGACACTGTAGAGACTTTGTAGATGTATAACTTATGACTGACACTGTAGAGACTTTGTAGATGTATAACTTATGACTGACACTGTAGAGACTTTGGAGATGTATAACTTATGACTGACACTGTAGAGACTTTGTAGATGTATAACTTATGACTGACACTGTAGAGACTTTGTAGATGTATAACTTATGACTGACACTGTAGAGACTTTGGAGATGTATAACTTATGACTGACACTGTAGAGACTTTGTAGATGTATAACTTATGACTGACACTGTAGAGACTTTGTAGATGTATAACTTATGACTGACACTGTAGAGACTTTGTAGATGTATAACTTATGACTGACACTGTAGAGACTTTGTAGATGTATAACTTATGACTGACACTGTAGAGACTTTGTAGATGTATAACTTATGACTGACACTGTAGAGACTTTGTAGATGTATAACTTATGACTGACACTGTAGAGACTTTGTAGATGTATAACTTATGACTGACACTGTAGAGACTTTGTAGATGTATAACTTATGACTGACACTGTAGAGACTTTGTAGATGTATAACTTATGACTGACACTGTAGAGACTTTGTAGATGTATAACTTATGACTGACACTGTAGAGACTTTGTAGATGTATAACTTATGACTGACACTGTAGAGACTTTGTAGATGTATAACTTATGACTGACACTGTAGAGACTTTGAGATGTATAACTTATGACTGACACTGTAGAGACTTTGTAGATGTATAACTTATGACTGACACTGTAGAGACTTTGTAGATGTATAACTTATGACTGACACTGTAGAGACTTTGTAGATGTATAACTTATGACTGACATGCAGAGACTTTGGAGATGTATAACTTATGACTGACACTGTAGAGACTTTGTAGATGTATAACTTATGACTGACACTGTAGAGACTTTGTAGATGTATAACTTATGACTGACACTGCAGAGACTTTGGAGATGTATAACTTATGACTGACACTGTAGAGACTTTGTAGATGTATAACTTATGACTGACACTGTAGAGACTTTTAGACATGACTGACACTGTAGAGACTTTGGAGATGTATAACTTATGACTGACACTGTAGAGACTTTGTAGATGTATAACTTATGACTGACACTGTAGAGACTTTAGACATGACTGACACTGTAGAGACTTTGGAGATGTATAACTTATGACTGACACTGTAGAGACTTTGTAGATGTATAACTTATGACTGACACTGTAGAGACTTTGTAGATGTATACTTATGACTGACACTGTAGAGACTTTGTAGATGTATAACTTATGACTGACACTGTAGAGACTTTGTAGATGTATAACTTATGACTGACACTGCAGAGACTTTGAGATGTATAACTTATGACTGACACTGTAGAGACTTTAGACATGACTGACACTGTAGAGACTTTGTAGATGTATAACTTATGACTGACACTGTAGAGACTTTGTAGATGTATAACTTATGACTGACACTGCAGAGACTTTGTAGATGTATAACTTATGACTGACACTGTAGAGACTTTAGACATGACTGACACTGTAGAGACTTTGTAGATGTATAACTTATGACTGACACTGTAGAGACTTTGTAGATGTATAACTTATGACTGACACTGCAGAGACTTTGTAGATGTATAACTTATGACTGACACTGTAGAGACTTTGTAGATGTATAACTTATGACTGACACTGTAGAGACTTTGTAGATGTATAACTTATGACTGACACTGTAGAGACTTTGTAGATGTATAACTTATGACTGACACTGTAGAGACTTTGTAGATGTATAACTTATGACTGACACTGTAGAGACTTTGTAGATGTATAACTTATGACTGACACTGTAGAGACTTTGTAGATGTATAACTTATGACTGACACTGTAGAGACTTTGTAGATGTATAACTTATGACTGACACTGTAGAGACTTTGTAGATGTATAACTTATGACTGACACTGTAGAGACTTTGTAGATGTATAACTTATGACTGACACTGTAGAGACTTTGTAGATGTATAACTTATGACTGACACTGTAGAGACTTTGTAGATGTATAACTTATGACTGACACTGTAGAGACTTTGTAGATGTATAACTTATGACTGACACTGTAGAGACTTTGTAGATGTATAACTTATGACTGACACTGTAGAGACTTTGTAGATGTATAACTTATGACTGACACTGTAGAGACTTTGTAGATGTATAACTTATGACTGACACTGTAGAGACTTTAGACATGACTGACACTGTAGAGACTTTGTAGATGTATAACTTATGACTGACACTGTAGAGACTTTGAGATGTATAACTTATGACTGACACTGTAGAGACTTTGTAGATGTATAACTTATGACTGACACTGTAGAGACTTTGTAGATGTATAACTTATGACTGACACTGTAGAGACTTTGTAGATGTATAACTTATGACTGACACTGTAGAGACTTTGTAGATGTATAACTTAGAGACTTTGTGAATGACATAGACCTGTATAGAGACTTTGGAGATGTATAACTTATGAGACACTGTAGAGACAGACTTGTAGATGTATAACTTATGACTGACACTGTAGAGACTTTGTAGATGTATAACTTATGACTGACACTGTAGAGACTTTGTAGATGTATAACTTATGACTGACACTGCAGAGACTTTGGAGATGTATAACTTATGACTGACACTGTAGAGACTTTGTAGATGTATAACTTATGACTGACACTGTAGAGACTTTGTAGATGTATAACTTATGACTGACACTGTAGAGACTTTGTAGATGTATAACTTATGACTGACACTGTAGAGACTTTGTAGATGTATAACTTATGACTGACACTGTAGAGACTTTGGAGATGTATAACTTATGACTGACACTGTAGAGACTTTGTAGATGTATAACTTATGACTGACACTGTAGAGACTTTGTAGATGTATAACTTATGACTGACACTGTAGAGACTTTGTAGATGTATAACTTATGACTGACACTGTAGAGACTTTGTAGATGTATAACTTATGACTGACACTTTAGAGACTTTGTAGATGTATAACTTATGACTGACACTGTAGAGACTTTGTAGATGTATAACTTATGACTGACACTGTAGAGACTTTGTAGATGTATAACTTATGACTGACACTGTAGAGACTTTGTAGATGTATAACTTATGACTGACACTGTAGAGACTTTGTAGATGTATAACTTATGACTGACACTGTAGAGACTTTGTAGATGTATAACTTATGACTGACACTGTAGAGACTTTGTAGATGTATAACTTATGACTGACACTGTAGAGACTTTGGAGATGTATAACTTATGACTGACACTGTAGAGACTTTAGACATGACTGACACTGTAGAGACTTTGTAGATGTATAACTTATGACTGACACTGTAGAGACTTTGGAGATGTATAACTTATGACTGACACTGTAGAGACTTTGTAGATGTATAACTTATGACTGACACTGTAGAGACTTTAGACATGACTGACACTGTAGAGACTTTGTAGATGTATAACTTATGACTGACACTGTAGAGACTTTGTAGATGTATAACTTATGACTGACACTGTAGAGACTTTGTAGATGTATAACTTATGACTGACACTGTAGAGACTTTGTAGATGTATAACTTATGACTGACACTGTAGAGACTTTGTAGATGTATAACTTATGACTGACACTGTAGAGACTTTGTAGATGTATAACTTATGACTGACACTGTAGAGACTTTGTAGATGTATAACTTATGACTGACACTGTAGAGACTTTGTAGATGTATAACTTATGACTGACACTGTAGAGACTTTGTAGATGTATAACTTATGACTGACACTGTAGAGACTTTGTAGATGTATAACTTATGACTGACACTGTAGAGACTTTGAGATGTATAACTTATGACTGACACTGTAGAGACTTTGTAGATGTATAACTTATGACTGACACTGTAGAGACTTTGTAGATGTATAACTTATGACTGACACTGTAGAGACTTTGTAGATGTATAACTTATGACTGACACTGTAGAGACTTTGTAGATGTATAACTTATGACTGACACTGTAGAGACTTTAGACATGACTGACACTGTAGAGACTTTGTAGATGTATAACTTATGACTGACACTGTAGAGACTTTGGAGATGTATAACTTATGACTGACACTGTAGAGACTTTGGAGATGTATAACTTATGACTGACACTGCAGAGACTTTGGAGATGTATAACTTATGACTGACACTGTAGAGACTTTGTAGATGTATAACTTATGACTGACACTGTAGAGACTTTGTAGATGTATAACTTATGACTGACACTGTAGAGACTTTGTAGATGTATAACTTATGACTGACACTGTAGAGACTTTGTAGATGTATAACTTATGACTGACACTGTAGAGACTTTGAGATGTATAACTTATGACTGACACTGTAGAGACTTTGTAGATGTATAACTTATGACTGACACTGTAGAGACTTTGTAGATGTATAACTTATGACTGACACTGTAGAGACTTTGTAGATGTATAACTTATGACTGACACTGTAGAGACTTTGTAGATGTATAACTTATGACTGACACTGTAGAGACTTTGAGATGTATAACTTATGACTGACACTGTAGAGACTTTGTAGATGTATAACTTATGACTGACACTGTAGAGACTTTGTAGATGTATAACTTATGACTGACACTGTAGAGACTTTGTAGATGTATAACTTATGACTGACACTGTAGAGACTTTGTAGATGTATAACTTATGACTGACACTGTAGAGACTTTGTAGATGTATAACTTATGACTGACACTGTAGAGACTTTGTAGATGTATAACTTATGACTGACACTGTAGAGACTTTGTAGATGTATAACTTATGACTGACACTGTAGAGACTTTGTAGATGTATAACTTATGACTGACACTGTAGAGACTTTGTAGATGTATAACTTATGACTGACACTGTAGAGACTTTGTAGATGTATAACTTATGACTGACACTGTAGAGACTTTGTAGATGTATAACTTATGACTGACACTGTAGAGACTTTGGAGATGTATAACTTATGACTGACACTGTAGAGACTTTAGACATGACTGACACTGTAGAGACTTTGTAGATGTATAACTTATGACTGACACTGTAGAGACTTTGAGATGTATAACTTATGACTGACACTGTAGAGACTTTGTAGATGTATAACTTATGACTGACACTGTAGAGACTTTAGACATGACTGACACTGTAGAGACTTTGTAGATGTATAACTTATGACTGACACTGTAGAGACTTTGTAGATGTATAACTTATGACTGACACTGTAGAGACTTTGTAGATGTATAACTTATGACTGACACTGTAGAGACTTTGTAGATGTATAACTTATGACTGACACTGTAGAGACTTTGAGATGTATAACTTATGACTGACACTGTAGAGACTTTGAGATGTATAACTTATGACTGACACTGTAGAGACTTTGTAGATGTATAACTTATGACTGACACTGTAGAGACTTTGTAGATGTATAACTTATGACTGACACTGTAGAGACTTTGTAGATGTATAACTTATGACTGACACTGTAGAGACTTTGTAGATGTATAACTTATGACTGACACTGTAGAGACTTTGTAGATGTATAACTTATGACTGACACTGTAGAGACTTTGTAGATGTATAACTTATGACTGACACTGTAGAGACTTTGTAGATGTATAACTTATGACTGACACTGTAGAGACTTTGTAGATGTATAACTTATGACTGACACTGTAGAGACTTTGTAGATGTATAACTTATGACTGACACTGTAGAGACTTTGGAGATGTATAACTTATGACTGACACTGTAGAGACTTTGTAGATGTATAACTTATGACGACACTGTAGAGACTTTGTAGATGTATAACTTATGACTGACACTGTAGAGATTTGTAGATGTATAACTTATGACTGACACTGTAGAGACTTTGTAGATGTATAACTTATGACTGACACTGTAGAGACTTTAGACATGACTGACACTGTAGAGACTTTGTAGATGTATAACTTATGACTGACACTGTAGAGACTTTGGAGATGTATAACTTATGACTGACACTGTAGAGACTTTGGAGATGTATAACTTATGACTGACACTGCAGAGACTTTGGAGATGTATAACTTATGACTGACACTGTAGAGACTTTGTAGATGTATAACTTATGACTGACACTGTAGAGACTTTGGAGATGTATAACTTATGACTGACACTGTAGAGACTTTGTAGATGTATAACTTATGACTGACACTGTAGAGACTTTGTAGATGTATAACTTATGACTGACACTGTAGAGACTTTGTAGATGTATAACTTATGACTGACACTGTAGAGACTTTGTAGATGTATAACTTATGACTGACACTGCAGAGACTTTGGAGATGTATAACTTATGACTGACACTGTAGAGACTTTGTAGATGTATAACTTATGACTGACACTGTAGAAACTTTGTAGATGTATAACTTATGACTGACACTGTAGAGACTTTGTAGATGTATAACTTATGACTGACACTGTAGAGACTTTGTAGATGTATAACTTATGACTGACACTGTAGAGACTTTGTAGATGTATAACTTATGACTGACACTGTAGAGACTTTGGAGATGTATAACTTATGACTGACACTGTAGAGACTTTGTAGATGTATAACTTATGACTGACACTGTAGAGACTTTGTAGATGTATAACTTATGACTGACACTGTAGAGACTTTGTAGATGTATAACTTATGACTGACACTGTAGAGACTTTGTAGATGTATAACTTATGACTGACACTGTAGAGACTTTGTAGATGTATAACTTATGACTGACACTGTAGAGACTTTGTAGATGTATAACTTATGACTGACACTGTAGAGACTTTAGACATGACTGACACTGTAGAGACTTTGGAGATGTATAACTTATGACTGACACTGTAGAGACTTTGTAGATGTATAACTTATGACTGACACTGTAGAGACTTTGGAGATGTATAACTTATGACTGACACTGCAGAGACTTTGGAGATGTATAACTTATGACTGACACTGTAGAGACTTTGTAGATGTATAACTTATGACTGACACTGTAGAGACTTTGTAGATGTATAACTTATGACTGACACTGCAGAGACTTTGGAGATGTATAACTTATGACTGACACTGTAGAGACTTTGGAGATGTATAACTTATGACTGACACTGCAGAGACTTTGGAGATGTATAACTTATGACTGACACTGTAGAGACTTTGTAGATGTATAACTTATGACTGACACTGTAGAGACTTTGTAGATGTATAACTTATGACTGACACTGCAGAGACTTTGGAGATGTATAACTTATGACTGACACTGTAGAGACTTTTGAGATGTATAACTTATGACTGACACTGTAGAGACTTTGTAGATGTATAACTTATGACTGACACTGTAGAGACTTTAGACATGACTGACACTGTAGAGACTTTGGAGATGTATAACTTATGACTGACACTGTAGAGACTTTGTAGATGTATAACTTATGACTGACACTGCAGAGACTTTGTAGATGTATAACTTATGACTGACACTGTAGAGACTTTGTAGATGTATAACTTATGACTGACACTGTAGAGACTTTGGAGATGTATAACTTATGACTGACACTGCAGAGACTTTGTAGATGTATAACTTATGACTGACACTGTAGAGACTTTGTAGATGTATAACTTATGACTGACACTGCAGAGACTTTGGAGATGTATAACTTATGACTGACACTGTAGAGACTTTTGAGATGTATAACTTATGACTGACACTGTAGAGACTTTGTAGATGTATAACTTATGACTGACACTGTAGAGACTTTAGACATGACTGACACTGTAGAGACTTTGGAGATGTATAACTTATGACTGACACTGTAGAGACTTTGTAGATGTATAACTTATGACTGACACTGCAGAGACTTTTGAGATGTATAACTTATGACTGACACTGTAGAGACTTTGTAGATGTATAACTTATGACTGACACTGTAGAGACTTTGTAGATGTATAACTTATGACTGACACTGTAGAGACTTTGTAGATGTATAACTTATGACTGACACTGTAGAGACTTTGTAGATGTATAACTTATGACTGACACTGTAGAGACTTTGTAGATGTATAACTTATGACTGACACTGTAGAGACTTTGTAGATGTATAACTTATGACTGACACTGTAGAGACTTTGTAGATGTATAACTTATGACTGACACTGTAGAGACTTTGGACATGTATATCTTACCACTAAGTACTTCATTGGATTCTAATCTTGCTAGGGCACCACTTGGTGTTGTTCCTGATGTCTCAATGTATGTATACATATTCCCTGACTTAGCAGAGTCTGGTCCTGTATGTACTGATGGTGTAGATCCCTGTTTTAAAAATATTAAAACAAAAAATGTTAACATAACCAAGAACATGATATGGTATGTTAATGAAAGACACAGCCAAAAATGACAAGACAAAAAGGACATACACCTGTGAGACATGTTTAGGACATCAAGTGAATTTTGGTCCAAAAATATAGGACTTACCTCTGAAATATAGGACCATTTGCCCAGAAATAAAGGAATATATAGGACAAGGAAAACAAAGTACTTCTGAACTTTAAAACGCCCTCCTCCACTCACTACACTCTCCTCCTTTTATTTACAAGTTACAACAGGTATAACACTTTCAACATTTCAATAAAATTATGACAATTAACAAAATGACATATTTGAAAAACTAACACAAATGCTTAAGTCAGTAAATTAAGCACTAAGTAATGTTCTGTATCTGCGTGATCTGTGTCCATTCATATGCCAACATACTTATTTTAATCATAGTAACTGTTAGTAACTGTTAAGCTTATAATCATTAAACTAGAAATACTAACTACACTGGCCTAATTTAACATACATTAATTTTGCAAACATGTTTAACTAAGATGTTTGTGTTGTAATCATGAAACAGAATATTTGTTAGAACAGCTTCACCTGCAAAAAATGTTTGACTTCTCTCAAGTAAGACAAACAAATCTAGCAAGTTAAACTGGACTAGCTGGGCTGGGCAGGGTCCCTACACCTGAAAAAAGGTGACGTTTGAAGTATATGTTGCATATATACAACCAAATGACACAAATTGCTTGTAATATACAGAACTGGTTTTGCTCCAGAATCCAGTATTACTTGCTTATGCTAAACTATAGGAATTTATAGGAATTTCACAGAAATTAGGAATTTTCATAAAAATATAGGAATTTATAAGAATTACTCTAAAATAAAGGAATTTATAGGAAACTTGACGCCCTGCATGTAGGACTGACACTGGAATAAATGTCCAGAGGTCAGATTATAATGTTATCAGAAGACCCTGAACTACGCCACTTATTTGTGGCATTTTTCAATAAATGGTCCAATGCACATTTAAAAATTAAAAAAAGCTGCGTTTTTCACCACTTATTTCTGGTATTTTTCAGTAAATGGTCCAATGCATATTTAAAAATTTAAAATAAGCTGCATAATTTTACTTTACAATAAATGAACAAGCCTACATGTATATTTAAGAAAACACATAGCTTATTTTTATTTATCTTTTTTGTCATTGCTTTTAGAAATATAGATCTATATCTATATATACAAATATAAAGTAGAATGTATGCATCAAGGAATCTAGCTAAGGAACATTGTTTGTGTAAATCTGACACAGAAAAAGATACCATGTAACCAAGGCAACTGTTGTACTTACACAGAAAAAGATACCATGTAACCAAGGCAACTGTTGTACTTACACTTTGATCTGTCCAATCTATGTCATTTCCGGGGGCGTTTACCAGAAACACACTCGCTCCTGGTTCAAATGTCTGTACATATGCTAAAAAAGATTTATCATAATAATTAAAGGGTTCATACAGAATACAAAGACTAAAATTTAGAGCCTTTTCAGGGCATAAATATTAAAAATTAGGGCCATAGTTTCTCAAAATTTAAGCAGTGTAATTATGTATGCAAACTTGTCATTACCTGAAGCAAAATATTATGACTTTCTGAATATGTTTTACTACATGTTTAGAACAACCAATAACTTGGTGTGCCAATTTTCTTGGAAATCTTGTGCAGAAATTGCACCAACATCTGACTATTCACAACTTTTAGGACCTTTTTCCGGCCCTGCTCCAATATTTAGGGCCTTCTTTGGGCTGGTTACCAAATTTGGGGAGTTTTTTAGGGCAGTGCCTCAAATTTAGGGACTTTTAAGGCTGTATGAACCCTGAGTTAACATTATAACATGACCATTCATATATATAGTATAACCTTCAGAAACCAGTGGTTTTCCAGACCCAAAAAAGTAGGCTTTGACAAGTTTTGGTTTACAGGGGTTTAAATGAGTTATTTGCCCTCACGACTTTGAAGGAATTTATAGAAGTTAGCTCCCTTGCAATGTATCATTGTCGTATGTAATACACACAGACACTGTGTGGAAGTTAGCTCCCTTGCAATGTATCATTGTTGTATGTAATACACACAGACACTGTGTGGAAGTTAGCTCCCTTGCAATGTATCATTGCCGTATGTAATACCCACAGACACTGTGTGGAAGTTAGCTCCCTTGCAATGTATCATTGTCGTATGTAATACACACAGACACTGTGTGGAAGTTAGCTCCCTTGCAATGTATCATTGCCGTATGTAATACCCACAGACACTGTGTGGAAGTTAGCTCCCTTGCAATGTATCATTGTCGTATGTAATACACACAGACACTGTGTGGAAGTTAGCTCCCTTGCAATGTATCATTGTCGTATGTAATACCCACAGACACTGTGTGGAAGTTAGCTCCCTTGCAATGTATCATTGCCGTATGTAATACCCACAGACACTGTGTGGAAGTTAGCTCCCTTGCAATGTATCATTGCCGTATGTAATACACACAGACACTGATGGTAGTCTGTATTGACGAAAGTTATAACAGTTATACACGAAATGACGTCTTAATTTGAAATTTAGAAATAATGTGAAATAACATTTATCAAGAGGCCCATTGGTCTAAACGCTCAAATGAGGATATGTCTTATCCTCCATTATAAGTTCAATAGTTAATTGCATTAACTACAAGGCATATTTTTTTCCCAGTTTGAGCATAAATGTCAAGATATTTGCCAAGCAGTCATAAGAATGCTACATCGAAAATATCTAAAGTTGAGGTATGTACAGTATAATTATTTATCAATGACTAAAATAGTAGCAAAATTACAAAGTTAAAAACTAGGCCGTTTCAAAAACTCATGGCCATTATCTTTATATCATAATAATTAATACCAACAATATTCTTATATACAGTTTCACATTCATTATCTAGTTTTCTAGATATACTTTAATTTAGTAATTTTCCAATTAAGCATTTTGTCAATTTCCCCATTTAGGGCTCAACAGTTTAGCTTTGTGCAAATTTTAAACTAGGTGGTAGGTATTATTTTATATATAAAATATCTGATATATCTCTTATACTAAAAGATTTTAAAGATGAACCACCATGTACCAAAGATAATGAAGGGTCAACTATTGCAGTTCAGTTGAGCTAAAACTTTGGATTCACACAGTTTTGACAAGATTTAATTTGTTAAAGGTTCATTTTCTGGAGGTTAAACTGTATATAATTATATATAATTTTACCACTTATCAAACTATTTATCAGAAAAAAGCAGTTTATTGACACAAAAACATTAATAAGCATGATTCTACAGTTGTCTATAATTTGACACATAACACTTGAGTAATGAAATGACTGGGAATAATTAATTTAGATGAAAAATCATTTGGAAATAGATAGAAATGTTATACTGCTAATGACAATGGCTACTTACTGACTGCTGTAACTGATCCAGCGCTAGTCGTTGTTGTGGTGGGTGTTGTGGTTGTTGTTGGTGTTGTGGTTGTAGTGGGTGTTGTGGTTGTGGTGGGTGTAGTGGTTGTGGTGGGTGTTGTGGTTGTGGTGGGTGTAGTGGTTGTCGTGGGCGTTGTGGTTGTGGTGGGTGTTGTGGTTGTGGTGGGTGTTGTGGTTGTGGTGGGTGTTGTGGTTGTTGTGGGAGTTGTGGTTGTTGTGGGAGTTGTGGTTGTGGTGGGTGTTGTGGTTGTTGTGGGAGTTGTGGTTGTCGTGGGGGTTGTAGTTGTGGTGGGGGTTGTGGTTGTGGTGGGTGTTGTGGTTGTGGTTGGTGTTGTGGTTGTGGTGGTGTTGTGGTTGTGGTTGGTGTTGTGGTTGTGGTGGGTGTAGTGGTTGTGGTGGGTGTAGTGGTTGTGGTGGGTGTAGTGGTTGTGGTTGGTGTTGTGGTTGTGGTGGGTGTAGTGGTTGTGGTGGGTGTTGTGGTTGTGGTGGGTGTTGTGGTTGTGGTGGGTGTTGTGGTTGTGGTTGGTGTTGTGGTTGTGGTGGGTGTAGTGGTTGTCGTGGGTGTAGTGGTTGTCGTGGGTGTAGTGGTTGTCGTGGGTGTTGTGGTTGTGGTTGGTGTGGTGGTTGTTGTGGGAGTTGTGGTTGTCGTGGGAGTTGTGGTTGTCGTTGGAGTTGTAGTTGTCGTTGGTGTTGTGGTTGTCGTTGGTGTTGTGGTTGTCGTGGGTGTTGTGGTTGTTGTTGGAACTGCAATGAAAATAGATTTTAAATTAGTACATTTAAAGAAAATTTAAAAATTGAGAAAAAAGAAGAAAATTTAAGGTTATAAGACCTGGAAATATCTTACAATTAATTCAACTTGGCAATATACAATAAAAACAATGGCAATATGTTAGTGCTTAAATGTTGGTACTTTGAAAAAACATATGACTAAAACTGCTTGATTACTTGATATATATATATAAAGGTAAACAACATTAATGACCTGTCTGTTTAACCTCTCATTAGGGTTATTCATATTGGAGGGTCCACTCAATAAACGAGTACTGTTAAGATCCAAATTAACACATACACAGTACACATGTTTACTCTATGAGGTGAGTATATCTCATGATGTATACAGAATAAAACATCTGTGTTCCCTATACATAGATGTTCTTGGTCTGTGATAAATATTTAAATGAAAGGTCAAACGGACAGGTCAAAGTTGTTTGCCTATACATGTACTGGTATTTACATAATATATACATGTATATATATAACAAGAAGCATATGGGCCTTAATGCTCACCTGAGGGTGTATACATATCTCTTGCAGAGGTTCAATGGTCATTTACATTAATAATGTTAATTATAGACAATTTCCAAATTTTCAGCAGTGAGGAATAATTATGGAAAATTTTTGCAAATCAATTATAACTTGTTCTAAGAATGCTACATCTAAAATATCTAAAGTCTAGCTACAGGATGTTATTAATAAACATCAAAAATAGTAAAATTAAAAGTGCAAACGTAAAAAAACAGTCATTTCAGTATTCAATTTTGCATCTGTGACCTTGACCTTTATTGATAAAACAAAAAATGATCAATATGCTAATACCTACAATATTTAAGCATACCTGCCTATACAAAAAGTGTATAGTTTTCAAGATAATTAACCATTTCTGTATTCACTTGCATCATCCAACCCATGAACCCATGACTGTGATCTATATATCAAAATGATTGTTAAGATAATACATGTACGGTAATACCTACAGTATTCTAATATACATGCCTATACAAAAAGTTGATAGTTTTGAGATAATTAAACATTTCTGTACTGTATCAGAAGAAACATTCACGATGAAGACATGTATCGCTATTTTGTCTTCCCAGCTAAAATTATTTATTTCCCTTGGTTCACTTTCCCTACAGTCGGAACCGTGAAATTTTCTCACCGTGAAATAGTTTAGAAGGTCAAACAGTGAAAGTTTCCTACCCCTAATGTTTCTTCTTATACATTAAATGTTTGCATTTGTGACCTTGACCTTTGAACCCATGACCTTTATTCATATATCAAAATGGTTGTTGTGCAATATTCTAATATACATGCCTAAACAAAAAATGTATATTTTCAAGATATATTGACAAATGCACTTTTTTAGCGAAAATCCTTTTTAACTTGTCATTTCCACATTTTAGCTCCTACAGCTACAATTTGTGCAAATCTGAAACACATGCCCTAGGTATGTTTTACATCTGTGACCTTGACCTTTGAACCCATGGCATTTTTCTATACATCAAAATGATTTTTGTATCAATACCTACAACATTCTAAAATACATGCATATACAAAAAGTTTATAGTTTTTGAGATAATTAACCATTTCGATATTGTTTCGCATCAGTGACCTTGACCTTTGAACCCATAACCTTTATCTATACATCAAAATAATCGTTGTATTGATACCTACAACATTCTGATATACATGTCTATACAAAAAGTTTATAGTTTTTCGAGATAATTAACCATTTTGGTATTGTTTGCATGTGACCTTGACCTTTGAACCCATAACCTTTTTCTATACATCAAAATGACCATAAGATTGCATCAATACCTACAACATTCTAATATACATGCCTATACAAAAAGTTTACATTTTTTGAGATAATTAACCATTTCAGTATTGTTTCGCAGCTGTGACCTTGACCTTTGAACCCATGACCTTTTTCTATACATCAAAATGATTCTTGTATCAATTCCTACAACATTCTAGTATACATGCCTATGCAAAAAGTTTATAGTTTTTGAGATAATTAACCATTTCGGTATTGTTTTGCGTCTGTGACCTTGGCCTTTGAACCCATAACCTTTTTCTATACATCAAAATGATTGTTGTATCAATACCTACAACATTCTAATATACATGCCTATACAAAAAGTTTATAGTTTTTGGGATAATTAACCATTTTGGTATTTTTTTGTATCTGTGACCTTGACCTTTGAACCCATGACCTTTTTTCTATACATCAAAATGATTGTTGTATCGATACCTACAACATTCTAATATACATGCCTATACAAAAAGTTTATGATTTTCCAAATAATAATTATAATCACAGGTAAAAATAATTAGGTCATGATCTTCACAATTGACCTTGACATCATTTTGAAGATACTAACAAGAAGATGTCAAAACTGAAAACCCCATGTCATTATCTGGTCATATAGTCAAGTTATAACAATTTGAAGCTATTTTACGATTTTTTCAAAATTAAACACAAAAACACGTAACCTATTTTTTGTTTGAATTTTACAAAATGAACAAGCTATATATCAATACTTTTGGAGAAGAAGATTTTTTAAGATTTTTGCATCCCTAAGTCACCTTGACCTATTTATGGTAGCCATGGCAATGCCACGAACTAATCTAAATTGCACCGGCCCATATATACTTCTCACCAAGTTTCATTGAAATTTGTCTTGTAGTTTCAGAGGAGATGTCGAAAATAGGTGTTAATGACGCACACGCATGCACATACACTTGCTGCGCTATGCCATAAGCTCACATGACCTTTCAGTCAGGTGAGCTAAAAATGTAGTTACAGGTTACAGAAATGGAGTCACAGCTTACAAGAACGCAGTTACAGGTTACAAGAAAACAGTTACAGGTTACAAGAACGCAGTTACAGGTTACAAGAATACAATTACAGGTTACAACAACACAGTTTTAGGTTACAACATTGCAGTTAGAGGGTATAAGAATGCAGTTTCAGGTTACAAGAATGTAGTTACAAGGTACAAGAACACAGTGACAGGTTACAAGAACACAGTTACAGGTTACAAGAACGCAGTTACAAGTTACAAGAACAGTGACAGGTTACAAGAATGTAGTTACAGGGTACAAGAATGCAGTTACAGATTACAAGAACACAGTGACAGGTTACAAGAACACAGTTTCAGGTTACAAGAATGTAGTTACAGGTTACAAGAACACAGTGACAGGTTACAAGAATGCAGTTTCAGGTTACAAGAATGTAGTTACTGGTTACAAGAACACAGTTACAGGTTACAAGAACACAGTTTCAGGTTACAAGAATGTAGTTACAGGTTACAAGAACACAGTTACAGGTTACAAGAACGCAGTTACAAGTTACAAGAACAGTGACAGGTTACAAGAATGTAGTTACAGGTTACAAGAATGCAGTTACAGATTACAAGAACACAGTTTCAGGTTACAAGAATGTAGTTACAGGTTACAAGAACACAGTGACAGGTTACAAGAACACAGTGACAGGTTACAAGAACACAGTTTCAGGTTACAAGAATGTAGTTACAGGTTACAAGAACACAGTGACAGGTTACAAGAATGCAGTTTCAGGTTACAAAAATGCAGTTACAGGGTACAAGAATGCAGTTACAGATTACAAGAACACAGTTACAGGTTTCAAGCACACAGTTACAGGTCACAAGAACATAGTTACAGGTTACAAGAATGTAGTGACAGGTTACAAGAATGCAGTTTTAGGTTTCAAGAACACAGTTACAAGTTACAAGAATGCATGCAGTTACAGCTTACAAGAATGCAGTTACAGGTTACATAATGCAACAACACAATTACAGGTTACATGAATGCAACTTACAAGAAACACACAATGTTTAGTAAAAAGGTGCAAGTTACTTGTACAATGCAGAAGTCTAGTTATGTTAAACAAACATGGTGACAACATACACAACAGAATAGGAAATGGAAGTTAATAGGGCCAAACTTGTACCATTTTGAAGGGTGACAAAAACATTATACAAGTGTTTGGGAGGTTACATGGCTAAAATACTAAGTCAGGTTTACATGATATTAATACATGTATAATTCTTCTAAACAAATTCAGCATTAGTTTTCATCTTGGTATTAGCACTTAACACAATGCAATTTGGTCTCCGAAAATGATTTTCAAATAGAAAATGTGGACCAATATTGGCCTCGAGTAAAGCCCTGCAGCGAGAGACTTTTGAATAAGTTATGTGAACTATTGTATGTTCTTCTGAATACTAAGTAAAGTTATGTGATCTATGGTATTCCTTACTTACTGGTTTCTGGTCGTAATACTATATTATCAAGAATATAAACATCACTAAAACTTCTGAAACTTGCACGGAATGTTATCTGAAAATATAACAAAAATGTGAAATCTTTTAATCCAGTCTCTATATGAACCCTTTTTTTACCACTGGCATTATTTTTCGATGAACAGTTTATAGTACTGTAAAGAACTCAATGGACTGCAAGTGGAGGTTTTATTTGGATCGACTAGTTTAACTGGAAAAGTCCTGGCGTCATCTAATGAATCCAATAAGATCCTACAACGAACTCTAACAACAAGATTTGGCACAACAAGGTTGTTGTTTCACTTCAGTTTTGGTTAATACTTTAAAGGTTTATCAAACGTGATAATACACAACTCCACAAATAGTTCCAATTGATTTTTCTTATCTGATGTCTTCTGTTCAATATGGTATTCTCTTAGTATCAACTTTTTGCAAAAAGAAGGCATGCATGATCATTGTAAATATAAGAATGAGATTCATTTGGCGGGAAACAGTATCAGGACCGCATCTTGTGTGCAGGACAGTGAATTACCACACACTGTTCACATTTCTATGCTGATTACGTCACTGATAACACCATTTACGTCACAATGTCTTCGGTTTTCGGGAAGCATATTTCTTAAAAATTCATGCGTAAACAGTAAAAATTTATTTAGATCTTATAATTTAAGATTAAAATTATAAGATCTAGATACATCTTTTGATTGGTGTTATCAGTGACGTAATCAACAATGAAATGTGAACAGTCTGTGGCAATTCACTGTCCTGCACACAAGATGCGGTCCTGATACTGTTTCCCGCCATAGGTATCTCATTGACGTTTGTTTTTTAATTGTTTATCATAGTATGAACGGTTAAAGCAGACTGAGGCAAACTAACTATCAGGCCATAATAAATTAATACCAAGATTTTCAATTTTTTTTTCAAAATGGGGGGGGGGGGGGGGGAGATGTTATTATTTTTTTTTTTCAGAATCTCCCACAGTCAATATTCGATCCCAAAAATGAAACAACAACTTTGACTTTTGTGGTAGGATTACACTCTGTCAACTCGTGTTTTGTGCGACCAACACGAACCGTGCAACGGGCATCTGATGATCGAGTTTACCACCTACAACGTTGTTATATATTTCCATTAATGTCATGGTGTCTGGAACTTGGCAGCCATACCAGTTTTTGATTGTTTTTAAGCCAGATTTTACAGTGGCTATAATAAATACCATGCTACAACCAATATGCGAAACACGCTACTTTCGTTTTTGAAAATCTGTCTGCAACTTGATCAGACACCAGTAAACTTTTATGTATAATCCTATGGCTCATGGAGCACAAAACACTCTACTTTCGTTGTTACAACACACAACTTGATTGGAAACCAGTCAGCTTTTACTTATTACCTTATGGCTCATAAAAGCAAGCAGATTTGTTATAAAAGCCGGAATCAAAACCGGACACGATTTCAAAATCCGAAAATAAAATAAATCGGGGCGGGTGTAAAAATAGGGGGCAGGCGGTGATGAAAATCTAGGTATTAATTTATTATGGCCTAAACTTACATTTACGATTTATGTGATTTGTCAACAAGAAATTCTGTGAAACTGATCAATTATCAACAAGACATTCTACACAACTGATCAGTTATCAACAAGACATTCAACACAACTGATCAGTTATCAACAAGACATTCTACACAACTGATCAGTTATCAACAAGACATTCTACACAACTGATCTGTTATCAACAAGACATTCTGCGAAACTGATCAGTTATCAACAAGACATTCAACACAACTGATCAGTTATCAACAAGACATTCTACACAACTGATCAGGGTGGGGGGGGGGCGTTATTTTTTTATTTTATTTTTCAGAATCTCCCACAGTCAATATTCGATCCCAAAAATGAAACAACATCTCTGACTTTTGTGGTAGGATTACACTCTGTCAACTCTGTGCGACCAACACGAACCGTGCAACGGGCATCTGATGATCGAGTTTACCGCCTACAACGTTGTTATATATTTCCATTAATGTCATGGTGTCTGGAACTTGGCAGCCATACCAGTTTTTGATTGTTTTTAAGCCAGATTTTACAGTGGCTATAATCAATACCATGCTACAACCAATATGCGAAACACGCTACTTTCGTTTTTGAAAATCTGTCTGCAACTTGATCAGACACCAGTAAACTTTTATGTATAATCCTATGGCTCATGGAGCACAAAACACTCTACTTTCGTTGTTACAACACACAACTTGATTGGAAACCAGTCAGCTTTTACTTATTACCTTATGGCTCATAAAAGCGAGCAGATTTGTTATAAAAGCCGGAATCAAAACCGGACACGATTTCAAAATCCGAAAATAAAATAAATCGGGGCGGGTGTTAAAATAGGGGGCAGGCGGTGATGAAAATCTAGGTATTAATTTATTATGGCCTAAACTTACATTTACGATTTATGTGATTTGTCAACAAGAAATTCTGTGAAACTGATCAATTATCAACAAGACATTCTACACAACTGATCAGTTATCAACAAGACATTCAACACAACTGATCAGTTATCAACAAGACATTCTACACAACTGATCAATTATCAACAAGACATTCTACACAACTGATCAGTTATCAACAAGACATTCTACACAACTGATCAGTTATCAACAAGACATTCTGCGAAACTGATCAGTTATCAACAAGACATTCAACACAACTGATCAGTTATCAACAAGACATTCTACACAACTGATCAGTTATCAACAAGACATTCTACACAACTGATCAGTTATCAACAAGACATTCAACACAACTGATCAGTTATCAACAAGACATTCTACACAACTGATCAATTATCAACAAGACATTCTACACAACTGATCAGTTATCAACAAGACATTCTACACAACTGATCAGTTATCAACAAGACATTCTACACAACTGATCAGTTATCAACAAGACATTCAACACAACTGATCAGTTATCAACAAGACATTCTACACAACTGATCAGTTATCAACAAGACATTCTACACAACTGATCAGTTATCAACAAGACATTCTACACAACTGATCAGTTATCAACAAGAGATTCAACACAACTGATCAGTTATCAACAAGACATTCTACACAACTGATCAGTTATCAACAAGACATTCAACACAACTGATCAGTTATCAACAAGACATTCTACACAACTGATCAGTTATCAACAAGTCATTCTACACAACTGATCAGTTATCAACAAGACATTCTACACAACTGATCAGTTATCAACAAGACATTCTGCACAACTGATCAGTTATCAACAAGACATTCTACACAACTGATCAGTTATCAACAAGACATTCTACACAACTGATCAGTTATCAACAAGACATTCTACACAACTGAACACTTCAGTTTGATCATATATACCTTTAAATCAGTCATGGCGTCTATAGGAAGTTCAGCAGATCTCCAGGTATTGTCATCCATACCAGGTGCTACAAAGATCTGGGTAAGTGCACCAGATCCCTGAGAGGTAAATACTTGTAATCCAAATGCAGTAGATACTGTTCTTTTTGATATATAATCAAATGTCAATATTCTCTTGGTTGCTACAAAAAACAATTATATACTATAGTCCCTCAGCGATATTTTGGCAGTGTTTATAAACACAGATGAGTTTTATCTACTAGTAGGTATTATCCTGTGTTATTACACCTTTTGTAAATTTCTCGAAATTTGATTGGTTAATAAGCGTTTGCGTAATTTAATGTCACCCTCGGATTCTAGAAAATGTGACGTCACAGGGTGACATCACGTGAGCGATTGACATTACGAAAAATGTCACATGCGCACAATAACTGTGTTTGTGTTTCGAACGTTTGTCTTCTAAATCAGTAAAATGCTTTCCTAAGGTAATGTTAAATATATTACTGTTACAAGCGTCTCACAAGTTGCTTAGAGACAACAGCTGACTCTCATGATTTTCATCCCAGTATATTTTGGTTGCACAGTATAATAAACAAGAATCGGTATAATAAAATAAATATTACATTTTTGATAGGGTGGCAGTCCATATTGTCACCCTATCAGAAATGTAATATTTATTAAGGCGCCCAAACAAAGTTTGGCGACTTATTGTTTTTGCACCGTTTCTTATTATTATTATTAAGGCGCCCAAACAAAGTTTGGCGACTTATTGTTTTTGCACCGTTTCTTATTATTATTATTATTATTCTTCCTCTTCTTCTTCTTCTTCCGGCCATGAACTTGTCCAACCAATTTTTCAAAGACCGTTGGTCCAATCTTAACCAAACTTCACATGAAGGTTGATCCCTATCTCCTTCCCCAGAGGCCGAGGTAAAATGCCCATGGGGTCATTAGGGGAGGGGCAGGAGGGCGGGGTCTTAAAAACAATAATGTATTTAATAAATAAAAATTAAATACATTTATCTAAGCAAATGTCTTGTTATTTGTTGCATATGTAATTGCATACAACTTATCTCCCTTATCGTAACTCTCTAGTGTTTTAACGATATAAAAACTGCGTGCAACTACCGTGATTGTCACTGATCTAGAAAACTTTCAGCAAGGTAGGTTGTCACTTTAAAATATATTTATATTCCTTTTTTAAAGCTAAAACTACACTTCAAATTCTCTTGTTATATTATTATATATTCAAATCCTGCATTTTAATTCCATGTATTGCAGCTAGTTATATTGATGATAATGGATTTAATTTGTGTTGCTTTTATCAATATTCCAGCCAGGTACGGATCGGGTACAAATAACCACGTGGTTTCAATGGCTAAATGTTTTAGCATATGTTAATTTTATTTATAATATTTTTCATTTTATTATATCTTATATAATAAAAATATATATTTATTTATTTTTATTTTATTTTTTTTATAAGATTCACGGTGTATAACCAACAACCCAGTTTTTTGTTTGTTTCACTTTCTAATTTTTGTTTTGTTATGGAGTTTCAGTAAAAATGCCTAGAGTCAGGGTTCGGGGAAGGAATGCTAGACGTGTCCCAGATGTCAGACCACGACGTCGCAATGCAAATCATGCTCCAGCGCATGATGAACCAGAGCAAGTTGTACAAGATGTTGATGCCAATTTACCCATCCTGGACCCCCTAATGTACAGCCTTTAGATGTCGAAGCCATTTCGCAAGAAATAACAAGAAATGTGTTGCAGCAATTCAAACCATCCAGCCTATCCAAGCTGCTAACATTAACGCGGAGCAAGGTAATACAGAGCATGCTAATAACTTACAGATTTTTAGTACAATGCATGAATTAGGATACAATGTTCAAAATAATGTCAAAATTAAGATTATAAATAATGAGTATATTGATCTTGGAATACTGATTTCCAAAGTATCAAATCCTGATGACGATTCAAAAAATATTTCTATTAAAGATGGAAATCTTGTAATTACTAATAAGTCTCGTCCTACTAAAATTACTGATATTCAACAGTGGACTGACGCCATGCTTATATTTGCTAGCATTTACACCTCGGCCCATTCATTAGAATTTTCTGGTTTATTGAAATATATCCATACAGTAAGGCTTGGTGCATCACGTACACCAGGCTTGGGGTGGAAATCCTATGATATTCAGTTTAGACTGAAAAAAGAACGGAACCCTGAGATGTCCTGGGCGGTTGTCGATCAGGAGCTATGGTTGCTTTATATGTATGCAAACTTCAATACCATTCCTAATACAACTACTACCCCTTCCAACAGTATGTACAAATGTTACGACTATAATTACAAGGGTGTTTGTAATAAACTTAGATGTTCTTACTTGCATTCTTGCATTAAATGCTCCATGACTCATCCTCAACTTAGATGTAGGGTAGTGAAAGCTAGCAATATTAATTTTAGGTCTGGAAATCAACAACAGCAATGGTCCTCTCGTGCGGCAGCTGCAGCTACTAGCAATGGTAAACTTGACAGCACAAATGTCGGTAAACCAGCACAGTCAGCTAAACAGTCTCGCCAATAGTCCAATTAAAGTTAATTCATTAAAAAGTTTTTTGAAGTTATATCCAAATTTAGATGATGCTGAATTACTATATAATGGTTTTAACCATGGTTTTAAGTTGAATTATCATGGTCCTCGTCAAAGGACTATTTGTTCTAATTTATCTTCTCTAAAAAATCGTGAATTAGAAGCTATAGAGATAGTTATGAAAGAGGTTAATTTTGGTCGTGTTGCTGGCCCATTTTTATTTAATCCTTTGCCAAGTTTAAGGCTTTCTCCAATCGGTTTAGTTCCAAAGAAAGATGGTTCGTGGCGGCTAATACATCACTTATCATACCCTAAGGGGTCAAGTGTAAATGATTTCATAGATCATAATTTATGTTCAGTCAATTATACATCTTTTGACACCGCTTTATTGATGTTAGCAAAAGTAGGCAAAGGTGCATTAGCGGCCAGGCTGGATATTAAAAGTGCATTCAGGTTACTTCCGATTCACCCGTCCGATTTTGAACTTTTAGGTTTTAAAGTTGCCAATTATTATTTCACTGATAAATGTTTACCATTTGGGTGCTCTATATCGTGCTCATTGTTTGAAAAATTTTCTACTTTTTTAGAGTGGCTTTTTAAACATAGGTCACAAAGTGATAATGTAGTACATTATTTAGATGATTTTTTATTAGCTGGCAGGGCAAATAGTGATGAATGTAAAAGCTTAATGGAATGTTTTTCAGATATGTGTAATGAAGTGGGAGTACCATTAGCTCATGATAAAACCATTGGTCCATCTCCTATATTAGTTTTTCTAGGTCTTGAAATCAACACAATAGAAATGAATGTCAAAATCCCTTCCGAAAAGCTTATTACACTTAAACATTCATTAGTTTGTCTTTTGGGCAAAAAGAAAACAACTTTGAAAGAACTTCAGTCTGTTGTTGGCTTACTTAATTTTTGTACCAGGGCCATTCCACCAGCACGTGCGTTCAACAGACGTTTTTACGACGCTATGACGGGTCTTTCAAAGCCTTTCACAAAATAAGAATTAATCTTGAAATGAAGGATGATATACGGGTATGGTTAACATTTTTGGAGTTATTTAATGGTATCGTAAGTTATGATATCTCTAAATGGATTTCAAGCTTTGAGATTAATCTCTTTACACAGTGCCGGTGGGTCAAATTTTGGCTGCTCAGCAATTTTTAATACGCACTGGGCATATCTGCAGTGGCCTGGAAATTGGTGTGATAAGCCGATTTTAAAGGATGTTACATTTTTAGAACTGGTACCGATATCGATGACTTTCCATATTTGGAGTTATCAATTACAAAATAAGAAATTAATATTCAATACTGACAATCACGCCTTGGTTTCCATTTTAAATACTAAAACATCAAAATCCAAAAGAGTTATGTATTTACTTAGACCGTTAATCCTTCATAGTATGTTATACAATATTCAGTTTAGATCTGTACATATCAGAGGTAAATATAATGTTGTTGCTGATGCTCTTTCTCGACAGCAGTGGTCAAGATTCCACCAAGCCTTTCCACAGGCGGATGCATTTCCATCACCGATTCCGCAAGCGTTTCACCAGCTGCTATTGAACGTCGAACTAAACAAATTTTAGCTGCTTCTATTTCTGTACATACTACGAAGGTCTATATAACTGGACTTAAATCATTTCAGCAATTTAGATTGTCTCGTAAATTTCAAATTATTTGGCCCCCACTCATATCGCATGTTGTTGATTTTATATCATTCTTATCCGTCAAGGGGAATGCTTCAAGTACAGTTAGAACGTATGTTTCTGCTATTGCGTACCAGTGTAAGATGAACAGTGTTACTGATGTTACTCAGTCATTTATTATAAAGAAAATGCTTACTGGTTTGAGTCGATTAGATAAGCGTGTTGATACTAGAATGCCTATAACTTTAGACATTTTGCAAAATATTCTTAAATTTCTTCCTGTTATTTGCGTTTCAAAGTATGAATCAATAATGTTTGCTGCAATCTTTTCTCTTGGTTTCTTTGGATTTTTCAGAATTGGAGAATTGGTCGCTAGCTCACTTAGTGATCAAGGTCATTCATTGCAGAGCTATAACATTCGTTTTGTTGATTGTATCAAATCACTAGAAATAGTTCTCCCTCACTCAAAAAATGATCAATCTGGGCATGGTCATATAATACGTATCCCAGAAACACGCATGTGTACTTGTCCTGTTAGGGCCGTGCTATCTTATTTGTCTATAAGGCCATGTTATGTTGGTCCTTTTTTCTGTCACTTGTCTGGTAATCCAGTAACCAGATATCAGTTTGTCTGTATTCTTAAAATGACCCTTACTGCTGCTGGAATTGATTCAAAACTTTATGGGTCTCATTCGTTTCGAATTGGTGCAGCAACCACAGCTGCTATGGCTGGCATTGATAATGATAAAATTGCAGAATTTGGTCGTTGGAAATCTGGTTGTTACAAGTCGTACATAAGAATACCTGTAAATATGGTCTCATTTAATAAATAAATATACTAATTCAGTCAAAGATTTTCAGGATTACACACAAATGTTTGGATTGTTGGATCTTCATTAGTGAAGCATGCATTTATAAGAGCTACTCAATCGTCATATGGGAAGGATTTGCAGCTGGAGAGTCTTAATACTTCTATATTATGGCAAGGCAAAGGCGGAATGAAGTGGTTGGAGGTGTTATGTAAAATCAAACATTTACTTAAATTTATTGACCCGCCAAATTTTATCATTTTGCATTGTGGCGGTAATGATATTTGTGATTGTAAATCTTTGCAATTGATTAATAATATTATTTCTACTTTGAAAACTATGTTTGAACTTCTTCCAAATACGAAAATTATTTGGTCACAAATTTTACCAGATTAAAATGGAGATATGAGAAAAATCATGTTGCTGTTGACAAAATCAGGAAAAGGGTAAACAGCAAAATAGCTACATTTCTCCTTAAAAATGGAGGCTATTATATAGATACCCAGAAATTACTGAACTCAATACTGGTCTCTTTCAACCTGATAATGTGCATTTAAGTAAACTGGGTAATGATATTTTCCTATACAGAATTCAGCAAGCATTACAACGATTTCTGTTATACAACGTGAATTTATCTCCCCCTTTGTTTGAGTCTGGTCCATGGCTGTGATTTACCAAGTCAATTGGACTTGGGTATTGTTTGACCTTTGGGTCCATTGTATTGAATTGCAATTGATTATTTTTGTAGACTTTGTGTCTACCATTTTTATAGACCAATTGGGTCTATCATTTATCTATACTGCAAAATGTTTGTGGCATTTTCAATTTCTTGCTTGTTATCTATTGTTTACATTTAATTTAAACTTTTGGCAATTTAATTTCTATTCTGGTGGCGCTGGATAAGATGAATCTTATCCATATGGCGGTATTTTTGCTCTCACCAGTATAGAAAAAAGACATTTCTTTTCAAAACATTTAGTTTTGAATAAATTCATACTCAGTTTGGTAAACATCTGTTACCAGGGTTTACCTTTATCTATTTAACATTTAATTGCAATTTTACATATTTTTGAGGATGCCCTTTCAAAGACTCAATTTGGAGTCTTGGCTCCTTTATTTACACAGCCGTGGCCAGATTATGCCAACTTAATAATAAATATATAATCTACACATATGTTTATTGGTTATTTTTTATATCATTTTATGACAACTTCACTATGCATTGTCCAATTATCTTCCCCTTGTGTTACAACATGGTCTTAGATAATGGTATTTAATAAATAAAAATTAAATACATTTATCTAAGCAAATGTCTTGTTATTTGTTGCATATGTAATTGCATACAACTTATCTCCCTTATCGTAACTCTCTAGTGTTTTAACGATATAAAAACTGCGTGCAACTACCGTGATTGTCACTGATCTAGAAAACTTTCACCCACCCTCCCATCCCTTGCATGTTTACATAATTGTAATCTTTGTCAAACATTTTGCTGCTGTTTTTTCTTTATACTTGCAGGATTGTAAATATTGTGTATACTTTAAAGAACTGTTTTTCTCTAACGTCACGGCTTTGGAAATGGTGGATATGTAAACATGTGGAAAGCGGTATTTTTGCTCTCACCAGTATAGAAAAAAGACATTTCTTTTCAAAACATTTAGTTTTGAATAAATTCATACTCAGTTTGGTAAACATCTGTTACCAGGGTTTACCTTTATCTATTTAACATTTAATTGCAATTTTACATATTTTTGAGGATGCCCTTTCAAAGACTCAATTTGGAGTCTTGGCTCCTTTATTTACACAGCCGTGGCCAGATTATGCCAACTTAATAATAAATATATAATCTACACAGTATGTTTATTGGTTATTTTTTATATCATTTTATGACAACTTCACTATGCATTGTCCAATTATCTTCCCCTTGTGTTACAACATGGTCTTAGATAATGATCAATTTTGCCATTTATACTTTATTTTGTACCATAAAACCATATATATTCATGATCAGTGTCTCAAGATGCACAAGTCTGAATCAGTAGATTTTCCCTGCGGTATCAGGGAGGGGTGGGGATGGGCGGGGCAGTGTGCTAACTTTTAAACAATTGAGATCCCCACCCATAAACTATATATTTTCTGGTTCTACATAAAAAGTTGAATAGAATGATACTTAAGAAAATCCCATGGGGTCATTCCTGATGAAGGGTGGGGACGGGCGGGGCTTGGTACTAACTTTTAATTGGTTGATATCCCACCCTGAAACTATATATTTTCCGGTTCTGTTTTAAAAGTTGAATAGAGTGATACTAAAGAAATGCCCATGGCGTTTTCCAGAGGAGGGCAGGGACAGGCGGGGCTGGGTACTAACTTTTGATCAGTTGAGATCCCCACCCCTAACATATATATTTTCTTATTCTTTATGAAAAGTTGAATAGATTGATACTAAAGTAAACCCATATGGGCATTCCAATAGGAGGATGGAGACAGGTAGGTCTAGGTACTAACTTTGAGATCCCCACCCTCAAACTACAGTTTTCTTCATGAGCTGGTTGCTATCATTTTGTTTAAGAATTAAAACAATAAGCATGAATTTTCATTGTCAAGGATACTTAAGTAACCACTGATCCATGTCTAAAAGCTCTCAAGATAAATCTTTTTATAAGCAACACTAATGGTCAGTTATCCCTGGAGCATGATTTATTATTCAATTCGATAGAGTAGCTGCATTTAGTTATGAATATGACATTATATGGATAAATGCTTGGCAACACATCATTAGCTCATCAAAACAATGGTTTGTGATATTGGGTATAGGTGATGTCAATCAACTTTGCCTATTGTTTGAATTTCAACCAATTGGATTCATGTACTACTTCTCTATATAAAATTAAATCTAAAAATGAAAAGAACATTACAAGTTTAAAATTTCTCAAGGGTTTTTCTATTGTATGTAGAACTTATTTAAAGGTTTAAAATTTTCAGCCGTTGCCATGGAAATGGAAAAAAGCAACAAAAGTACAAGTCATAATATGTGTTCCGAATACAGGGTTTGATTTTTATTCGTTTGGGCGCCTTATTTGTAATGATGCATCCATCATTACATTAGTACTCGTTATTATTTTTATTATTCTTCCTCTTCTTCTTCTTCTTCCGGCCATGAACTTGTCCAACCAATTTCTCAAAGACCGTTGGTCCAATCTTAACCAAACTTCACATGAAGGTTGATCCCCATTTCCTTCCCCAGAGGCCGAAGTAAAATGCCCATGGGGTCATTAGGGGAGGGGCAGGAGGGCGGGGTCTTAAAAACAATAATGCTCAATTTTGCTATTTATACTATATTTTGTACTATAAAACCATATATATTCATGATCAGTGTCTCGAGATGTACAAGTCTGTATCGCAAGATTTTCCCGGGGGTATCAGGGAGGGTGGGGAAGGATGGGGCAGTGTGCTAACTTTTAAACGGTTAAGATCCCCACCCATAAACTATATATTTTCTGGTTCTACATGAAAAGTTGAATAAAGTGATACTAAAGAAAGTCCCATGGGGTCATTCTTGATGGAGAGTGAGGATGGGCGGGGCTTGGTACTAACTTTTAAATGGTTGATATCCCCATCCTGAAACTATATATTTTCCGGTTCGGCTTTTAAAGTTGAATAGAATGATACAGGAGAAATACAAATGATGTTATTCCAGAGAGGGTGGGGACAGGCGGGACTGGGTACTAACTTTTGATCAGTTGAGATCCCACCCCTAACATATATATTCTTATTCTTTATGAAAAGTTGAATAGATTGATACTTAAGTAAACCCATATGGTCATTCAATAGGAAGATGGGGACAGGTAGGTCTAGGTACTAACTTTGAGATCCCCACCCTTAAACTATAGTTTTCTTCATTGGATGGTTGCTATCATTTTGTTTAAGAATTAAAACAATAAGCATGAATTTTCATTGTTTAGGATACTTAAGTAATCACTGATCCATGTCCAAAAGCTCTCAAGCTAAATCTGTTTTTATAAGCAACACTAATGGTCAGTTATCCCTGGGGCATGATTCATTAAATTCGATAGAGTAGCTGCATTAAGTTGTCAATATGACATTACATGGGTAAATGCTTGGATTAATTTAAAATCAACACATCATTAGCTCATCAAAACAACAGGTTGTGATATTGGGTATGGGTGATGTAAATCATGTACTACTTCTATACATAAAATTAAATATCAATATTACAAGTTTAAAATTCTTGATTTTTATTTGTTTGGGCGCCTTATTTGTAATGATGCATCCATCATTACATTAGTACTCGTATATAATTGTATGTGTATATTCACGCCTGCATTGGTTCATTTGTCAAAACCACCCTTATGTGAATGCTGTTTACATTATATAGACTCTTCCTTTTTTGTTAAATGACCCCATTGTTAAGGCCTCAGGGAGCCATATTTAACATTACATGAATGCAAAAATATTGAATGTTATAATGTTGTAGAGGAAAATGGTCCCCTTTGTAACAATAAAATTTCTTAACACTAAACTTTGGATAAGTGTATGAGGTGACAAAAGTTAAAGTAAAACTTTATTTTTATTTTGACCTTTACGACTTTGCCATGTCATTTATCATAAAACTTTCTTTGAACTTTCAAAGTTTTTTTCTATTATGTATTTCTTTTTTACACCAAAATCTGAAAGAACAAATGGTGGTAATAAATCAAAATTATTGTATATAGAAAACTTGCTGACTTTAAAAGTTCAAACTGTTCACAGAGACTGATTATACTGAACAAATATATAATGTATCACTTTAAATATATGTGAATTTATTGATACATACATTCAAAGTTAGCTGATGTTGTAAGTTCTGCGATAACACCACCACCAGCTGTAAGATATGGATCAACTCTAGCAAAGGTTTCTCCTTCTACTGCGTTATATTCAACAGAGTTGTATGTCCATTTCTAAAACAAAAATATCACCAATACCGATAAAAATAGCATAATTTTGTTGTCAGCATATTCAGTATTTTCAAAATGGTTCTAACTCAACATTGATCATCAAGTGGAACAGATTAGTGCTCCCAATGTGATTTTATGATCAAGACTTTTTTGTATGTTTTTGAACTGTTTTTGAGTGAATGTGTAATTTATGTTTTATTTATCAATTAGATCATGTAGATGCCCCCCCCCCCACACACACACACACACATGCACTATGAAGTAGTGTGTACTGTACTTGAGCACATATTTCTTTCTGATTCTGAGATAATTATATGTGTTTTTTATGTAATTATGTGTTTTTTATGTAATTATATGTTTTTTTATGTAATTACATGTGTTTTATGTAATTATATGTGTTTTTTTGTTGTTGTTTTTTTATTTTGGCCAGCCATATTCATATGAGGACTGGAATATGATTGGGTTTTGTAAAAACCAGAATTGAAATCACTGCATGTGAAACAAAGATTCTGTATAAGTCACCTTTTCTTTCTAAATGATTGATAATAAGAAAACACAATCCATAATAGCTATATCTAACTTACTGATACAACTTGCCACTGGAGATCATTGTTTGTAACTGTCTGTAACATACATTCATTAATGTAATCACTCTCAAAAGTACATCCAACTGTCCCAGAAGCTTAATTAAACATAAAAAAACACATGTAGCTATTAGTTTCAATATATCAAATACTGTACAAAGCAGGCATCAAACAAGCTAAGTTGTACTCTTTGTTTGTGAAACACCAAATTCATACATCCTCAGATTAACCAGAGAGCAGTAAATTTATACATCCTCAGATTAACCAGAGGGCAGAAAATTTATACAACCTCAGATTAACCAGAGGGCAGTAAATTTATACATCCTCAGATTAACTAGAGGGCAGTAAATTTATACATCCTCAGATTAACTAGAGGGCAGTAAATTTATACACCCTCAGATTAACCAGAGTGCAGTAAATTCATACATTCTCAGATTAACCAGAGGGCAGTAAATTTATACACCCTCAGATTAACCATAGGGCAGCAAATTCATACATCCTCAGATTAACCAGAGGGCAGTAAATTTATACATCTTCAGATTAACCAGAGGGCAGCAAATTTATACATCCCCAGATTAACCAGAGGGCAGTAAATTTATACATCCTCAGATTAACCAGAGGGCAGTAAATTTATACATTCTCAGATTAACCAGAGGGCAGAAAATCTATACATCCTCAGATTAACAAGAGGCCCATGGGCCTTAACGCTCACCTGAGGAAGAGTACATATCTTATGCAGAGGTTCAATGGTCAATGACATTAATAAAACAGAATATCAAAATTTTAAGCAGTAAGGGCCAATAATATGCAAGTATTTTTGCAAATTAATTATAATAATTATTATATTAGTATGCTATATATAACATATTTAAAGTCTAGCTACAATATATTATTTATAAACAGCTAAAACATCTGTATATTAAAATGTTCATTAGGCCAATACCTACAATATTCCAATATACATGCCTATACAAAGAGTTTATAGTTTTTGAGATAATTAACCACTTAAGTATTCGTTTGCATCTATGACCTTGACCTTTGAACCTATGACCATCATTCATATATAAAAATGATTGTTGTGCAAATACCTACAATATTCCAATATACATGCCTATACAAAAAGTTTATAGTTTTTGAGATAATTAACCATTTAAGTATTCGTTCGCGTCTATGACCTTGACCTTTGAACGACCTTTGAACCTATGAACTTCATTCATATATCAAAATGATCATTGTGCAAAAGCCTACAATATTCTAATATACATGCCTATACAAAAAGTTTTTGAGATAATTAACCATTTAAAAAATTCGTTCCCAGCTATGACCTTGACCTTTGAACCTATGACCTTCATTCATATATCAATATGATTGTTAGGCCAATACCTACAATATTCCAATATACATGCCTATACAAAAAGTTTATAGTTTTTAGATAATTAACCATTTAAGTATTCGTTCAATTCTATGACCTTGACCTTTGAACCTATGACCTTCATTCATATATCAAAATGATCATTAGGCCAATACCTACAATATTCCAATACACATGCCTATAAAAAAAGTTTATAGTTTTTGAGATAATTAACCATTTAAGTATTCATTCGCATCTATGACCTTGACCTTTGAACCTATGACCTTCATTCATATATCAAAATGATCGTTAGGCCAATACCTACAATATTCCAATATACATGCCTATACAAAAAGTTTAAAGTTTTGCAGATAATTAACTATTTTGGTATTCTTGGACATCTGTGACCTTGACCTTTGAACCCATGACCCTGATCTATGTATCAAAATGATCGTCATGTCAATACCTACAAATAACTGAAAATCCTACGCCATTATCACAAGAAATGTTAAGAAAATAGCATTTTTTATCAAAGGTCAAAAACTGGGACATGACCTTGACCTTCGACCTTGACATAAATTGGAAGAAAATTGCAAGACAAGATCAAAAGTGAAAACTCCATACAATTATCTTCAGCCGTTATGAAGTTATAACAATAAATGTCTCATTTTAAAAATTACGTAATTTTACACAAAAAACGCGTAACCTATTTTTCATCTAATTTTCATGAAAAACACAATTTTAATGTTCCTAGGTATGCTGAATCCAAATATCCAATCAAAATTTGCCTGCACCTTTTGGTTTCAGAGAAGAAGATTTTTTTGTCTTTTTGCTATTTTTAGTAACAGCGGCCATCTTGTTGGGCGTGGCCAAACCCCGAACACAATTTTGAAAGGCTGTTACCCAGGCATGATAATCACCAAGTTTCATCAAATATGGCCCAGTAGTTTTGGAGGAGAAGATTAAAATGTAAAGTTTACGCACGACGCACGACGCACGACACACGACGGACGACGGACGACGGACGGTGATAGATTGCAATAGCTCATCTGAGCCTTTGGCTCAGGTGAGCTAACCAGAGGGCAGTAAATTTATACATCCTCAGATTAACCAGAGGGAAGCAAATTTACACATCCTCAGATTAACCAGAGGGCAATAAATTTATACATCCTCAGATTAACTAGAGGGCAGTAAATCTATACACCCTCAGATTAACCAGAGGGCAGTAAATTTATACACCCTCAGATTAACTAGAGGGCAGTAAATTTATACACCCTCAGATTAACCAGAGGGCAGTAAATTTAATCATCCTCAGATTAACTAGAGGGCAGTAAATTTATACACCCTCAGATTAACCAGAGGGCAGTAAATTTATACACCCTCAGATTAACCAGAGGGCAGTAAATTTATACATCCTCAGATTAACCAGAGGGCAGTCAATTTATACATCCTCAGATTAACCAGAGGGCAGTAAATTTATACATCCTCAAATTAACCAGAGGGAAGCAAATTTATACATCCTCAGATTAACCAGAGGGCAGTAAATTTATACATCCTCAGATTAACCAGAGGGAAGCAAATTTATACATCCTCAGATTAACCAGAGGGAAGCAAATTTATACATCCTCAGATTAACCAGAGGGAAGCAAATTTATACATCCTCAGATTAACCAGAGGGAAGCAAATTTATACATCCTCAGAATACTGTAAATCCTCACAAGCTTGAATTTTTTTATTTTCCTGACAATGATTTTTTGAGATGAGGGTTTGTCTCACAGGACAGGTACACTTCTGAGGGGCTGAAATTCTTGAGTAAATGGTAGGAATCTTCTTTCTTATACATACAATGCTTTTGATTAATGCTCAGGATAGTGAAATGTAGATATACAACATGTACAGAGAATGACAATACTACCACAGGGTATATACTCCATGACATCAATCTAAACAATTACAAAACAGGGCTTGTACAGACATTTGGACTCCAAATTTAAGGTCTTTTTATGGTCTTTTCAAGGTCTTATTTGCAAATTTAAGGCCTTATTTAAGAGACAACTTTAGCAAAAAAATATTGGTGCAAAGGCAACTAAATCAGTCAAATGTGTCCATAGTAATGACACTTAAAGTGGAGGTTGAAGTTGGGCGTTCAGTTGGGCCAGGTACCTTCAAATTGCAGATTTCAAAGTAACATCAATTAATTATATATTTATATCAGTCTATTTGCAACCACTTAATATCTAAATACAGACACTCAACTGGCTAAATTCAAGGGCTGTTTAGGGCCTTCAGGATAAATTCAAGGGCTTTTTTATGGTCAGACTTGTTTTTAGGGTCTTTTTAGGGCAAACCTCAAAATTTAAGGACTTTTCCAGGCCTGTACGAACCCTGTAAAATACATGACTAACTAGATTTAATCTCCTAATATACCTGATACAGTATTGCAGTCGTTTCCTGAATATCCACTGGCACACGCACACTGGTAGTATGGGGCGGTAGTTGTTTCTGTACAAGTAGCTCCGTTCTTACATGGGCTTGAATGACATCCTAAAAATTGATAAAGATATAAGGGCATTGTGGCTTGAATGACATCCTAAAAATTGATAAAGATATAAGGGCATTGTGGTTTGAATGACATCCTAGAAATTGATAAAGATATCAGGGCATTGTGATTGAATGACATCCTAAAAATTGATAAAGATATAAGGGCATTGTGGCTTGAATGACATCCTAAAAATTGATAAAGATATAATAAGGGCATTGTGATTGAATGGCATCCTAAATTGATAAAGATATAAGGACATTGTGGCTTGAATGACATCCTAAAAATTGATAAAGATATAAGGACATTGTGGCTTGAATGGCATCCTAAAAATTGATAAAGATATAAGGACATTGTGGCTTGAATGACATCCTAAAATTCATTAAGATATAAGGGCATTGTGGCATGAATGACTTCCAAAAAATTCATAAAGGTATTGTGACCCATTGATTTTTACTTCGACAAATATTTTATTTTCTCTTTAGAAATTCTCAAATTTTTGTAATGATTCCTCAAAAATAATCTTTTTACCATAACTGTTTTCTCTTAATGTGGCTGAAGTGTCCAGTTTTGAGAAAAATTTTCAATAAATTCAATGGACTGTCATTACACCAGGTTAATACATGTATAAACGATCGACACAATGTTTTCAGATCTATTTAATTAACATTGTTTATGTAATTTGTAATATTAAGTCGGATACATCTGGGTATTATTTTGTCGGATACATCTAGGTATTATTTTGTCGGATACATCTAGGTATTATTTTGTCATTATATTTCTAGTGACCATCAGAAATCAGAATTTTATATATTTGAGTGAGATCTCATTTTCTTTTTGATTTATTTGTTTTATATTGGCAAGGTTTTCATGTTTTATTGGTACAAGATTTAATGTAACTTTTGAGATTATTTACAAATGTCCACGTCCAACTCCATGATTCCAAAAATGGAGTAAAATCTTTGAAATTGAACACGTTTACCATGGAAATAGGGGGGGGGGTTGAAATTGAGCACATTAACTTGGAAATAGGGGGGGGGGGCTTTGTTATTTATTACCTGACTGAAATGCAGTGACACTTGCAGAAAATCCCTTCTGAGTAACTGTACCATCCTGGGAGCTGAAGCGAACCATTAACATGTTGTATTCAGGCTGATGTGGGTGAGATTCGTACTGTCTTGAAGTCGTTGAACTTCCACAAAGTCTGTAATCGTTTGAAATAACATTTGCAAGAGTCATTTATTATGTTTCAAAACTCAAATTAATTTGTGAATTCTATAAAGCATAACTCCAAAGGTAATGCCAGAAGTGTAATATACCGGTAGCACTACAAATGCATTCATAATGTTGTTACAATGCTTGCTAGGCTTAACTTGGCACATTAAGACTGTAATATATATATATGGAACAAATCATGTTCGTAAATAAAACAAAAATCAAGAAATAAAACAAAATGAACAAAAACAAATGATTAAGCAAATAATTATTGAAAACGAAACATATGAAAACATGAAACTTGTTATAATACTGATTCTCATTACAGTAAAACCTGCCTACAAAGGTCACTTGAAGGAATAACTGATATCTGAATTATTATTAGATTATTACGTATCTCAAAATACTTCTGACCATGTTTCATTAAAATCTGACCAGATGTTTTAAAGAAGTCAAAAATAGGTGTTTATCACACACACACACACACACACACACTGCACTATGACATAAGCTTATATCACCTTTCGGTCAGATGAGCTAATAATCAATATGGGAAACTCATCTATACATTGTTTTGGTCTCAATGAGTGACATCATATGTCATAATTTTTGTGTATTATGTATGCCAGTAAAGAACATGGGTAAGAAAATCTTCAAAAGTAAGAAGCAAAGTTAAAAATCAATTGATACAAAGTTACAGAAGCAGCAAAAACATTTCAGAGTTATCAAGAATAAAAAAACAATTGAAAGGAAAATTCATGATTTGGGTTATTTGGGTTTTACAAGAAGGGTAGCAAAAGTGTATGGTAATCTGGTAATCCAAGGCGTGAACATGAAAACAACATGTTTTATGGGCAAGAGAGAGAAAAGATTGGACTTTTGAAGAAGAGTGGAAAAAAATAATATTAACCTTAACCCTGACTGCCCAAGTGAGTTGTATCTTATCTCCATATAATGTCGACAATTATCGTTAAGTGTGTATGTTTCAATACTGCTAACTTCCAATCTTATTCTGTGGTTTACTGGTGCCTGAAAAAATTCAAATATATATTTGTCAATACACAAACATCAATCCATGTCTAAATCACAATCCTAAAAGTAAAGTTAAACACATGAAATTCTATCAGAGAAATGAGGCCAGGTGCTGCGGAAGGGTAAGATCCTCCTGTATCACAAGCAACACCCACATGTGAAACAATATTGAGAATGAACAGAACATGGAGGATAATTTTAGATACAGAGACACTTATGCTCATCAATAATACTATGATGATAGTCTTAAATTTTTTTGAATGTCTTAATTAGGAAAGGCTTCCAATATCCTTTATCATTACATAAATAATCCTTTATCATTACATAAATAATAAAATTTTAATATCTAAACCAAGAAATTTAAAAGCAATAATAGTATTGTAAATAAATAGATGAAAAAGCTTTATATATATATATACATATATACATGAAGTTAAAATTAATTTAGCAATCGCCTCTATCTAAGCAGTAATAAGGACAACCTGTCTATTAAGATCATGCAGTGTTTACTGAACCCTTTTATGAAGGCCACCAGTCTATATCGTGTATATATGGAAGATTGAGCTCAGTAGATCGTGCCAAGGTTCTTTTTACATTTATTACGTATATATACTGTATACAAGGTATCAGGAGACTCAAACTGTTAATTATCAAATGGGTAAGCTATGTGGATTCTGAAAAAACAGACCCTGAATTATCTAGCACTATAATATTATCTGAACAAACAGACCCTGAATTATCTAGCACTACAATATTATCTGAACAAACAGACCCTGAATTATCTAGCACTATAATATTATCTGAACAAACAGACCCTGAATTATCTAGCACTATAATATTATCTGAACAAACAGACCCTGAATTATCTAGCACTATAATATTATCTGAACAAACAGACCCTGAATTATCTAGCACTATAATATTATCTGAACAAACAGACCCTGAATTATCTAGCACTATAATATTATCTGAACAAACAGACCCTGAATTATCTAGCACTATAATATTATCTGAACAAACAGACCCTGAGTTATCTAGCACTATAATATTATATGAACAAACATACCTGAATTCCACTAATATTATCGACAACAGACCCTGAATTATCTAGCCTTATAAAATTATCTGAACAAACATACCCTGAATTATTTAGCACTATAATATTATATTTGTACTTGTGAGGTTTTATTGTACTAAACTCTAAGACTCTAAGACTTAATGGTAATTTTAGGAGTATAATTGCCATTGCTTATATGACATCGCTCATTTCTTCTTTATGCCATATGTGTAATGTCTGTTCCAGTGACTGAAAATGCATGTCATACACAACAGTGTTACAGTTGTTTTAGGATTTAAAAAAATCAAAATAAAATTTTCAAAAAATCCAAAATGATAGTATAAAAATTAAACTACAGTTTCTAAAAATAACTTTTATAGTGCTATAACATCCATTCGTGTGCAATGCTAGCGTGCATTATTGACTTTGCTTTGCTTGTCAATGGAAGTCATAGCACTAACAACACCCTTTCTAGAATGTTCAATGGTTAAATAATCATGGTATTTGATCCATTTAAAAGAAGTAGGATTTCCAACAATTTCTTATCAATTACAGAAACCATACAGGGGTTCAAAATTCCCTGGGTTCGAGGTCCGGGACCTATTGATTTTACCTTAGGACCATTGATGTTTAAATTGTAAAAGTCCGATGGACCTGCCATTTTTACCAGAATATTTCTACTTTCCAATACCATAATTGCACATAGGTCTTCCAGTGTTTATATTGGACTTTCAGGACTTTGTGTGGGACCTGCCAAAAATAAAGGCAAAAGGTCCTGGACTTTCCATTACAAAACAATTTTGAACCCCTGCCATAGTAATATTTTCTCATTAAAAAGGTCCCGTGTTTAAATCTCAGGCATTGTAACCATGGTACCCTATATTCTTATTGAAAAGGTCCTCTGTTCAAATCTCAGCGATGATAAAAATGGTATCGCAAGAGATTTATTTTCGAGTAAATTGGCGACTCACCCCATTCACCAATTCAAATACAGTTGACTCTCGTTATCTCGAACTCGACGGGGAAATGCAAAAAGTTCGACTTATCCGGAGTTCGAGATAACCGATGTTAAAAACGGCAACAAAAGGGAAGTAACTCGTACACGCCTACCGGAAGTCGCTTCCGCGCTTTCGGTTTTTCTTGTCAAACTGTATATTGCCATTTTCTCCTATATCGTATGTATTCAAACATGATAAATAAAAACTGCATTATTTATTATTTGTATTTATAATTGAGAATGTATTATATAAAAAATTGGGAGATTATCTGTTACTTGTTATTAGCCGACAAATAGTGGAGTCGGCTCTGGTCTCGCTTTGTGTACTTTAATCACCCCAAGCTTCCGGTTGTATTGAGTAATGTTCACATCACACGTTTTTTCGGAAGCCATGTTCAGCTTGACAGTAATTATAACACCTGCTAATCTCCTTGATGGTTTAATTGCTTATGCAAGGGATAATAATTAAGGGCTTAAGGAAATTGGGAGGTCAGTGCAATGTTGTAATTTTAAAATCAACACGAGGCCGACAGTCAAATATTTTATTTGTGTCGGAATGTGTTTTTTCTACCAAAAAATCTGTAGGCGCTGACAAATTTGATTTTCTCAAAATTTTTTGTTCGAGTTAACAAATTAATTTTCCTATTTTTTTTGTTCGAGTTAACGAGTGTAATTTTCCTAGGATTTTCATTCAAGGGGACGAAAATATTGTTCGACATATCCGATAATTCGAGATATCCGAGTTCGAGATAACCGGAGTGATTTTGGTTTAATAAAGAACAACTCTGTTCGGACTTTTTTAAAAAGTTCGAGATATCCGGTAGTTCGAGATATCTGAGTTCGAGATAACGAGATTCAACTGTAGCATGTGAATATTTCCAGCATGCAGATATTTCTATGTTGACATACATATTTTGCATTTAATAAGATTCCAAACATGAATTCAAATATTCATGAATCAGGCCAAGACGGTCTTGATGCGAAATTTTCTACTCGCGAAAAATAAGTAATCTACAGTATACTTATTAAAAAAACTTGTGTGTTCAAATGTCAGTGACTGTCACCATGGTAATTATATTTTCTCATTAAAAAGGTTCTGTGTTAAATTCTCAGTGACGGTTATCATGGTACTCTATGTTCTCATTTAAATCATTGTGTTAACTTACCTTAAACAACCATGTGCACATTTTGTTAAGTGGGTAATTGTTCGGGTGGTTTGGTGAAGTGAAAGCTCTTGTTTCTCCAGATGTTAAATCTATCACGCCACCACAATCACCGTCTGAAAAATCAACAAAAAAATCATATTCTTGTACATTATATTAATTACATATGAAAAACTGGCCCTCATTGGTTAAAAATACAGTTGAATCTCGTTATCTCGAACTACCGGATATCTCGAACTTTTTTAAAAAGTCCGAACAGAGTTGTTCTTTATTAAATCAAAATCACTCCGGTTATCTCGAACTCGGATATCTCGAATTATCGGATATGTCGAACAATATTTTCGTCCCCTTGAATGAAAATCCTAGGAAAATTACACTCGTTAACTCGAACTAAAAATTTAGGAAAATTAAATTTGTTAACTCGAACAAAAAAATTTAGGAAAATTAAATTTGTTAACTCGAACAAAAAATTTTGGAAAATCAAATTTGTCAACGCCTACAAATTTTTTGGTAGAAAAAACACATTCCGACATAAATAAAATATTTGACTGTCGGCCTTGTGTTGATTTTAAAATGACAACATTGCACTGACCTCCCGATTTCCTTAAGCCCTTAATTATTATCCCTTGCATAAGCAATTAAACCATCAAGGAGATTAACAGGTGTTATAATTACTGCCAAGCTGAACATGGCTGCCGAAAAGCGTGTGATGAGAACATTACTCAATACACCCGGAAGCTTGGGGTGATTAAAGTACACAAAGCGAAACTGGTATGGAGACCAAAGCGGACTCCACTATTTGTCGGCTAATAACAATAGCGCAATCGGTTATTGACAGATTTGAGTAATTAAAAGAAAATCTTATAAAACAAAATGCATAATTGAATACATACGATATAGGAGAAAACGGCAATATACAGTTTGACAAGATAAAACCGGAAGCGACTTCCGGTAGGCGTGTACGAGTTACTTCCCTTTTGTCGCCGTTTTTAACATCGGTTATCTCAAACTCCGGATAAGTCGAACTTTTTGCTTTTCCCCGTCGAGTTCGAGATAACGAGAGTCAACTGTACAATCATTATGTAAAAGTAAATCAATAATAAATTTGATATTTCAGAAATATAGAAACTTTGTACAATGAGGAAGAAGGGTTCATTTTGAGAACAAATTTTATTGTAACATGAACATCATTTCTAGAGGCCGCGGTGGCTTAATGGATAAGATGTCAGTCTTCAAATCCAGGGTCTCTCATTGCTGTGAGTTCGAGTACCGCTCAGACTTCATGTAGGAAAGTGAATTTTCCTTGCCGTTGGCCTTTACTGGTTCACCTGGTTTCAGTATAATGGACTGGGGGAGTGGTATGCTTGTCTGCAACGTACTGATTCAGTGAGCTAGCACCTTAAACTCCCCTGTGTGTGCACTAGTACAAGGCAGACCATACAACACATTTGCACTTCACATGCATACACAAAATTGTTCATAGATTAATCCATAGAGATTAATAAAATAGTTCTTGTCACGGATAGCTGAAAAATTGCTGATGCAAGGTTATAAGTAACATTAAACCAATCAACATCATTTTTAATGTTTCAAAAATTGACAACATTAAATATATATCAAAAGTGTATTGTAGTTCACTGTTCTCTTACAATACCCAAAAGGAAAGCTAATACACAAATTTTTTCTAGGTTTTCAGTGAGGCAGGTACAAATCTGTAACTCATTTTCTAATGTTACTTACATAAGCCGAGTCATTTCTAAAGACCTGTTTTTGGCTCCATCCTTGTCTTATATCGCCTTCTATGTGTCAAAGTGCAATTTAGGTGGGTTTTATTACCAATTATTATGGAAAAAATTTTGATAAAATTCAACTGTATATTATTTTTATAATATGTATATAGGTATTATATTTACCTGTGACAACATTAGAACAGGTATCCCCAGATATACCCTCTGGACACCTACATGTACAGTTTGATTGCTGGAATCCACCATTTGTACAAGTTTTGGCTGTACAGCTATTAACAGCTACAAACAGATTGAATTTGACAACATATAAACAAAAGTTATTCCTTTTCATTGATTAAATTATTAGGCATAGGCAAAAAACATTGACCTGTTCATTTGACCTTTATTTTAGATATCAATTTTGAAGCAGTGTTTTTAGGTTTAGGGAACACACTGTCAGGTATTTATTTTATCTACAGTGTGGATAACATGCATAGTTTTAATATTAACTGCAAATCCTAAAACATCCATGTATTGTGTGGATCATGATATATGATTAATCCTAATGAAAGGTCAAGCAGACAGGTCAATGTTGTTTACCTATAGCAACAAACCGTTCATTTGATAAATGTCATAATAGTTCTAAGCTCAACCTTCATAGAATTAGTGAAGATTAATATATATGGATTGGAAGAGAGAAAATAAAACAAGCGATCCAAGTATACAATATTACTTTAGGTGATGTACCTATTCTATTATTAAGTAGTATAGTCTAACCTGTCTATAAAGACCACCTAAGTAAACCAGTAAAACTGGCTTTTATAGACAGGTGACCCTTATATACAGGTTCAAATAACATGAATAAAGAGCAACTGGGATACAATTTACCTGGCATTGAAAAGCAGGTGGCCTTAATAAAGAGGTGGCCTTTAAGACAGGTTTGACTGTATATATATATCTGTAAATCTATTGAGGTTACATAAGTGTGGTTGTCATACACAGGTGGTCTGTATATAAAACATGACTACTTACTGGTACACTGGTACATTTTATTGATGGTTTGAAGATCGTAAAAAGATAACATTTCATCTGTCCGTACCAAATAGTCCAAATCACTGTCTAACACCGTAAAATCACTCTGGAAAACAAAATAGTTATATTTAATACAGCAATGCAATAGATAAACATAAGTCTCAAAAACCCTGTAAAAAATGTTACTTTAATAAACTCTATAAACATATCCATAACAAGGATACACTGACCAAGTTACATCCAATCAATTAATAGGAATTATCATCTGGAAACAGTTGACCAATCAGATTGTAGTATGTTAATTAGTTAGACATCCATTTTGTCACAGAGGTATTTTCACAACAATCATAATGACCAAGAAGTGTGACAGCACACATAACATCAACATACAACTTTCAAACATTTTTGCCGTCACAGACCGATACTATAAAAGTAGAAAACATTCATAACCCGTATTTTCCAGATTTTTCAATTTTTTTATTTGTGAATCATATTTCATTAACTGCAATACAGCTCATGGAACTGCTTTACCAGTATACCGATATATTGTTGCAGCTCTACCCCACATCACTAGGTGTGGTTATACTTACAGACAAGCCGTAATGCATCACAGAGGACAGGTCGTATATATCCCCGCCTATATCACTAGGTGTGGTTATACTTACAGACAAGCCGTAATGCATCACAGAGGACAGGTCATATATATCCCACCTACATCACTAGGTGTGGTTATACTTACAGACAAGCCGTAATGCATCACAGAGGACAGGTCGTATATATCCCCGCCTATATCACTAGGTGTGGTTATACTTACAGACAAGCCGTAATGCATCACAGAGGACAGGTCGTATATATCCCCGCCTATATCACTAGGTGTGGTTATACTTACAGACAAGCCGTAATGCATCACAGAGGACAGGTCGTATATATCCCCGCCTACATCACTAGGTGTGGTTATACTTACAGACAAGCCGTAATGCATCACAGAGGACAGGTCGTATATATCCCCGCCTACATCACTAGGTGTGGTTATACTTACAGACAAGCCGTAATGCATCACAGAGGACAGGTCGTATATATCCCTGCCTATATCACTAGGTGTGGTTATACTTACAGACAAGCCGTAATGCATCACAGAGGACAGGTCGTATATATCCCTGCCTACATCACTAGGTGTGGTTATACTTACAGACAAGCCGTAATGCATCACAGAGGACAGGTCGTATATATCCCTGCCTATATCACTAGGTGTGGTTATACTTACAGACAAGCCGTAATGCATCACAGAGGACAGGTCGTATATATCCCCGCCTATATCACTAGGTGTGGTTATACTTACAGACAAGCCGTAATGCATCACAGAGGACAGGTCGTATATATCCCCGCCTATATCACTAGGTGTGGTTATACTTACAGACAAGCCGTAATGCATCACAGAGGACAGGTCGTATATATCCCCGCCTATATCACTAGGTACGGTTATACTTACAGACAAGCCGTAATGCATCACAGAGGACAGGTCGTATATATCCCTGCCTATATCACTAGGTGTGGTTATACTTACAGACAAGCGTAATGCATCACAGAGGACAGGTCGTATATATCCCCCCTATATCACTAGGTACGGTTATACTTACAGACAAGCGTAATGCATCACAGAGGACAGGTCGTATATATCCCCGCCTACATCACTAGGTGTGGTTATACTTACAGACAAGCCGTAATGCATCACAGAGGACAGGTCGTATATATCCCCGCCTATATCACTAGGTGTGGTTATACTTACAGACAAGCGGTAATGCATCACAGAGGACAGGTCGTATATATCCCCGCCTACATCACTAGGTGTGGTTATACTTACAGACAAGCCGTAATGCATCACAGAGGACAGGTCGTATATATCCCCGCCTATATCACTAGGTGTGGTTATACTTACAGACAAGCCGTAATGCATCACAGAGGACAGGTCGTATATATCCCCGCCTACATCACTAGGTGTGGTTATACTTACAGACAAGCCGTAATGCATCACAGAGGACAGGTCGTATATCCCCGCCTATATCACTAGGTGTGGTTATACTTACAGACAAGCCGTAATGCATCACAGAGGACAGGTCGTATATATCCCCGCCTACATCACTAGGTGTGGTTATACTTACAGACAAGCCGTAATGCATCACAGAGGACAGGTCGTATATATCCCCGCCTATATCACTAGGTGTGGTTATACTTACAGACAAGCCGTAATGCATCACAGAGGACAGGTCGTATATATCCCTGCCTACATCACTAGGTGTGGTTATACTTACAGACAAGCGTAATGCATCACAGAGGACAGGTCGTATATATCCCCGCCTATATCACTAGGTGTGGTTATACTTACAGACAAGCCGTAATGCATCACAGAGGACAGGTCGTATATATCCCCGCCTACATCACTAGGTGTGGTTATACTTACAGACAAGCCGTAATGCATCACAGAGGACAGGTTGTATATATCCCCGCCTATATCACTAGGTGTGGTTATACTTACAGACAAGCCGTAATGCATCACAGAGGACAGGTCGTATATATCCCTGCCTATATCACTAGGTGTGGTTATACTTACAGACAAGCCGTAATGCATCACAGAGGACAGGTCGTATATATCCCCGCCTATATCACTAGGTGTGGTTATACTTACAGACAAGCCGTAATGCATCACAGAGGACAAGTCGTATATATCCCCACCTATATCACTAGGTGTGGTTATACTTACAGACAAGCCGTAATGCATCACAGAGGACAGGTCGTATATATCCCCGCCTATATCACTAGGTGTGGTTATACTTACAGACAAGCCGTAATGCATCACAGAGGACAGGTCGTATATATCCCCGCCTATATCACTAGGTGTGGTTATACTTACAGACAAGCCGTAATGCATCACAGAGGACAGGTCGTATATATCCCCGCCTACATCACTAGGTGTGGTTATACTTACAGACAAGCCGTAATGCATCACAGAGGACAGGTCGTATATATCCCCGCCTATATCACTAGGTGTGGTTATACTTACAGACAAGCCGTAATGCATCACAGAGGACAGGTCGTATATATCCCCGCCTATATCACTAGGTGTGGTTATACTTACAGACAAGCCGTAATGCATCACAGAGGACAGGTCGTATATATCCCCGCCTATATCACTAGGTGTGGTTATACTTACAGACAAGCCGTAATGCATCACAGAGGACAGGTCGTATATATCCCCGCCTATATCACTAGGTGTGGTTATACTTACAGACAAGCCGTAATGCATCACAGAGGACAGGTCGTATATATCCCCGCCTACATCACTAGGTGTGGTTATACTTACAGACAAGCCGTAATGCATCACAGAGGACAGGTCGTATATATCCCCGCCTATATCACTAGGTGTGGTTATACTTACAGACAAGCCGTAATGCATCACAGAGGACAGGTCGTATATATCCCCGCCTACATCACTAGGTGTGGTTATACTTACAGACAAGCCGTAATGCATCACAGAGGACAGGTCGTATATATCCCCGCCTATATCACTAGCCATGTAATATTGTGAACGACTTCCTGAAAAACTTCCCCAATTAATTTTTATAGCTGTAGTTCTGTCCTGTCTACTCTGTTCGTGTGCACTGCCAAGTGCATGAAATATTTCATGTAGTACTGTACTTAACTAAAACAAAAAGTAATAAAAAAAATTAGTAACATTTAAGGAGTGGAGTGTAGTGATTTGATGGAGATTTATGCCAATGTCAGGAGTGGAGTGTAGTGATTTAATGGATATTTATTCCAATGTCAGGAGTGGAGTGTAGTGATTTAATGGAGATTTATGCCAATGTCAGGAGTGGAGTGTAGTGATTTAATGGAGATTTATGCCAATGTCAGAAGTGGAGTGTAGTGATTTAATGGAGATTTATGCCAATGTCAGGAGTGGAGTGTAGTGATTTAATGGAGATTTATGCCAATGTCAGAAGTGGAGTGTAGTGATTTAATGGAGATTTATGTCAATGTCAGGAGTGGAGTGTAGTGATTTAATGGAGATTTATGCCAATGTCAGAAGTGGAGTGTAGTGATTTAATGGATATTTATTCCAATGTCAGGAGTGGAGTGTAGTGATTTAATGGAGATTTATGCCAATGTCAGGAGTGGAGTGTAGTGATTTAATGGAGATTTATGCCAATGTCAGAAGTGGAGTGTAGTGATTTAATGGAGATTTATGCCAATGTCAGGAGTGGAGTGTAGTGATTTAATGGAGATTTATGCCAATGTCAGAAGTGGAGTGTAGTGATTTAATGGAGATTTATGCCAATGTCAGGAGTGGAGTGTAGTGATTTAATGGAGATTTATGCCAATGTCAGAAGTGGAGTGTAGTGATTTAATGGAGATTTATGTCAATGTCAGGAGTGGAGTGTAGTGATTTAATGGAGATTTATGTCAATGTCAGGAGTGGAGTGTAGTGATTTAATGGAGATTTATGCCAATGTCAGAAGTGGAGTGTAGTGATTTAATGGAGATTTATGCCAATGTCAGGAGTGGAGTGTAGTGATTTAATGGAGATTTATGCCAATGTCAGAAGTGGAGTGTAGTGATTTAATGGAGATTTATGCCAATGTCAGGAGTGGAGTGTAGTGATTTAATGGAGATTTATGCCAATGTCAGAAGTGGAGTGTAGTGATTTAATGGAGATTTATGCCAATGTCAGAAGTGGAGTGTAGTGATTTAATGGAGATTTATGCCAATGTCAGAAGTGGAGTGTAGTGATTTAATGGAGATTTATGCCAATGTCAGAAGTGGAGTGTAGTGATTTAATGGAGATTTATGCCAATGTCAGGAGTGGAGTGTAGTGATTTAATGGAGATTTATGCCAATGTCAGAAGTGGAGTGTAGTGATTTAATGGAGATTTATGCCAATGTCAGGAGTGGAGTGTAGTGATTTGATGGAGATTTATGCCAATGTCAGAAGTGGAGTGTAGTGATTTAATGGAGATTTATGCCAATGTCAGAAGTGGAGTGTAGTGATTTAATGGAGATTTATGCCAATGTCAGGAGTGGAGTGTAGTGATTTAATGGAGATTTATGCCAATGTCAGAAGTGGAGTGTAGTGATTTAATGGAGATTTATGCCAATGTCAGGAGTGGAGTGTAGTGATTTAAGGAGATTTATGCCAATGTCAGAAGTGGAGTGTAGTGATTTAATGGAGATTTATGCCAATGTCAGGAGTGGAGTGTAGTGATTTAATGGAGATTTATGCCAATGTCAGAAGTGGAGTGTAGTGATTTAATGGAGATTTATGCCAATGTCAGGAGTGGAGTGTAGTGATTTAATGGAGATTTATGTCAATGTCAGGAGTGGAGTGTAGTGATTTAATGGAGATTTATGCCAATGTCAGAAGTGGAGTGTAGTGATTTAATGGAGATTTATGCCAATGTCAGAAGTGGAGTGTAGTGATTTAATGGAGATTTATGCCAATGTCAGAAGTGGAGTGTAGTGATTTAATGGAGATTTATGTCAATGTCAGGAGTGGAGTGTAGTGATTTAATGGAGATTTATGTCAATGTCAGGAGTGGAGTGTAGTGATTTAATGGAGATTTATGCCAATGTCAGAAGTGGAGTGTAGTGATTTAATGGAGATTTATGTCAATGTCAGGAGTGGAGTGTAGTGATTTAATGGATATTTATGTCAATGTCAGGAGTGGAGTGTAGTGATTTAATGGAGATTTATGCCAATGTCAGAAGTGGAGTGTAGTGATTTAATGGAGATTTATGCCAATGTCAGGAGTGGAGTGTAGTGATTTAATGGATATTTATGCAATGTCAGGAGTGGAGTGTAGTGATTTAATGGAGATTTATGCCAATGTCAGAAGTGGAGTGTAGTGATTTAATGGAGATTTATGTCAATGTCAGGAGTGGAGTGTAGTGATTTAATGGATATTTATGTCAATGTCAGGAGTGGAGTGTAGTGATTTAATGGAGATTTATGCCAATGTCAGAAGTGGAGTGTAGTGATTTAATGGAGATTTATGCCAATGTCAGAAGTGGAGTGTAGTGATTTAATGGATTTATTCCAATGTCAGGAGTGGAGTGTAGTGATTTAATGGAGATTTATGTCAATGTCAGAGTGGAGTGTAGTGATTTAATGGAGATTTATGCCAATGTCAGAAGTGGAGTGTAGTGATTTAATGGAGATTTATGCCAATGTCAGGAGTGGAGTGTAGTGATTTAATGGAGATTTATGCCAATGTCAGAAGTGGAGTGTAGTGATTTAATGGAGATTTATGCCAATGTCAGAAGTGGAGTGTAGTGATTTAATGGAGATTTATGTCAATGTCAGGAGTGGAGTGTAGTGATTTAATGGATATTTATGTCAATGTCAGGAGTGGAGTGTAGTGATTTAATGGAGATTTATGCCAATGTCAGAAGTGGAGTGTAGTGATTTAATGGAGATTTATGCCAATGTCAGGAGTGGAGTGTAGTGATTTAATGGATATTTATGTCAATGTCAGGAGTGGAGTGTAGTGATTTAATGGAGATTTATGCCAATGTCAGAGTGGAGTGTAGTGATTTAATGGAGATTTATGTCAATGTCAGGAGTGGAGTGTAGTGATTTAATGGATATTTATGTCAATGTCAGAGTGGAGTGTAGTGATTTAATGGAGATTTATGCCAATGTCAGAAGTGGAGTGTAGTGATTTAATGGAGATTTATGCCAATGTCAGAAGTGGAGTGTAGTGATTTAATGGATATTTATTCCAATGTCAGGAGTGGAGTGTAGTGATTTAATGGAGATTTATGTCAATGTCAGGAGTGGAGTGTAGTGATTTAATGGAGATTTATGCCAATGTCAGAAGTGGAGTGTAGTGATTTAATGGAGATTTATGCCAATGTCAGGAGTGGAGTGTAGTGATTTAATGGAGATTTATGCCAATGTCAGAAGTGGAGTGTAGTGATTTAATGGAGATTTATGCCAATGTCAGAAGTGGAGTGTAGTGATTTAATGGAGATTTATGCCAATGTCAGGAGTGGAGTGTAGTGATTTAATGGAGATTTATGCCAATGTCAGAAGTGGAGTGTAGTGATTTAATAGAGATTTATGCCAATGTCAGGAGTGGAGTGTAGTGATTTAATGGAGATTTATGTCAATGTCAGGAGTGGAGTGTAGTGATTTAATGGAGATTTATGTCAATGTCAGGAGTGTAGTGTAGTGATTTAATGGAGATTTATGCCAATGTCAGGAGTGGAGTGTAGTGATTTAATGGAGATTTATGTCAATGTCAGGAGTGTAGTGTAGTGATTTAATGGAGATTTATGTCAATGTCAGGAGTGGAGTGTAGTGATTTAATGGAGATTTATGCCAATGTCAGGAGTGGAGTGTAGTGATTTAATGGAGATTTATGTCAATGTCAGGAGTGGAGTGTAGTGATTTAATGGAGATTTATGCAATGTCAGAGTGGAGTGTAGTGATTTAATGGAGATTTATGCCAATGTCAGGAGTGGAGTGTAGTGATTTAATGGAGATTTATGCCAATGTCAGAAGTGGAGTGTAGTGATTTAATGGAGATTTATGCCAATGTCAGAAGTGGAGTGTAGTGATTTAATGGAGATTTATGTCAATGTCAGGAGTGGAGTGTAGTGATTTAATGGAGATTTATGCCAATGTCAGGAGTGGAGTGTAGTGATTTAATGGAGATTTATGCCAATGTCAGGAGTGGAGTGTAGTGATTTAATGGAGATTTATGTCAATGTCAGGAGTGGAGTGTAGTGATTTAATGGAGATTTATGCCAATGTCAGGAGTGGAGTGTAGTGATTTAATGGAGATTTATGCAATGTCAGGAGTGGAGTGTAGTGATTTGATGGAGATTTATGTCAATGTCAGGAGTGGAGTGTAGTGATTTAATGGAGATTTATGCCAATGTCAGGAGTGGAGTGTAGTGATTTAATGGAGATTTATGTCAATGTCAGGAGTGGAGTGTAGTGATTTAATGGAGATTTATGTCAATGTCAGGAGTGGAGTGTAGTGATTTAATGGAGATTTATGTCAATGTCAGGAGTGGAGTGTAGTGATTTAATGGAGATTTATGCCAATGTCAGGAGTGGAGTGTAGTGATTTAATGGAGATTTATGTCAATGTCAGGAGTGGAGTGTAGTGATTTAATGGAGATTTATGTCAATGTCAGGAGTGGAGTGTAGTGATTTGATGGAGATTTATGCCAATGTCAGGAGTGGAGTGTAGTGATTTAATGGAGATTTATGTCAATGTCAGGAGTGGAGTGTAGTGATTTAATGGAGATTTATGCCAATGTCAGGAGTGGAGTGTAGTGATTTAATGGAGATTTATGCCAATGTCAGGAGTGGAGTGTAGTGATTTAATGGAGATTTATGTCAATGTCAGGAGTGGAGTGTAGTGATTTAATGGAGATTTATGTCAATGTCAGGAGTGGAGTGTAGTGATTTAATGGAGATTTATGCCAATGTCAGGAGTGGAGTGTAGTGATTTAATGGAGATTTATGCCAATGTCAGGAGTGGAGTGTAGTGATTTAATGGAGATTTATGCCAATGTCAGGAGTGGAGTGTAGTGATTTAATGGAGATTTATGCCAATGTCAGGAGTGGAGTGTAGTGATTTAATGGAGATTTATGCCAATGTCAGGAGTGGAGTGTAGTGATTTAATGGAGATTTATGTCAATGTCAGGAGTGGAGTGTAGTGATTTAATGGAGATTTATGCCAATGTCAGGAGTGGAGTGTAGTGATTTAATGGAGATTTATGCCAATGTCAGGAGTGGAGTGTAGTGATTTAATGGAGATTTATGCCAATGTCAGGAGTGGAGTGTAGTGATTTAATGGAGATTTATGCCAATGTCAGGAGTGGAGTGTAGTGATTTAATGGAGATTTATGCCAATGTCAGGAGTGGAGTGTAGTGATTTAATGGAGATTTATGCCAATGTCAGGAGTGGAGTGTAGTGATTTAATGGAGATTTATGCCAATGTCAGGAGTGGAGTGTAGTGATTTAATGGAGATTTATGTCAATGTCAGGAGTGGAGTGTAGTGATTTAATGGAGATTTATGCAATGTCAGGAGTGGAGTGTAGTGATTTAATGGAGATTTATGTCAATGTCAGGAGTGGAGTGTAGTGATTTAATGGAGATTTATGCCAATGTCAGGAGTGGAGTGTAGTGATTTAATGGAGATTTATGCAATGTCAGGAGTGGAGTGTAGTGATTTAATGGAGATTTATGCCAATGTCAGGAGTGGAGTGTAGTGATTTAATGGAGATTTATGCCAATGTCAGGAGTGGAGTGTAGTGATTTGATGGAGATTTATGCCAATATCAAGGTTCTTTCCCTAACATAAAGTGGTCAGTTAAGAAATGGTGGAGGAAATCAGAGTGTCCTGAGAAAAAAAAGACTTAGGTCAAATGAATAACAAACTTTCCCACACTTAGACCCACCCCAAATGGGATTCAAGTCCAAGCAATGAGAGATGACTGTCAAAGCTCCAATGAAGACCATATATCATTATTTAATGTTACACTGTGTCTGTAAAAGCTTCAATGAGGACCAAGTATCAATATTAAATGTTACACTGTGACTGTCAAATGAGGACCATGTATCAATATTAAATGTTACACTGTGACTGTGAAAGCTCCAATGAAGACCATATATCAATATTTAATGTTACACTGTGACTGTCAAATGAGGACAATGTATCATTATTTAATGTTACACTGTGTCTGTCAAAGCTCCAATGAAGACCATATATCAATATTAAATGTTACACTGTGACTGTCTAAGCTCAATGAGGACCATATATCAATATTTAATGTTACACTGTGACTGTCAAAGCTCCAATAAGGACCATATATCAATATTTAATGTTACACTGTGACTGTGAAAGCTCCAATGAGGACAATGTATCATTATTTAATGTTACACTGTGACTGTGAAAGCTCCAATGAGGACCATATATCAATATTAAATGTTACACTGTGACTGTGAAAGCTCCAATGAGGACCATGTATCAATATTAAATGTTACACTGTGTCTGTCAAAGTTTCAATGGAGACCATGTATCAATATTAAATGTTACACTGTGTCTGTCAAAGCTCCAATGAGGACCATGTATCAATATTAAATGTTACACTGTGTCTGTCAAAGCTTCATTGAGGACCATGTATCAATATTAAATGTTACACTGTGACTGTCAAAGCTTCATTGAGGACCATGTATCAATATTAAATGTTACACTGTGACTGTCAAAGTTTTAATGAGGACCATATATCAATATTAAATTTACCTGTGACTGTCAAAGTTTTAATGAGGACCATGTATCAATATTAAATGTTACCCTGTGACTGTCAAAGCTCCAATGAGGACCATGTATCAATATTATATGTTACACTGTGTCTGTCAAAGCTTCAATGAGGACCATGTATCAATATTAAATGTTACACTGTGACTGTCAAAGCTTCAATGAGGACCATATATCAATATTAAATGTTACCCTGTGACTGTCAAAGTTTTAATGAGGACCATATATCAATATTAAATGTTACCCTGTGACTGTCAAAGTTTTAATGAGGACCATGTATCAATATTAAATGTTACACTGTGTCTGTCAAAGTTCAATGAGGACCATGTATCAATATTAAATGTTACACTGTGACTGTTGAAGCTCCAATGAGGACCATGTATCAATATTAAATGTTACACTGTGTCTGTCAAAGTTTCAATGGAGACCATGTATCAATATTAAATGTTACACTGTGTCTGTCAAAGCTCCAATGAGGACCATGTATCAATATTAAATGTTACACTGTGTCTGTCAAAGCTTCAATGAGGACCATGTATCAATATTAAATGTTACACTGTGTCTGTCAAAGCTCCAATGAGGACCATGTATCAATATTAAATGTTACACTGTGACTGTCAAAGCTTCAATGAGGACCATGTATCAATATTAAATGTTACACTGTGACTGTCAAAGTTTCAATGAGGACCATGTATCAATATTAAATGTTACACTGTGTCTGTCAAAGCTCCAATGAGGACCATGTATCAATATTAAATGTTACACTGTGACTGTCAAAGCTTCAATGAGGACCATGTATCAATATTAAATGTTACACTGTGACTCAGTTTCAATGAGGACCATGTATCAATATTAAATGTTACACTGTGACTGTCAAAGCTTCAATGAGGACCATATATCAATATTTAATGTTACACTGTGACTGTGAAAGCTCCAATGAGGACCATGTATCAATATTAAATGTTACACTGTGACTGTCAAAGCTTCAATGAGGACCATGTATCAATATTAAATGTTACACTGTGACTCAGTTCAATGAGGACCATGTATCAATATTAAATGTTACACTGTGACTGTCAAAGCTTCAATGAGGACCATATATCAATATTAATGTTACACTGTGACTGTGAAAGCTCAATGAGGACCATGTATCAATATTAAATGTTACACTGTGACTGTCAAAGCTTCAATGAGGACCATGTATCAATATTAAATGTTACACTGTGACTGTCAAAATTTCAATGAGGACCATGTATCAATATTAAATGTTACACTGTGACTGTCAAAGCTTCAATTAGGACCATGTATCAATATATAATGTTACACTGTGACTGTCAAAGCTCCAATGAGGACCATGTATCAATATTAAATGTTACCCTGTGACTGTCAAAGCTCCAATGAGGACCATGTATCAATATTAAATGTCACACTGTGACTGTCAAAATTTCAATGAGGACCATGTATCAATATTAAATGTTACACTGTGTCTGTCAAAGCTCCAATGAGGACCATATATCAATATTAAATGTTACACTGTGACTGTCAAATGAGGACCATGTATCAATATTAAATGTTACACTGTGACTGTCAAAGCTTCAATGAGGACCATGTATCAATATATAATGTTACACTGTGACTGTCAAAGTTCAATGAGGACCATGTATCAATATTAAATGTTACACTGTGACTGTCAAAATTTCAATGAGGACCATGTATCAATATTAAATGTTACACTGTGACTGTCAAAGCTCCAATGAGGACCATGTATCAATATTAAATGTTACACTGTGACTCTCAAAGCTCCATTGAGGACCATGTATCAATATATTATATAGACAATAATAAATAATTATATATACATACAAAATGACCACATCCTCCGTTATTTGTATTCAAATAAATATCCTGAGATTGTGGGTTAAAATGTTTCCCAACCATGGAACTGCAACTGAAAAAAAAAAAGATTTTTTAAAACTTGACGATGAAAAAAAAACCCACCAAACATTGACACATTTTTTAACCATAACTTTTATAGCTTGTACTCAAGTATGGGGGAAGGAGGCATAATGCTCTCCAAATTAACATCTCGGTTCATATCCTATGCTTTTATTCCTGGTAGCCAAAATTGTCAATTGTCAAAAATCAAATTTTGCATATGCATTAATGAATATTTGCATATGTATAAACCATTGCTTTTTCAGTATATTGAATGGTAGAATGGATACTATTTTTGTTTGTTGCAAATAAAAAATCACAACTTTTAAGTATGGATCATTTTTCATTGATAACGGTGAAAAATATAAACCTTAATTTGTTATTTTAAGAAGTTTGGTTTCTACTGTACCAGGCGACTCAATGTCTAACATGGCTGCCAGAGCAAATACCAAGTATAACGTACATCAACATAATATCGTCATGGTACCCCATATATTGCATGATAGTGGTTAAGCATATTAGTCCAACATGTGTTGTGTAGTATAATCAGAAAGAAAAAATATTTTTAGACAAAATGAAACCATTTGTATAGGCCTAAATAATAATTACCATTGAAATAAACTACTCAAAACAGCAGTGGGGTGCACCCAACGACTTTGAGACTGTATATTCCAAAACTCGTTATCCCAGCTAACCCAAATTCCAAAACTTGTTATCCCAGCTAACCCAAATTCCAAAACTCATTATCCCAGCTAACCCAAATTCCAAAACTCGTTATCCCAGCTAACTCAAATTCCAAAAGTCATTATCCCAGCTAACCCAATGTCATCACTACCGTTTCGGCCTTGATTAGGTTCATATTTATTTACTATTCTCTTTGTATTGATCAAGATTTTTCAAATAAAGAATCCAGTACCAATGTTATATGTGTTATTTCAAAATTTCATAGACAATGCATTCATGTCGGCTTGGTTCACTCGTTGATATAGGGTTTAGTTGTTTGTTGTGTGTAACTACTGACTGTAGAATAAGTGCCAAGTGGGATGGTGGGTTGAGGACCTATAAAGGTACCAGTACTTAAACCACATTACTGCACACCATTTTTCCTTATTTAATAAAATTTTATATATTTCATTGTCAGCGGTCCCTATAATTACGTATTATCATGCTTTGGTTTTTTTTTTTTTCTTATGTTTCTTGTTTTTGTTCTCGTTTGTTCTTGGAGGATCTGGTTGTTTCAGGCTCGTTTATTTCAGGTACACTTTTATTTTGCAATTAACTCCTATTTTGAAAACACAATTATTAATATATTTATATTTTACTAACTTTAGGCAAACTTGTAATACACATAAAGCAACAAGTTGCTGTTTTCTTGTTTTGAACTTACACTGGTAAGAACTTCATCATGTATGTCAACCTCCGAAATTTGCAGAAATGAGGTTAACTTGTTGGAAATGGTGTTCTAATTTCCTCTTTTCAGATTACCAACCTAAGCTTTATTATCATAGCTCAATGCTCAGTCTGGATTGTTTCACTTATATCAAAACGGCATCGGTTATAGGTGACTGACAAAGAACTAAATCTTAGCTGTTCATTAAGGACAGTCACAATATGCAGTAAGGGGTCTTTAGAGTGACACACTTAAATCGTAACATGGGGATTTTAGTTACCTTATTATGACAGGTGCCAGGTGCGTGGATATCAGAGACCTATTGCATCCCTAAGTATTTAGAGATTTTTTAATTAAATTTAGTTGGCTAGTAGTGTTTGATATTATAAATATCTAAAGAAAAAGCATTGTATTGTTTGATTCACTGTCATGACATGTATATATGTTTATATAAACTGTTTGATTGGTTATATACATTGAATTTAGATTACCAACCCATGGCAGAAAGTGAAAATGAAAAAAACAACACATATTACTATTACTCTGATATACACAAAACAGATATTGCCAAAATGCTTAAATCACTTATCTTACTGAAGAAGTGTGGTTGAAAAAAAAAACTTTGGAATTAATTGGCAGGATTTGTACAGTCCTAAAGTCGTCAATATACCTGAAAGTCATCAGTTGTTTTAAAAGGATATTTTTACCTTTTATCTGATATTCTGGCCAAAGAGAGACAACTCTTTGCATAGTCCAAACATATTTAAAAGGAAAATTGTGTTGTTTAGATTGTGAACCCTTGACAAGTATGTTTGTGGCCTGATAGCCCAGATGACTAGCTTAATCTGTAGTCTGTTGCCAGATATGACTGATTTACCTTTTTCATAGTTACATACATGTATGTCAAAGATAACTATTTGACTATGAACAAACCTATAACGTCATATAAAGTATGTTATTGAAGTACAAAAGACATTTACTGCTTCTACATTTACAACGGTTCAACTTTCTTTAGAGCAATAAATAAAGATAATTTTTGCAATATATAGTGCTGATGACTTAAGGTTGGTGATGACATTATGTTGCTGATGACTTAAGGTTGGTGATGACATTATGTTGCTGATGACTTAAGGTTGGTGATGACATTATGTTGCTGATGACTTAAGGTTGGTGATGACATTATGTTGATGTACGTTAATTCTGTTAAGTAAATAGGGAGAAATGATTTGGCCCTCACAATTTATGCATAAGTTATATTTGATTATTGATATTCATAAACGAATTATGCATATATGTAAAAATTGTGAATAAATATACAAACTACGCATCATATAGTCTTAACAAAGCTGATTCTTAATTATTTGAAATGCCAATCTAGTCTCTCTATAGATAAAAACTGTAGAAACCAATGCCTTGTGTCGCAATAGTAGTGGAGCGTTAAACAACCTTCTCTGCACATTGCCCTGAGCACACTGCAAAGCTGGTGATGTCTCGATATGAGTTAATTATTCATAACTGAGATTTAAAACCTCATTCAATCAATCAATCAATCAATCAATCATCTAGTCTCTATAGATAAATGAATTCCACTTATTATACATGTGATGTACCCTGATCATAATCTGTTATTTAGGTTATTCAGTAAACAAGCTGTAAAACTTACCCTCCGGAATGTTTAAATACGACATAATTTGATTCACTTGTCCTAGGAATTAAATTGATACATGTGTTGTTTCTATAAATTTCTACTGCCAAATTTATCAAGTCTCTTACTGAAATAATAATAAGTATTATTATAAATTAATTATGTGTGTTATTGATATTATACATAAAAATCTGCCTCACCAGTAAATTTATAAAACTGGACCAATGTAAGATAAACTGAACCAATATGAGATAAACTAGGACAATATGAGATAAACTAGGCCAATATGAGATAAACTGGGCCAATATCGATTTATAAGAATCCATTAAGAGTATCCATCGGTATTGCATCTACCTATGAAGTTTCGTGTCAATACCTCTTATAGATTTTGAGTTATTACTTTAGACAAAATTATGACAGACAGACACACACATGGATGAAGGGGATGGGAGCATAATTTTTTTTAAAATCCTATTGATCAAGTTTATCCAAGAGCTTTAACAAATAGCATATTTGCTTGGCCTATATATTGTTTTTTTGGCCTAAATAAACTATATATAGTATGAATAATCTTATACCACTCCCTTGTACCTTACCAAAAATTGTGTTAAAAATCTCAAGTGAAAATGACTACCTGACCTGCTGGTAAAGATTACCAGAGCTGCTGGTTATGATTACCTGAGCTGCCTGTTATGATTACCTGAGATGCTGATTATGATTACCTGAGCTGCTGGTTATGATTACTTGACCTGCCTGTTATGATTACCTGACCTGCCGGTTATGATTACCTGACCTGCCTGTTATGATTACTTGAGCTGCTGGTTATGATTACCTGACCTGCTGGTAATGATTACCTGAGTTACTGGTTATGATTACCTGACCTGCTGGTTATGATTACCTGAGCTGCTGGTTATGATTACCAGAGCTGCCGGTTATGATTACTTGACCTGCCTGTTATGATTACCTGAGCTGCCGGTTATGATTACTTGACCTGCCTGTTATGATTACCTGAGCTGCTGGTTATGATTACCTGAGCTGCCTGTTATGATTACCTGAGCTGCTGGTTATGATTACCTGAGCTGCCGGTTACGATTACTTGACCTGCTGGTTATGATTACCTGAGCTGCCTGTTATAATTACCTAAGCTGCTGGTTATGATTACCTGACCTGCTAGTTATGATTACCTGAGCTGCCAGTTATGATTACCTGAGTTACTAGTTATGATTACCTGAGCTGCCGGTTATGATTACCTGACCTGCTGGTAATGATTACCTGAGTTATTAGTTATGATTACCTGAGTTACTAGTTATGATTACCTGACCTGCTGGTAATGATTACCTGAGTTACTAGTTATGATTACCTGACCTGCTGGTAATGATTACCTGAGTTACTAGTTATGATAGCCTGACCTGCTGGTTATGATTACCTGAGTTACTAGTTATGATTACCTGACCTGCTGGTTATGATTACCTGAGTTACTAGTTATGATAACCTGACCTGCTGGTTATGATTACCTGAGTTACTAGTTATGATTACCTGACCTGCTGGTTATTATTACCTGACCTGCCGGTTATGATTACCTGACCTGCTGGTAATGATTACCTGAGTTACTGGTTATGATTACCTGACCTGCTGGTTATTATTACCTGAGCTAGTTATGGAGCTATCTATTACATAAGGAACTACTCCATTTGTCCAGAAACGACCTCTCTCCCTGTATTGACTTAGAAAATTCCTTTTTGACACATCGTCATTGTTCTGTTCCTAGAAATGTTACAATTAAATATATAAACCACACGAAATATTGAATAAAACAAGCATTTAAAAAAAGATGTGTGTGTGTGTGTGTGTGTGTGTGTGTGTGTGGTGTGTGTGTGTGTGTGTGTGTGTGTGTGTGTGTGTGTGGGTGTGTGTGTGTGTGTGTGCGTGTGTGTGGTGTGTGTGTGTGGTGTGTGTGTGTGGTGTGTGTGTGTGTGTGTGTGTGTGTGTGTGTGTGGTGTGTGTGTGTGTGTGTGTGTGTGTGTGTGGTGTGTGTGTGGTGTGTGTGTGGTGTGTGTGTGTGTGTGTGTGGTGTGTGTGTGTGTGTGTGTGTGTGTGTGTGTGTGTGTGTGTGTGTGTGTGTGTGATTGACATACAGACTGATGAACAGACAGATGGAGTTAAAACCTATAGTCCTTTATAGCAATGCAGTTAGGGGACAGAAAACTACTTGTAGTGTAGGGTCAACTTATCATTAGAAAAGTTAATGCCTTCTACAGTTCTATTAAAAGTGGCATATTGATGTCATTACAACAGAACATTAACCCATAATGAGTATTGATGATTGTTCCTTTTTTTTTGGCAAGAAAAAATAAGGGCAGAGAATGAGAAATAACACAAGGTTATGGCCATCATCCTCTCAATGGAAGATTATTCCTGTTCACGGAAAACAAGACCAGATACAGAGTATGATTTTATTTTCATTATTTTTCAAAATATTTATAAATAACACAAATCTATAAATCAAAAATGCAAGTCCAAACTTAATATAACATCTGAAATTCCATGTTTTTAATTTATTAATGAACAAAAGGTCATTTCTTATGATTCTGCTACTTAATCAATATTTTCCGATTATTTCTAACTTGAGTGGTTCTGATAATGGTTCCATCACTAATAATTAAGAGCTAGGATTACCTGTACATACTGTATATCATCTACTGCGGAATTTATAACTGATCCTGTATAAGGCTTGTAGGAAGGATTCTGAATTATATAAAATAATATAACTGAAACTCTGTATAATAAATACTTTAACAAACTTGTATATGGGTTTCAGATACAGCAACAGCAAATTAATATAAACATGACAAACTAGTGTTCTTAGTCAACAGATGTATATTTTATGGTATAAGCATCTAAATAAATAGTTAATAATTCAGAACCTGGCCAGGACTCTCGCCGAATTTATTTTTGGGGTCAATATTTGGCTCATTCACAATTCAAAATGTTTTGGTTTTTTTCACAATCACTTTGCCAATTTTCATAATTTCAAAAATTTCCACTTTATAACAGGTAAACTGGCAGTATTCTTTTTCACAATTTTGGCCATTATGAGACTTATTTTCACTCTTGCAAGGGCTCTGGCCGCTTTACATAAAGGTGAAAGAGTTGAGCTGAGATGAGTTGCACAATGTTGTTTAATGTCCAAGTCAAGAATATTTCACTTTTATTGAGATGTCCCCAGCTATAGGCAAAAGGTGCAGAAATTTTGCCTGTGTGTTGCACTGATTGCAGGCATCATACAGCAGGGTTCTTTATTGTAACACATGACCTTGTTTATTTTAAGTTCACATCTGAAAGAACTGACTTTCATTTCCTAATGCCGAGTGCTTGGCAAAAGAACAGTCACTACCAATTTCAAGTCTTGGTTCAGACCCAGTCTGTGTTGGAACCCATGACCTCCCACTTATGGAGCAAGCACTCTACCAAATGAGCTACCACTGTGACAGTGGTTATAAAGGTAAACATATCCTGTGTATTAGTTAAATGCTATGTTGAGATTATTGATAGAATATACTTTGTTATTTTTATTTTTCTCATTTCAACATATTAAAACTTTTGGATTTCTACAATTTTGGTCGAGCATTACTGATGAAGAATTTAATTCTCAAACCACCATCTAGTACTGCAAAATATAAACAGGGTTTAGTAATAATTAGTATATATCCTGTACTTTAGGGCTTTTATTGGTAGATCCATATATCGATAAAACCCATTGATACGATATATCGATACATTTTATGTATATCCATATGAACAAAAATGGTCATCACTTCATTCTGAGATTCTGCAGAAAAATATATATTTTAATCACTTTTCCGATATTTCGATACATCGACATATTTTTCAGTTGATATGTCAATATTCAAATTGTCATCAATGACAGCTCTACTGTACTTACCAGTTTTGTTGTGCCCCCTTCAGCAATCCTATCTCTTGCCTTTTTGTTATTTTCTTCAACTTCTTTCATTGTTTTGTCTCCCTGTAAGTAGATATTAAAACTTTAGGTAACATCATTCTTATACTTATATTGACAGTATGACTTTAAATATCTTAAATGACTTACTTCAAGTCTAAACTTTAAACTTTAAGTCTTAAGACAATGCATCTACTTCATCATGTTTATAACCCTGCAATGTGAGAATAAATCCTACTTTCTCCTGACCTTTAACCTAACAGTTAACCTCTACTTCACGACCTTTCATCTTGTTTGGGTTTTTCTCTCGGAATTTGTCCTTACCTCTACTTTCCGTCCTTTCACCTTGTTGGGTTTTTCTCTAGGAATTTGTCCTTACCGCTAATTTACGACCTTTAACCTTGTTTGGGTTTTTCCTAGAAATTTTGTCCTTACCTCTACTTTACGACCTTTCACCTTGTTTTGGTTTTTCTCTAGGAATTTGTCCTTACCTCTACTTTACGACCTTTCACCTTGTTTTGGTTTTTCTCTAGGAATTTGTCCTTACCTCTACTTTACGACCTTTCACCTTGTTCTGGTTTTTCTCTAGGAATTTGTCCTTACCTCTACTTTACGACCTTTCACCTTGTTTGGGTTTTTCTCTAGGAATTTGTCCTTACCTCTACTGTACGACCTTTCACCTTGTTTGGGTTTTTCTCTAGGAATTTGTCCTTACCTGTACTTTTAAATTTGTGTCCTTTCACCTTGTTTGGGTTTTTTTCTAGGAATTTGTCCTTACCTCTACTTTTAAATTTGCGTCCTTTCACCTTGTTTTGGTTTTTCTCTAGGAATTTGTCCTTTCACCTTGTTTTGGTTTTTCTCTAGGAATTTGTCCTTACCTCTACTTTACGACCTTTCACCTTGTTTTGGTTTTTCTCTAGGAATTTGTCCTTACCTCTACTTTACGACCTTTCACCTTGTTTTATTTTTTCTCTAGGAATTTGTCCTTACCTCTACTTTAGGACCTTTCACCTTGTTTTGGTTTTTCTCTAGGAATTTGTCCTTACCTCTACTTTTAAATTTGCGTCCTTTCACCTTGTTTGGGTTTTTCTCTAGGAATTTGTCCTTACCTCTACTTTAAGTCCTTTCCCGTTGTTTCCATTGTTTGAGTTTTTTCCTGAACTTTTACTCTCTCCGCTGTTGTCTCTCAACTTCAAATGTTGTGATTGTTTGTCAATGTTTTGTAATTCCTGATTAAGTTCCTCATCCTCATCCTCGTCGTCATCTTCAGCTTTCCGTACCATACCTCTCTCAGACTGTTTATGTTTATCTGCGAGATTTCCATATTCTCTTTCTAATTTTTCTGAAAATTAATCACATGTAATTAATGTATTTATTATTATTGATCATTGCTTTAGTGGAAGTGTTGCTCTGAAATGTGATAATCATTCATAAGCCATGATGCTCACTGAATTTTAACCATGTGTAACTCTGAAGCCAAGAACTTCGGAAATATTCATTTTTTTATTTTTTTTTTATTTTTTTTAGGTCAGAGTTTCAAAATCTGTTTTTTCACTGTCAGAATTGTCACTATCCTTATGTTTGTGTGATTTTTTTTAGAAGACATGACAGTAATTGCAGAGACAATCGCTGACAATGCTCTGCATATACGAGTCACCCCACTTGGAACACTTATGCAACATTTCCGTATTGATCGAGTAGTACTATTTACTGAGAAGTATAAGTACAACTAGGATATATGTATGTAAAATATATTACCAACTCCGTGTTCGGGCCATAACTCGTAACCCAAAAAAGTTGTAATTCAAATTTGCACAAGATATTACCATGATTAAGGTGTAACTGTATAACAAATTTCATTTAAATCCATGTTTGTATTGTCTACTGAATGGAATACAAACCACATGGTCATACATACAAAAATTTCTAAGTTAAAAAAGGGGCATAACTCCTCCAAAAATAATCTGAAAAAGTTGTAATTCGAACTTGCACCAGATATTAACATCGTAAATGTGTATACCAAATGTATAACAAATTTCATTTAAATCCATGTTTGTATTGTCTACTGAATGGAATACAAACCACATGGTCATACATACAAAAATTTCTAAGTTAAACAAGAGGCCCATGGGCCTTAACGCTCACCTGTGACCTTTGAACCCATGAGCTTCATTCAAATATCAAAATGATAATTCGGCCAATATTCTAATATACATCCCTATACAAAAAGTTTATAGTTTTTGAGATAAATAATCATCTCAGTACTTGTTTGTATCTGTGATCTTGACATTTGAACCCATGCTCTTCATTCATCTATCAAAATGACCACTGTGCCCGTACTAACAATATTCTAATATACATGCCTATACAAAAAGTTAATAGTTTTTAAGATAATTAACCATTTAGGTATTCATTCGCATCTGTGACCTTGACCTTTAAACCCATGAGCTTCATTCATATATCAAAATGATCATTAGGATAATACCTAAATAGTCTAATATACATGCCTATACAAAAAGTTCATAGTTTTTGAGATAAATAATCATTTCAGATCTTGTTCACATCTGTGACCTTGACCTTTGAACCCATAACCTTCATTCATATATCAAAATGGTTGTTAGGCTAATACCTACAATATTCTAATATACATGCATATCCAAAAAGTTAACAGTTTTCAAGATAAATAACCATTCAGGTATTCATTCACATCTGTGACCTTGACCTTTGAACCTATGACCTTCATTCATATATCAAAATGATCGTTAGGATAATACCTAAAATATTCTAATATACATGCATATCCAAAAAGTTAACAGTTTTCAAGATAAATAACCATTCAGGTATTCATTCACATCTGTGACCTTGACCTTTGAACCTATGACCTTCATTCATATATCAAAATGATCGTTAGGATAATACCTAAAATATTCTAATATACATGCATATCCAAAAAGTTAACAGTTTTCAAGATAAATAACCATTCAGGTATTCATTCACATCTGTGACCTTGACCTTTGAACCTATGACCTTCATTCATATATCAAAATGATCGTTAGGATAATACCTAAAATATTCTAATATACATGCCTATACAAAAAGTTAATAGTTTTCAAGATATATTGACAAATACATAATTTTTAGCAATTTCCCCACTCAGCACCTTACCATTTCCCCATTTTGAGCCCCATGGCTACCATTTGTGCAAATCTGAAACTAGATGACCTAAGGATGTTATATATGAAATAAATAAGGTATATGTCTTGTAGATTCAGAGGAGAAGATTTTTAAAGTTTTTCACTATTTCCCCCCTTATGGGCCCCAAGGGGACATAACTCCTTCATTTGTGCAAATCTGAGAGGGCTTCACCCAGGCATGATGGTTACCAAGTTTCATTAAATTTGGCCCAGTGGTTTTGGAGGAGAAGATTAAAATGTAAAAGTTTACGCACGACGGACGACGAACGACGGACGACGCACGACGCACGACGGACGAAGATGGATAGCAATAGCTCATCTGAGCTTTCAGCTCAGGTGAGCTAAAAAGGGGCATAACCCCTCCAAAAATAATCCGAAAAAGTTGTAATTCGAACTTGCACCAGATATTAACATCGTAAATGTGTATACCAAATTTCATTTGAATCCCTAAATAGTTGTAGGCTCTAATGATTGGAAACCACATGGTCATACATACAAAAATTTCTAAGTTAAAAAAGGGGCATAACTCCTCCAAAAATAATCCGAAAAAGTTGTAATTCGAACTTGCACAAGGTATTACCATGGTAAAGCTGTATACCAAATTTCATTTGAATCCATAAATGTTTGTGGTCTCTATTGATCGGAATACAAATTGTTAACAGACGCCCACCCGGACGCCCGGACGGACAGCACCGTTACATAATACGTCCCGTCATATGACGGGCGTATAAAAAGGGACTGGCGGCAGGGCCCCACAAATGGCTAAAATTGGATAAAAATCACTGAATTGGCAAATAAAACGCTGAATTGAAATTCGGTCATTCGGTTTTTTCCCCTTATCAACCTACTAAATTTTGTCTTGTCAGTTAAGATTAATTCAGTAATCACACAAGACTTTTAAGATGAAGCCATGTGTCCCACAGGTGTACAATCGGTGTGATAAGTAATCCTTGACTGTAATCAACACAAGAGTTAATCCTCTAATCACTTAATTACCGAGACCACATGTGTTCAACAAACCGTGTAAACAAAATCCTGTATGAGGCCTGAGTTTTATTTATGCCTTGTTTCATGTTTTATGGAGATGATTCAAACAGCAAGGTGAAACAATAGAGCAGAAAAGAATACCAAATTAAGCATTTGAATATTAGTTGACTGTTATTCGAATCCTATTTGAATATTCGGCAACAAAAAGAAAATCTCCATCTGTTCTGGAACAGAGATACTGTAGGCAAACGATGTCGAGTGCACAAGGCAGATGAACAAAATTTCCTTACTGTATATTCCTTATTCATAGGAAGGCTGTATGATGATAATAAAATCATGATCTCTTTAATATTCATCTAAATAAACCCAGATTTTTCTGATTAAGACCATGTAAGCAGTAAAACATGTGACAGCCATATTTTTTACTTTAACCCGAAAAATAGTTGTTAACCTTTCTGCTTTGAATAACATGTATTAAAGGGACATAATCATGCAAGATGTAAACAAACAGGAGCTGTCAGATTGTAGTCTTTCCCGACTTTGTGGTGACTGTTTGGATGAATAAAATGAAGAAAGAAAGGAAGCATCTAAAAGAAGATTTATGTTGTGTAACATTCCAGAAGAAATATAAACTCCATCAAAAAGCTCTATGAATCAATGAAGAAAGGGGGGGGGGGGGGTTATGAATGAGGTTTTTTTAGTGGCGATTTTTACCGCCGAATGACCTTGTCGGCGTATGTGGGGCCCTGACTGGAGAGGAATATTTCCAGATCTCCTGTTCGATCAAGATTATGGGAGCGTTTGATGATTTTTTACGGGACAACTCAGCTTTTTGTGTGCCAGGGAAAATGCCGCAAGAGGGATTTCCAAAAGTGCATTAAAATTAGGTGAATTATTGGAACAACCATATTGTATAAGCAGACCATCTGAAGACAACAAAGATGAATTATTGATCATTTTAACAAAGCATACACATTTTTGTGGGAATTGTGGGAAAATAATTTGGTGTTGATATTGATGTTATCTTTCATAGATTTTTGTTAATGTTTAACTTCAACTCCAGAACACCCCAACCCCCCCCCCCCCCCCCCCCCAACCCCCCCCCCCCCCCAACCCCCCATGGATGTCAACTGAAACGAGATTGGTAAACTTTTTCTGGAATTCATATGGAATAGCTATTTATTTATTAACTGGAATACTGTGAAGGGCTTATCAGCATCAACTCACAGGAGTACTTTTGTGACGTGGCTTCTCACAAGGACTTTTCAACAGGCTAAAAACAGATTAAAACTATTTACACTAGTTGCCACTTCCCTCTACTCTGCACTGGAACTGTGGAGCATGATCTTAAATGACTCCACATTTGTCTGTGTGACAACCTTCTCTGGTAGCGTGTTCCACTCTGGGATGGTGCAAGGGAAGAAGCTTGTAGGTGTCGGTGTTACAGCTGATTGGGATAAAGCTGATGCTGTCGCGCCCCCTTGTCTGTCTAATGGATGGTGTTACGTCCTTGGGTAGGCACCGACTTTGGCAACGGAAGGATATAAATTTAATGAAAACGTTGAAGCGAAAATAATTCAATGAGATATCAGATTAAACTATGTTATGTGATAACACTTACTCAGCAATAACGCTTCTTGTGACAGTTGATTACATTTATGCACGTGTTTGTAAACAAAAAGGAAGTCGTGCGTGCAAAGTTTCTAGGAAAAAATTATACGGAAAAAAGACGGACTCGTTCTAATAAATCCGGGTTGACAATTTTTACGCCTTTTAACAGATGGATTGATTGAAATGTTATTAGGAAATCATATAAGCCTAGCCTATCATAGCGCTAATTATGGTTTAAGTAATGATCAACTCTACTAATTGATTATGTTTTGTACAACTTGTCCCGGCTTGGACAAGTGTCATGTGCTACCGTTGAATTTTATTTTATTTTTATATATTACATTTCTGATAGGGTCACCACTGGTCACAGTCCATATTGTCACCCCGAGAAATTTATTTGTCAACCGAGGCAAAATGAGTATGATGAAAAATAATAAAAGGAATGATGACGATGTATATGCCTCGACACCCAGATCACGGCCCAGCTGGCCGCGACGGTGTTAATGTATACACCGTGAACCACAAGAGCTCTCCACTGAGTTTTTCAAATGTGCCGCCAAACGACACTGTACATAATCTCTCTTGTACGGTAGTTCGGATATTACTCTGGTAAAAAGAGGAAAAATTCAAAACATGTACTAGCGGTATTTGATAACATTTTGTAGTCTAAGTTAGCATTTATACTAAATATCAGCGGACCGATTTGTTGGATTTCACGATTAGCTGACGATAGCGGCACTATATAAGCTGATAAGTGCTAAAACTGGGGTCACTGAATGTCACTTTATTGCAAACTTGTTATATCTATCACAAGTAACGTTACAGATGTCACAACATACTTAAAAATCTCAACAGACTTAAAACTATCTATATACAACCGAAATGCCTGGCTAGCCATGAGGATTTATCACGTGGAACTTGAACCAGTACCGTAACTACCTATGAGGCAACCGAGGCAACTGCCTCGGTAAAAATTTAACCAAGTATTACCCAAACGTCACAATGACTATTTAGCAAGTTTATGCGACTTTGCCCGTTGGATCGTGTAGTTGCGAACGATCCTTTTCAGAACTACGCAGACTGAAAACATGAAAGAGAAGCAGTATGTCAGATAACAGACTGGCTGATATCGGGATGAGATGATGACGCCGGACACTTAAACCACTAGACACCTTATAGCGATAAGCTGGTCCGGGGAATCCGACCAGGAGACTTGAACTTGCGTTCCAAGACTTCGATCCCAGAGTGAGACTCGGACTTCTCTAAATATTGTCACATTAATCGTTTGCATTATTATTTAATTTCTCATTCTGGTAACTGGCTTTTTGCGGTACTGTCTACGACATTTAACGTCTTGTCTTATGTTAATGTATCAAGTGATCTTTCTTATAAAAACCCAAAAATATTCTGAAAAAATCCAAGTTGAATGATAGGCCTATTTTTGTCTGATACCCGCCCACATACTATTTAAACTTTTGAACTACCCTGAATTAAAGGTTTCGTAGTGTGGTTAAACTAGTTTTCATGGCACAAAACCATCCCACTTAATTTACATCAGCTGGGTTAGTTTTGAGCTTTCCTATTACGGTATACTGTATTATAATACATTGTAAAACATTGAGACTGTTTTGATAATATATATATTATATATATATATATATAATATATATATATATATATATATATATATATATATATATATATTATATATATAAATTGGGCTTCAATTCTTTCTTACAATTTTTTGCCTCGGTTTATTTAAGGGCCTAGTTACGGTACTGTGAACTCGCGGCGGTTGTTGTACGGCGTCTGACTCTGATCACTTACGTTAAATTTGATTTTAGAACAACTCGATCATCATGATCATTTTCAATAAATTTATGGGGATTTTACAATCACATAGCCATGATGAAAACTTGAACGACAAGTTAAATTGTTAAAGAGTGCTACAATCGTTTGGTCTGCGGAAAATCCCGAACAACTATTTTTATCAAACAAAAGTCTACTGAGGTATACTGTCTCCAAAATACCATTATTACACCCACTCCTTTTGATTGACTAATCCTAGAACCTCCCGTAAAGTTTGATTGGCCAAACTCACAACATTAAGTATAAACCTCCTTTTGATTGGCCGAACTCACAACTTTTATTCAGTACAAAGGCTCCGTTTGATTGGCCGAACTCACAACTTTTATTCAGTACAAACCTCCTTTTGATTGGCCGAACTCACAACTTTTATTCAGTACAAACCTCCGTTTGATTGGCCGAACTCACAACTTTTATTCAGTACAAACCTCCTTTTGGTTGGTCTTTAGTTAGTTCTTTGAGATCTTCTACGAGTTTTCTTAGCAATTTATCTTCATCTTGTTCTGCAAGTAATTAAAGCAAAAATACATAAATAAAGTAAAATAGATACAAGTAGATAATAGTAAATAAATAAATAAATAAATAAATAAATAAATAATAAATAAATAAATAAATAAATAAATAATATGATCAAGTCTACATATAAAGGTATCCATCAATTTATTAATTTCGTCATATATACTCACAATAGCAAACACAACCAAAAACAGGGAACAATAGAAGTTAATGATAAAACAACCGAACAGGACAGGAAAAGAACAACACATATTAAAGTAAATCTAAAATAAGTCTTGAGAAATTGTGGTGCTGACTTCTCAGATGAGGATATATAAGACAAGTTAAGACCAATCAAGTAGGCTACATTGTGTTTAGTTAAAAATATCAATCCGTCACCTAATAATAATAATACGAAGAAAACAAACTGCACACTGTATTCAGAGAGAAGCTCAAGCTTACCCTTCCGGAGCACCCGACCTCACTTCCTTGGTGGAAGTTCACGTGTCTAACCTGACTTGTTAGTTCCAAAGTTTTTACTTTGATTTTGGATTGTGATTCAGACATGGATAAATATGTTTGTTTTTATTATGTTAACATGTAGAAAAATGAGTACGCCAGACGTTGGGCTAAATTAGAAGATGTTGAGCAAGATACCTTTTCCGACTGGATAAAGGTTGTGAGATCTTTCGTTAAAGCTAGGATTGCCAAACTTAAAGGGTCTATGAGTACTAAACCGTCTTCAGTACTCAAGGATCCAGAAATCAAGGCAATTCTAACAGACATACACAACAAATATGTTGTTGTCCCAGCTGATAAGGCTTCCAACAACATTATTCTCGTTTGTAAGAGATTCTACCTTGAATGTCTTATTAAGGAGCTTGGTTTAGATAGTATATCAAATAACCCTGCATATACTAGAACTAATTTTACCAAAGATGAAGTTATTTCCAACCATAGGGGAGTTCTCGAGTCTTTCGGTATCAATCTTAAAGAGGAAGATCTTGATCTTCCTTACTTGTATTGGATTCCTAAACTCCATAAAAATCCATACAAGGAAAGATATATAGCAGGCTCATCTAAATGTACTACTAAATCATTATCGGTAACTCTAACACAAATTTTGACAATCGTCAAAGATGGTCTTCAGTCTTATTCAGAAAAAGTATATTCTACATCTGGAATCAACCAAATGTGGATTCTCAAAAATTTTAAAGAATTACTTGAACATCTTGCTTCTAATACTTTATCTCATGTAAAAAGTATAAAAAACATTTGATTTTTCTACACTATACACCACAATCTTTCATTCTAAATTGAAAGAACGTCTTAAAGAAATTATTCACTTGTCCTTCTTCTACAAAAACGGTAAGCCAAGATACAAATATCTGGTGCTGAACAGGGATTCTGGTTATTTTGTCAAGCACCATACGGATTCCAAACAAAATTATACTGAAGATACCATCAAAATGTTGGAGTTTTTAATAGATAACATATATGTTGTGTTTGGTATATAGTTTTTCAGCAAACCATCGGTATACCAATTGGTACAAACTGTGCACCATTGCTTGCTGATTTGTTTCTTTATTCTTATGAAGCAGAATTTATGCAGAACCTTGTTAAATCTGGAGAAAAAACTGTCGCCAAATCATTCAACTCAACATACAGATATATAATGACGTCTTGTCTCTTAACAATCCTAAATTTGGAGACTATGTAAATGCCATCTATCCTAGTGAGCTTGAAATAAAAGACACGACTGATTCCTCAAGTTCTGCTTCATATTTAGACTTATACCTGAATTATGACGCACACGAAAGGCTTCATTTGAGACTTTATGACAAACGTGATGACTTAAATTTTTCTATTGTCAACTTTCCTTTTTATGCAGCAATATACTTGCTCCTCCTGCTTATGGTGATTTGTTTCCCAATTAATACGCTATGATAGAGCTTGTTCCCACTACGGGGACTTTGTACAACGAAGTAGGCTGCTTGCAAATAAATTGTTGACTCAGGGATATTGCAAGCCTAGGCTTATCAAGGCCCTCAAAAAGTTTTATGGCCGTCATCACAGTATTGTTGATAAGTTTGATGTCTCTGTGTCCAGGATTGCCTTGGATATATTTGACGTCTCATAGTTCCATGTTCCTTCCACACAATTTGATTACACACGTGGCGGGTGTAGCTTGTTAAACAGGAGGTGCTTACCCTTCCGGAGCACCCGGCCTCACTTTCCTGGTGGAAGTTCACGTGTCTAACCTAACTTGTCAGTTCCAAAGTTTTTACTTTGCTTCTGGATTGTGATTCGGAAATGGATTGGTATGTTGGTTTTTGATTAAAACAATGCATACAAAAGTAACACATGTCGAAAAAAAACCCCAAAAAACTTGTTATATGAACCTCAATTAAGTATTTTATAATTACATAATACCAGTATTAAATTTTTGCTTCAAAAATTTTAAAAAAGTTTATAAAAAATGACTGGAAAACAACAAACTGCACCTTCGAAGTTGACGTATTGTTAACCTACAAAATTATACCTAACAATTGATATACCCGCGTCTAATGAGCGGGGTGGTACAGATCACTAAGTTTTACGCCTTTAAAAACACTTTCTGTAAGATAACATCACTTCTACGTTCTACGACGTCAGTAAAATACATCCGAGTATTTGTCATCAGTTACAAGCATAAGAACATTAATTCACTTAAAAAACTGTTAAATATCACATTATTATGTTTTTCTTAGATCACAGAACTAACCTCCTGAGTGACGAATAAAATCACCATCATTACACTCCTTACTTAATTGATTTCACCAGGACACCGAAATATGTTGTGGAGTGGAGTAATGGTGTTTTACTCCCTAGTCAAGATTGTTTCACTTATATCGAGGCAGTTAGTTCATGGATGGCGGAATGCTTGTAGAAAACACCAGCTTTTGGCAAGCGAACTGAAATCTTTCTGCCCAGCACAGCAAGACTTTAACCTAGGCAGTACGAGGTGTAGTGATCCGTAAACCCGCACTCAGTTCAAACCACTCGGTCCGAGGCGTAGTGATCCGTAAACCCGCACTCAGTTCAAACCACTCGGTCCGAGGTGTAGTGATCCGTAAACCCGCACTCAGTTCAAACCACTCGGTCACCAATACCCGTTTTATTCGAACTTTGGATGTAAATACATGTATTGCAATAACTGTCCACCGTAAAGTCCAGTTCTATGTGTACGTTACAAAACTGACCCTGAACAAAAGCAAATTAATCACGCCAAAACTTGATAACAATCACTGGACTGAGTTGATAGTAAAAATGATAGAGGGTATAGTTAGTTAACCGTTTGTCCGACTAATCAGCCCACTAAACCCCCATTTTAATTTTTTGACTTTTTGGGTTTGTGAAAAAGTCAAAAAATCAAAATGGGGGTTTAGTGGGCTGATTAGTCGGACTAGTTAACCGTTTAAACATATAAACATTTTGTCAAAACAGAACATGGAAATAAAATGAAATGGGACTTATTTGTTTCAAGCCTACTTATTGCGGAGGAAAATAGAATAAGTTAAATAAGCAACCCTCGAAAAATAAAGTCATTATTGTTGTTTTTATTATTATTATTATTATTTTTATTATTATCATTAAGTTAAACACGCAACTTTCACTGGTGAAGTGACACAGGGTGCTCCGGAAGGACAAATAGCTCATATCAAGCTAACTACACCCTCCTTGGACGTAGTAATGTAGTAATGGGAAATGAATGGCACAATAATGCGAATCAAAATTAAAGGCAATTTAAAGCGAATTAAAAGCCAATAACACAGAAAAACGCTGATTTCTACCAAAGTTTATCGTGATGGTACGAAAGGTAAGACTCTTGTTCTTGCACTTTTTCTCTATCCGATTGCGTACACATTAAAGTGTGTGTGTGTGTGTGTGTGTGTGTGTGTGTGTGTGTGTCGGGCATAAAATATCTGTTTCATGGTATGCCAAGCAACAGAAATGTGTTTGAGTGTGTGTTTGTGCATCTTCATTTTTTATAAACATGATTATTCAAATCTCTCCGGCTCTCCATACCCCCCCTCTCTCTCTCTCTCTCTCTCTCTCTCTCTCTCTCTCTGTCACGGTGTGTGTGTGTGTGTTAAGAGCAGAAATATCTGTGTTTGTATGCCAAGCAACAGAAAGTGTTTGAGCGTGTTTGTTTCTTCATTGTTTTTATAAACACGATTATTCAAAACTCTCTCTCTCTCTCTCTCTCTCTCTCTCTCTCTCTCTCTCTCTCTCTCTCTCTGTGTGTGTGTGTGTGTGTTGTTAAGCAGAAAATATCTGTGTTTGTATGCCAAGCAACAGAAATGTTTTTGAGCGTGTTTACTTCTTCATTGTTTTTATAAACACGATTATTCAAAATTCTCTCTCTCTCTCTCTCTCTCTCTCTCTCTCTCTCTCTCTGTGTGTGTGTGTTAAGCAGAAAATATCTGTGTTTGTATACCAAGCAACAGAAATGAGTTTGAGTGCGTGTTTGTGTTTCTTCATTTTTTTATAAACACGATTATTCACATCTCTCTCTCTCTCTCTCTCTCTCTCTCTGTGTGTGTGTATACAGAAATATCTGTGTTTGTATGCCAAGCAACAGAAATGAGTTTGAGTGCGTGTTTGTGTTTCTTCATTTTTTTTATAAACACGATTATTCAAGCCTCTCTCTCTCTCTCTCTCTCTCTCTCTCTCTCTGGGAGTAATGCCAAAATATATCTGAATGGGTCGTTTTGTTCAAGGTAAGTTTGGATTTAATATATTAGTATCCTAAATCGTGCATGTTTTCCACGAGGAGCTATGTTCACCATTCATTAACATATTGTGTGGTATGTAAGAGTTATGTAGAATGCCATAATATAATATTTTATAAATTTTAATTGTATTTTTATCTAATACTTTTTAAATAAAGCTAAATACAATGTGAACAAACTAGTGCAAAAAATTAAAAATATTATTATCTTTATATCAAAATTAATTATAAAATATAACATGCATCTACAAAGTTGATATTAAAAGAAGTATTAAATGACACCACAATGAAGTGATATCAGAGACCGTTATAACACAACATTACTCATTGTTGATCAGTTTTTTCCCGTGCTGTTCCCGAACAGTGCAAGATGTCGGAGTAGTCTGCGATATCAAACGGGAAGGTGGTTCATTATATCCGTGATGGATGTTTTGACCACTCGCCCTTTCGGGGGCGTTCTCTCAATTCTTATACTTTTTCTGACTTTTTACTTTTCTGATTTCTGTCTTGCATTGTACAGTTGGTGTTCTATTGCTTCCAATAGCCATCATCTGCCCCTGGACTACTGTTACCAAGTGGTTCAGGGTACAACTCCCCTGGGCTACAGTTGCCTAGTGGGTAAGGCATTTAAGCCTTTTGTCACAGGGCCTTTGTGGTTTAGGGTACAACTCCCTGGGCTACAGTTGCCTACTGGGTAAGGCCTTTTATCACAGGGCCTCTGTGGTTAAGGGCTCAACTCACTGTGATACGGTTGCCTAGTGGGCAGAGACTTATTTCTGATATCTAAATACTTTCGGTAGACATAAAAATATTCTTGACATATTCACTTAATATCACGAAAAGTCGAGATATTATGATGGAAAGTTGTGATACACTAAAATTAAAAGTTGAGATAGATAACATGACATGTCGAGACACTTATGTCGACTAGTCATGGTAAATATCTCGACATAAGTATCTCGACATGACTTGTTTTTATCTCAACTTTTTATTCGGGTATCAAAACTTTTCATGATATTATATCGACTTGTCAAGATATTAAGTCGACATGTTAAGATAATTTTATGTCGACTGAAGTGATGTCGGTGTCAGCAATAAGCCACCCTACAAGCTAACTAAAGTACAACTACAGTACACCTACATTGTAGTTTTGAACATAACGAAAAACAAGTTTATTAGCGACGTGTTTGTAGAAATGGTTTGGATTCTGATAGTAAATGAGACTTTCATCCAGTAATAAGATATACACGTATAAAAAATATGCGTTAAAAAAGTCTAAAAATAATTCAAAGCTTTGAAAAGCGTAATTTTGGTATGTGCCTTGTTTTTGCATGCATCATATCAGGGAAGTGAGACCGGGTGCTCCGGAAGGGTTATCATCTCCTGTTTAGATAGCTACTCCCGCCACCTGTGTAATCATAATTGACTCGGAATGACGGGACCATCGAACTATGAAACATCATATATATCCAGGAGATATTTATACAGAGACATTAACAATATTGTGAAACCACTTACTCAAAATGACACGATTTTCTTTAATAGTACATGATAATTATGTGTGGTTGTTGTGCTGATCAACTAAAATTTTAAAATTGAACAATTTTCTTTTGTTGTGACAAATTTAGCCATTCCTAACAACCATAAAATATCTCTAATAGAACAGCTGAATATACTGACGTGTCTGATGTACAAGATTGTGTAGCACATAAAATTACTGTAAAAAGAACATTTTATGAGTTTTTGACATTTTTTAGTTCTTCAATTTTTTTACAGTTTAACATGTAAACTGCTTTTATCATTCACGCACGAAAATAAATAAAATTGTAAGTATTTTGTAACCGTTTTTATTTGACGTGCGAATTTGGATGCCCATATTACATGGATTAGCTTCAGGGCACGGTCGGAATTTTTAAGTTTGTAAACAGAAAAGCACCAATCGCAATTTAGCATATACAGTTACGTATCAACGAAGACTTGGATGTGATGAGGAATATTTTACGCAAAATCTGCAAAACAATCTCTCTCTCTCTCTCTCTCTCTCATTAGAATTAGTGACGATGAGAACATTTTACAGTAGAAATAAAACTTCTTGGAAATCTAATTTACTTTAACCTATACTATTTATTAGCTATTTGTGGTTACCCAATGGAATTGTTATGTGCATTTTTTTTAAATTTAACAATACATGAAAGTAAGGTATATGATAGAATTACTGGTATCCTTGATACTTGATAGCTTATTTAACTACCGCGGTAGCTCAGTTGGTATAGAGTGCTAGCTCCGTAAGTGGGAGGTTGTGGGTTCGATCCGGGTCTGACCCAAAAATGGAAAATGGGTGGTAGCTGCTCTGTCTCCAAACACTCGTCATTACGAAATGATTTTAAAATAAACGAGGACCTGTGTCACGGTAGGCATGACAAGAAAAAGAACTTTGCTGTATACTGCCATCAGCGCAACGCACAGGCTAAATCGACTATAGCTGGCGACGTATCGGTATAAGTGAAATATTCTTGACTGAGACGTTAAACACCATACTCAACTCAACTCTTAACTTATTTATGATATTGTATAATTTGATTTTGGGCCAGGCCGAATTACCTGCCTTAACGATGGTATTACTTTTTTTAATATTACTACCATCGTAAAAAAAAAAACTTTCCGTCGTTAAAGCAGATAATTTAGCCTGCTATACCTCGATTTATAATTCCCTAAAACGACATAAATATTAAAAGGACTTCTCATATACCCATGCTTTTCGCTTAAGTTAAAATATTCAACAAACTTGTGCATATTGTAAATGTGGGTTGATCTTTTTGCATCGCGTATAACCTGAGAAATTTTTTTTTAAATAAAAATTATCTAAAACAGTAAAACTCCGGAAGAAGAGAGTCGACGTGGAGGAGTGGATTGCGACTGGAGTAGTGGTGTTTTACGCCCAAGTTTCTTTTACTTATATCGAGGCGTCGAGGCGGTCAGTTCTGTGGTGTGCGGCTAGAGTAATAGTGATTTACGCCCAAGATTATTTTATTATTTCGAGGCGGTCAGTTCTGTGGTGTGCGGCTAGAGTAATGGTGATTTACGCCCAAGATTATTTTACTTATATCGAGGCGGTCAGTTCTGTGGTGTGCGGCTAGAGTAATAGTGATTTACGCCCAAGATTATTTTATTTATTTCGAGGCGGTCAGTTCTGTGGTGTGCGGCTAGAGTAATAGTGATTTACGCCCAAGATTATTTTACTTATTTCGAGGCGGTCAGTTCTGTGGTGTGCGGCTAGAGTAATGGTGATTTACGCCCAAGATTATTTTACTTATATCGAGGCGGTCAGTTCTGTGGTGTGCGGCTAGAGTAGTGGTGATTTACGCCCAAGATTATTTTACTTATATCGAGGCGGTCAGTTCTGTGGGGTACGACTTGAGTAATGGTGTTTTACGCCCAAGATTATTTTACTTATTTCGAGGCGGTCAGTTCTGTGGTGTGCGGCTAGAGTAATAGTGTTTTACGCCCAAGATTATTTTACTTATATCGAGGCGGTCAGTTCTGTGATGTGCGGCTTGAGTAATGGATTTACGCCCAAGATTATTTTATTTATTTCGAGGCGGTCAGTTCTGTGGAGTGCGGCTTGAGTAATGGTGATTTACGCCCAAGATTATTTTACTTATATCGAGGCGGTCAGTTCTGTGGAGTGCGGCTTGAGTAATGGTGATTTACGCCCAAGATTATTTTACTTATATCGAGGCGGTCAGTTCTGTGGAGTGCGGCTTGAGTAATGGTGATTTACGCCCAAGATTATTTTACTTATTTCGAGGCGGTCAGTTCTGTGGAGTGCGGCTTGAGTAATGGTGATTTACGCCCAAGATTATTTTACTTATTTCGAGGCGGTCAGTTCTGTGGTGTGCGGCTTGAGTAATGGTGATTTACGCCCAAGATTATTTTACTTATATCGAGGCGGTCAGTTCTGTGGGGTACGACTTGAGTAATGGTGTTTTACGCCCAAATTTCTTTCACTTATTTCGAGGCGGTCAGTTCTGTGGTGTGCGGCTTGAGTAGTGGTGATTTACGCCCAAGATTATTTTACTTATTTCGAGGCGGTCAGTTCTGTGGGGTACGACTTGAGTAATGGTGTTTTACGCCCAAATTTCTTTCACTTATTTCGAGGCGGTCAGTTCTGTGATGTGCGGCTTGAGTAGTGGTGATTTACGCCCAAGATTATTTTACTTATTTCGAGGCGGTCAGTTCTGTGGGGTACGACTTGAGTAATGGTGTTTTACGCCCAAATTTCTTTCACTTATTTCGAGGCGGTCAGTTCTGTGGTGTGCGGCTTGAGTAGTGGTGATTTACGCCCAAGATTATTTTACTTATTTCGAGGCGGTCAGTTCTGTGGTGTGCGGCTAGAGTAATAGTGATTTACGCCCAAGATTATTTTACTTATTTCGAGGCGGTCAGTTCTGTGGTGTGCGGCTAGAGTAATAGTGATTTACGCCCAAGATTATTTTACTTATTTCGAGGCGGTCAGTTCTGTGGTGTGCGGCTAGAGTAATAGTGATTTACGCCCAAGATTATTTTACTTATTTCGAGGCGGTCAGTTCTGTGGTGTGCGGCTAGAGTAATAGTGATTTACGCCCAAGATTATTTTACTTATTTCGAGGCCGTCAGTTCTGTGGTGTGCGGCTTGAGTAATGGTGATTTACGCCCAAGATTATTTTACTTATATCGAGGCGGTCAGTTCTGTGGTGTGCGGCTAGAGTAATAGTGATTTACGCCCAAGATTATTTTACTTATTTCGAGGCGGTCAGTTCTGTGGTGTGCGGCTTGAGTAGTGGTGATTTACGCCCAAGATTATTTTACTTATATCGAGGCGGTCAGTTCTGTGGTGTGCGGCTAGAGTAATAGTGATTTACGCCCAAGATTATTTTACTTATTTCGAGGCGGTCAGTTCTGTGGTGTGCGGCTAGAGTAATAGTGATTTACGCCCAAGATTATTTTACTTATTTCGAGGCGGTCAGTTCTGTGGTGTGCGGCTTGAGTAGTGGTGATTTACGCCCAAGATTATTTTACTTATTTCGAGGCGGTCAGTTCTGTGGGGTACGACTTGAGTAATAGTGATTTACGCCCAAGATTATTTTACTTATTTCGAGGCGGTCAGTTCTGTGGGGTACGACTTGAGTAATAGTGATTTACGCCCAAGATTATTTTACTTATTTCGAGGCGGTCAGTTCTGTGATGTGCGGCTAGAGTAGTGGTGATTTACGCCCAAGATTATTTTACTTATATCGAGGCGGTCAGTTCTGTGATGTGCGGCTTGAGTAATGGTGTTTTACGCCCAAGATTATTTTACTTATTTCGAGGCGGTCAGTTCTGTGATGTGCGGCTTGAGTAGTGGTGATTTACGCCCAAGATTATTTTACTTATATCGAGGCGGTCAGTTCTGTGGTGTGCGGCTAGAGTAATGGTGTTTACGCCAAGATTATTTTACTTATTTCGAGGCGGTCAGTTCTGTGGTGCGGCTTGAGTAATGTGTTTACGCCCAAGATTATTTTACTTATTTCGAGGCGGTCAGTTCTGTGATGTGCGGCTTGAGTAGTAGTGATTTACGCCCAAGATTATTTTACTTATTTCGAGGCGGTCAGTTCTGTGGTGTGCGGCTAGAGTAATAGTGATTTACGCCCAAGATTATTTTACTTATTTCGAGGCGGTCAGTTCTGTGGTGTGCGGCTAGAGTAATAGTGATTTACGCCCAAGATTATTTTACTTATTTCGAGGCGGTCAGTTCTGTGGTGTGCGGCTAGAGTTAGTGGTGATTTACGCCCAAGATTATTTTACTTATATCGAGGCGGTCAGTTCTGTGGTGTGCGGCTAGAGTAATAGTGATTTACGCCCAAGATTATTTTACTTATTTCGAGGCGGTCAGTTCTGTGGTGTGCGGCTAGAGTAATAGTGATTTACGCCAAGATTATTTTACTTATTTCGAGGCGGTCAGTTCTGTGGTGTGCGGCTTGAGTAGTGGTGATTTACGCCCAAGATTATTTTACTTATTTCGAGGCGGTCAGTTCTGTGGGGTACGACTTGAGTAATAGTGATTTACGCCCAAGATTATTTTACTTATATCGAGGCGGTCAGTTCTGTGGTGTGCGGCTAGAGTAGTGGTGATTTACGCCCAAGATTATTTTACTTATATCGAGGCGGTCAGTTCTGTGATGTGCGGCTTGAGTAGTGGTGATTTACGCCCAAGATTATTTTATTTATTTCGAGGCGGTCAGTTCTGTGGTGTGCGGCTAGAGTAGTGGTGATTTACGCCCAAGATTATTTTACTTATTTCGAGGCGGTCAGTTCTGTGGTGTGCGGCTAGAGTAGTGGTGATTTACGCCCAAGATTCTTTTACTTATTTCGAGGCGGTCAGTTCTGTGGTGTGCGGCTTGAGTAATGGTGTTTTACGCCCAAATTTCTTTCACTTATTTCGAGGCGGTCAGTTCTGTGGTGTGCGACGTGTGTTTTACGCCAAAATTCTTTCACTCATATCGAGGCGGTCAATTCTGTGGTGTGCGACTGGTTTTTTTTGCCCAAGATTCTTTCACTTATATACCCCCCATTCAAGATTCTCAAGTTTACTTATCGAGTTGGTCAGTTCATGGAAGGTGGAGGGAACCGGAGTGCACAGAGAAAAGCACTGACCTTTGGCAAGCAAATTGATAAAAAGATGGAATTACAGTGCAAAATAATGGTTTAAGAAGTTAGCATGCTATATGTACGTCAAACGACAACCAGGACAAATAAGCCATTGAGTACATACATCTAATAGGTAAAGTGAACTCTTAAGCCATTACTCGATATGCTAAAACTTCGTGCAAAATGCCAAATGTAATATATATAAAGAAATGGAGAATGCAGGGTTAAACAAACAAACAAAAAACGTCATATAGAGCCGTCAGTGTGTAACTAATACATAATGGACTTTTTTACTTTATCGATGAGATTTTATCTTGGGTAAATAAAATCGGATTTTTTGGGTATTAATGACATTGAATTTTGGTGGGATTTACGTTTTCATTGACTTTAATTTATGTCCAATATGTGTTGTAAACAGTCATTTTTATTAAATTTGTATTAAAATTAATTTACATATTTATTGCCATATACTAAGGAACATATACCCACAACTCAAAACCTGACAAACGTGACGAGATTTAGATATAGAAAACCAATTGTGTAGGTTTGTACTCAAACTGTTAATATGTACAAATACAAGTCTAAATTAACAAATACACTCCTACATACACTACACGTGCATACGTATTGCATGCATTCATATAACTGTATACATTCTCATATATATACGAGTGTAACGTTTCCCAGCATGGAAACTTCATACAACGAAGCAAGTTATTCCAAATAAATTTCAAGCCTAGGCTTATCAAGGCCCACAAAATGCTTTATGGGCGTCACCACAATATTGTTGATAAATATGATGTCTTTGTGTCCAAAATAATATTTGATATATTTGGTGTTCCATAGTTCGGCATATCCCTTTCATTTACAATTTTGACTTCACGTCACTCGGGTGTTGGTAGCTAGCCAGGAGTGGCTTACTCTTCTAGGACACCGGGACTAACATTCTTCTGGAAGTTCAATTGTTTAACTTAATGTGTCAGTTTTTAAAATATGTCCTTTTTTGAATAGTGATTTGGACACGGGCCGGTATAGAGCGATATCTAAATTGTAAATAATGTTATATATTTGGCCCTCCTATCTTTGTCCATGACTGTAAAGTAATGGTGTTCTACACAAACAGTCAAAAATCATTCATTTACCATCTGCGTGTCTAAAATTGGTTACCTTTTTGAATTGGGACTAAGGTGTCTAGTTTATTTAGTTGTACAATGATATAAAAACGTGAAAATCAATTCACTAGACAGTAAATATTATCTACAACTTCAGAACATTTTAAATTTGAAAAAAGTAGACATCATCATCATCATCATTATTATTATTGATTATAATTTTATTATAATTATATTAATATTATTCTTTATATTAAAAATTATTTTAAATGTATCTTTTATAAATTAAAAAAAACCGGCAAGATATTTACTGAAGGTAGTCTTGCGTCCTTTAAATGATAAAATTTATATATAAATTATATAAACTGTGAAAACAATGCTTATTATTTCTACAAAGTTTGTTCTGAATTATAAAGTCGTGAAGTGTTCTGAAGGTGTTTTAAACTGCTACTTTTATCACGATAGTTCAGAATTAGTTTTGCAATGCATGAAGCATCAAATTGAATATAGTAGTTGAACGGGAATACAAAAAAAAAAAAAAATTAAAAAATCCAAAATTTAGTTATACAAAAACAAAAAGTATATAATATAATATAATATAATATAATATAATATAATATAATATAATATAATATAATATATATAATATAATATAATATAATATAATAACACAAACCTTGTAAAGCATCGTATTCTTTAAGCTTAAACGGCGAAAGTTGAACCAGCAGACAGTTAACAAGCAGCAGCAACGCCGCTAGGTAAGCTCCGGACTTCGTCATTCCGAAATATTGTAATGGGGTACCTATGTAAGAACATGTATATATATACCGGTCTCAGGGTGTTATATAGTGCGCAATTACGACTGATACAATCTAAAAAATAATTTAAAAATATATATCTATATGTAAATTATCCAAAATTATGTTGTTTTTTCCGATTCTTCCATGCGTGATACGGACAGCGAGTTTATTGGATTTGCATACATTTCAATTTATATGGGATTTAAATGAGCTCTCTCATTTAATGAAGCTGAACTCATAACATTTTCATCACAGACACGACCACTTACACAAACTAATCTAATATATACGGGTATATCACTCTATATCCGGCTAAAGATGGATATATTAGCTATAAATATCTTGTCTATTGACAAAAATATTAAATATTTTTAAACAGTTTCATACATATATACTGACTTATCAATACCTGATGATTTGGAAGTTTTAATAAGATAGATTGAATTAAGAAACTCTTTACTAACTCTGTACTTCAGTGGTAACCATTAGTGATACGTTTTAATAACAGAACTCACACGGTGTCCAAAAATCTCGTCGCCTTGGTGCATTGATGATTTGTTACAATTGAACTTAGTATTTAGAAAAACGACAAAGTTTCAAAGGCAATGCTTTTGAGAAAAATAATAATAATAAAAAAAATTAAATAAAAAAATAAATGTCACAAAAATAGGAAGTACACATCATTGGTGTATGAGAAATGTACAGAGAAATTTTTTGTTTTCGGAGTCATGCCGGCTTTCGTCTGTAGCGATACAAGTAATGCAAACAGCGGTTCCACACATAATTAAATCATGATGTTACACTGGTGACAAGCTTCTAATCAAAAACAAAAATACTAATCCATGTCCGAATCACAATCCAGAAGCAAAGTAAAAACTAAAGGAACTCACAAGTTAGGTTAGACACGTGAATTTCCACAGGAAAGTGAGACCGGGTGCTCCGGAAGGGTAAGCGCCTCCTGTTTAGCTAGCTACACCCACCACGTGTGTAAACAAAATTGTGTGTAAGGAACATGTAAATATGGGAAGTCAAACATACCCAGGGCAATTCTGGACACAGAAACGTCAAACTTATCCACAATACTGTGGTGACGACCATAACAAATTTTGAGGGCCTAGATAAGCCCAGACTTGCAATATTCCGGCGTCAACATGTTATTTGTAAGCAGCCTGCTTCGTTGTACAAAGTCCTTGTATTTCAAGTTTATTTTTAATTAATTGAGGAAAGCTTCACATAAGTAACAATTTGAATTTCACAGTTTGGATGGGACATGCATAATTTAATTAAAAAAATCCCCAAGTAATAATTGGTAGGAAAATTCCTCATATGTGACCAAAATGAACCAAGGATACGCAGACGGATTTGTTTTTTTTTCAATCTGAGAAAATGTCATAGGAGTTACAGATTACACAAATGCATCAATCCGTGATGGAACAGACGGACGGGGTCCAGAAATCACAAGACAGGTCTGCTTACCCCTCTGGTAACAAGAGGCTATAAAAGCCTTTAACGTTAAAAATGGGAACTTTAGTATTCAAGTATGAATAATATTTTGTCATGATAGTGTAATTTAATAGAATTGGAGTTTAACTGTTTTTTACTGCACATTCTGGTGTTAAAGTAGGAGAATATTTGCTGTTTAATTGATTTTTTACTGCACATTCTGGTGTTGAAGCGGGAGAACTTTGCTGTTTAAGTTTTTTATTCATATTAATGGCGATCATCTTCAATTTCGAATTAAGCCGAAAATCACGGATTGGAATCTACTCCATCTTGGCACTTTTACCCACCAAACTTGGTTTTATTTGCCGAATTACCTTCAGAGGAGGTTTTCAATTAATTGCTTAAATTAAGCGACTGATTTGACATATTCTGCTTATAACGCACCAATGAACAAAGTTGTAGGCAAAGTTTCTGCACTTTTTCATATAGCTGGCGATGTCTCGATATTATAAGTTATACAGGGCTTTGTCAGGTTAGATAGGGCCGTGTAACTTGAGGTCAGCGATGTCAGTGTTCTGTTTTCAACTACTTATGTTTTATAACTATAATCCATAAAGAAGTCCATTTAGTCATTTTGGATGATTTATGTTCAAATATAAAATTTGAGTTTTGTTCTTATTGTTAAGGTATGTTGAATGTTCTTTGCACCAATGCACTTAGCTATAAGAGGTCAATATCCAAACACACGGCATTATTTTGTATGTACGTTGGGTATTACTATACGATGATAATGTCATATAACATTTCTTAAATTCAATCGTAAAATACTTAAAAAAGTTATTGTCATATACCATTTTTGAATGTTTTTTATGATTAAATTTAAAATATGGTATATGACATTAACATATGGTGATTTGGACCAGACACTTTTAAGTCACAGATGACGTATCAGCTTGCTTGCTAATCTTCTTCGTGTTTGGTGTACATAAGGCCGTCACAAGAGAGTTCCATTTCACCAGTGCTGTACTTGTCCCCACGTCCAGCCTGTGTCTTGAATCACTTTATCGGTGGAATATTACATCGTCTCTTTTGGTCTGTCTTTCTCTCTCTTATTTTCTGGTGTCCATCGCATTGCTACCCTTTGGGTAGTAACAAGATACATTCTACAAACATGTCCTGCCCATTTTCATTTACTTCTTTTGATGGCCTGGAATAAATGGCCTACGGTATAATTTCAATGCTTAAAATCTTGTTTCACTTAAATCATTGAAGTTCTTTTTTCAAATAGAATTTTTGAGAAAAATAATAGAAATACAAACATACCAATCAATTTTCCAATCACAATCCTTAAACAAAGTAAAAACAAACATAACCAATCCATGTCCGAATCACATTCCTTAAACACAATAAAAACAGACATACCAATCCACGTCCAAATCACAATCCTAAAATACAGCAAAAACAAACAAACCAATACATGTCCATATTACAACGATCAACGAAATAAAAACAAACATACTGATCCATGTCCATATTACAACCATCAACGAAATAAAAACAAACATACTGATCCATGTCCAAATCACAATCCTATAACAAAGTAAAAACAAACATACCAAACTATGTCCGAATTTCAATCCTAAAACAAAGTCAAACAAACAAACCAATCCGTGTCCGAATTACAATCCTATAACAAAGTCAAAACAAACAAACCAATACATGTCCAAATCACAATCCTATAACAAAGTTAAACAAACAAACCAATCCATGTCCAAATTACAATCCTAAAACAAAGTCAAAACAAACAAACCAATACATGTCCAAATCACAATCTTATAACAAAGTCAAACAAACAAACCAATCCATGTCCAAATTACAATCCTAAAACAAAGTCAAAACAAACAATCAATACATGTCCAAATCACAATCCTAAAACAAAGTAAAACATTGAGATCTGGCAAATTAATTTAACACTTGAACTCCCACAAAGGAAGTTAGGTTTGTAATCAGTAAGAGCAAAAAATAAACTATGTGGCATCAAATGTAATTAGGGTATTTTTGGATACAGGGGTATTATAATTATCAGCAATATTGTGATTACGACCATAAAACGTTTTGAGGGTCTTGATAAGCCTAAGCTTGCAATATCAACAATTTATTTGTAGCAGATTGCTTCATTGTATAAAGTTCTCAAAGTGGAAACAAGCTCTTCCATAGCGTATTATTTGTTAAACAAACACCTTATAAGCAGGACAAGCAGGGATATTGCTGCAATGGAAAGGAAGTAACCACGCTTTTCATACAGTTTCAGATGCATGTATCCTTTCGTGGATGTCATATTTGGGGTATAAGTCCAAATATATTCTAAATTTACTGAGATGAATTGCATCACATTATCTCCAAATTTAAGATTGTTAAGATAAAGAACGTCATCTATGTATCTGTATGTGGAGTTGAATGATTTGGCAACATTCTGTTCTCAAGATTTAACAACGTTCTGCATAAATAGTACTTCATGCGAATAGAGAAACAAATCAGCAATCAATGGTGCACAGTTTGTGTCCATTGGTATACCGAATTGCTGGAAAAATGATATAATGTTGATAAAAAACTCTTAACATTCACCGTATTTGATTTAATATTAGGCCTTTCTTGTACCCACGTGTCTAACTAAATGACCACGTGTCCTACTGAATGACCACGTGTCTAACTAAATGACCACGTGTCCCGCTGAATGACCACGTGTCCTACTGAATGACCACGTGTCTAACTGAATGACCACGTGTCCCGCTGAATGACCACGTGTCCTACTGAATGACCACGTGTCTAACTGAATGACCACGTGTCTAACTGAATGACCACGTATCTAACTGAATGACCACGTATCTAACTGAATGACCACGTGTCTAACTAAATGACCACGTGTCCTACTGAATGACCACGTGTCCTACTGAATGACCACGTGTCTAACTGAATGACCACGTGTCTAACTAAATGACCACGTGTCCTACTGAATGACCACGTGTCCCGCTGAATGACCACGTGTCTAACTGAATGACCACATGTCCCGCTGAATGACCACGTGTCAAACTAAATGACCACGTGTCCTACTGAATGACCACATGTCCCGCTGAATGACCACGTGTCTAACTGAATGACCACGTGTCTAACTGAATGACCACGTGGCTAACTGAATGACCACGTGTTCTGCTGAATGACCACGTGTTCTGCTGAATGACCACGTATCTAACTGGATGACAACGTATCTAACTGGATGACCACGTGTCCTACTGAATGACCACGTATCTAAAGTTTTACTGGATGACCACGTATTAACGGGATGTCCATATGTTTAACTGAATGATCACGTGTCCAACTGAATGACCACGTATATAACTGAATGACCATGTATCAAACTGGATGACCACGTATCTAACTGGACGACGATATGTTTTACTGGATGACCACGTGTCCTACTGAATGACCACGTATCTAACTGGATGACGATATGTTTTACTGGATGACCACGTGTCTTACTGGTAGGTCTTGTATCTTCAAGGGTGTCTCTTGATGGATCGGGTCAGAACCGAGTACCATGACATGCGTATTTGTTGATCAGTCAGCTGCTAACCAGCTTAAAACAGTTGTCATACTTCAAAGAAATTTCTCGCAAAGCGATTGGTTAACTTGCCGGGGGTAACACCCCAGCGTGACTTCATTTTCAATCTTCGCCTGTGGCTCTTTGACGGGGTACATGGGACAACGTAGCCTGCCAAATCCCCTTTATAATAAAGGCCTGTTTTTAACATCAATAAACCAATAGATTTGTCTAAATATAATATATGGTTGACAACTCATAATTTTTATATATAGAACTTGTCTGCGATATGACGTATTATTACTACTCAATGTTCGCTTTAATTTTGTGTATTCTAGATAATATCATGTTTTAGGCTTTTAAGATGGAGATGAAAATAAAAATAAACAGACGTGATTGAAGTCATGTTGGAGTGTTGTAAGTAAAATTAAAACGGATATACATCGCACCGATATATCTGATAACATTTGATGCTAAAATGTAATTAAAATAAATTTGTAAAAATACATTTAATCTATATAACCATATACGGGTAAATGTGTTTTATGTTTATTATTGTAAGACTTATCAATCGTGTATCAGTCACGCATTCTTGCTACATATCCGATATTAGTTAAATGATCTCCGTGACCAGACACACCTTCTCATGAAGTCACCGTCTTATAATTACAATCTCATTGTTAAAAGGTTAAAAATTCATCCTATTCTCAGAGACCAGAACGCCAAAAATCCAAGACCATTTACGCGTGGTATGTTAAATGTGCGTACATGTGTACTTAGAAAACACAAATGGGATGGTTGATGTTTTTACCACACTACCATCATTATGGTCGATATCATATTAAAATAAAGTCTAATCTTATAGCCAGTGGTTTTAAGTCATTCTCTGTAAAAACAAAACTAGCCTTGAAATCACAAGAAAACCTCCAAACTTAATTTTTGAATGCCGTTTCCATGGTAACCAAACACATATTACCATTTACTTTATTTCAATCAATTTTGTCGTGTGTGAAGTATCACTAGAAGGGGGTTTTACCGGAATAATTGCGAAATTCCGGAATAGTTAGACACTTTCCGTAATCTTTGGAAAAATCCGGAATCTTAAGACAAAAATCCGAAATAATAAGTCAAAATCCGAAATAATTAGGCAAAATCCGGAATAATCAGACAAAATCCGAAATAATCGGTCAAAATCCGGAATAATAAGGCTATATTTTTTACGGTAAATTTTCCGGAATCTAAAGATTCCGGATTTTGTCTGATTATTCCGGATTTTGTCTAATTATTTCGGATTTTGCCTAATTATTTCGGATTTTGACTTATTATTCCGGAAAATGTCCAATTATTACGGTAAAATATTTCAAAAAAATTAAATTTTCAATTCGCGCCATTTTGTCGTTTTTTACCAACGTGCAAATAGTCGCACTTTCAAGAAAACTGTGTAAGGGGGAAAAAATACCTAAAACTATCTATCACTTAGCTCGACAGCAGTCGACATTCTTTCCGTACGAATGCATATGCGCATGCGCGGATGTATCGTGTTGATACCGTGGTGAAGCAGAGACATATATATGTCTCTGGTTGAAGCTAACAAAGATTTATGAAGGGTTAACTTTAATTTCTTAAAAAGTTTTGAAATATGAAAAACATTAATTTATTCCTCATATCATATAAAAGTATAAGTTTGATGTTTTTGATTAATTTTAGAGATTTTGGGACTTATTACGTTTGAATATTTTAAGCTTTCAATATAGATAAAGAGGGTAATATATAAAAATTATTTAATAAGCTTTTGGGGCTACTTAACTTTTATTTAAAAAAACAGGTTTTTACGTAAAAAACTCACTGTATATATAGACGGAGTTATATGACATGATACCTATGATAAACTGATACAGGTATGTGAATAAAATAAAATAAACTGCTTCATTTATTCATATGCCAACCATCTATGATCTATATCCACATGCATCACTTAAAAAGTTAATTTCAACAAATATGCAGTGGCGGATCCAGCGGGGGTTGGGGGTTTCTCTCACAACGCAAATTGTCACTCAACCAGTGGACCAGTTAATTAGTGGTACTGGTTAATTATCCGCGTACAGGTAGTAAATTGCTATCAGGTGATGATGTAATGTGCCAGTTCGCTGAGGCATGAAATAATTCAGGTAGTACTGACCAGTCTAAGTGATAATGTTATTTACCTGATCGCTGAGGCATGAAAGAAATCAGTAGATGACGTTAATTAGGAATACTAATTAAGAGACTTCGGTCTTGTCAAAAAGACTGAATTTTAAACATGATCGTTATCAATACTCCAAGCGTAATTCTTCTTCGAGGAAAGATTCCATGAAGAATGTGATTTCATCAATCATACGTGAATTATTTAATTTGACTTTTCAAACCAAAGGACATGGTCCAGAGAGAGAGAGAGAGAGAGAGAGAGAGAGAGAGAGAGAGAGAGAGCTAATTCAGAATATTACATTTTTTAACACACGATTATCATTTTTGTATACTTTTATAGCGCAAATAAAAGCCCCACTTTTTATGCATTAAAAAAATTAATTGGTTTAAATGACAAAAATTAGTAGATCAGTGCTCTTTTCTGATGACGGGATTCTTGTGTGTCGCACCTGTGATATACCATTTTTTAAATTTAATCAAAAACTACATTCAAAAAATGATATTGTCCATTTCATATACCACTTTTTAATGTATTTTTTAATATTAAATTAAAAAAATAGTATATGAGTAGTATGGTATCCGCATAACACACCTTTAATACACAATGCTGAAACTGACTAATTAGTCATTTTAAAACTAATAATATAATAACATTCACTTGAGAGTACAGGAGAGGTAGGAGACCTATCACTTCGGTAGCAGCCAGCACAATTGGTAGAGTGCTCGCTCTGTAAATTTGAGGTCGCAGGTTTTGTCCCTCGGTCTGACCCAAGACTTGAAAAATGGTAGTGACTGTTCGCTCGGCTTCAGAAATGAAAGCGGGTCTTTCGGACAAACCTTAAAAACCGAGGCCTCTTGTCACCGCAGACATGGCACGATGAAAAATCCTTACTCATAATGCCACCAGCGCAAAGCACAGCTAAATTATTCTGCACCTACACCTGTAGCTGGTGACGTCTCGATTAAAAGTGAAATATTCCTGACTTGGACGTTAAACCCCGTTAATTAATGATCAATCAGCAACAGGTCCGGGATTCAAACAAAGATATTTTCCACTCATGAGCGGGAAGTTTATTAACCGGACTGAATCACCCTGACCACCAGATCACGTCCATCCATTATCGACCAAATTAAATCAAAGCACTGGTATCCCTCAGAAGGATCGACGTATCGATCTACCATTTCCAAGGGGCCAACAACCCCTCTTCTTGAAATGTGTTGCACGACTACACCTCGACAGATAAAGAGACTGACACGACAAGTTACCGACGGCGACGAATTTCGACAGTACAATTTCTGACTCATTGACACTAATAGACTCCTGTCAGTCTGCCGTCGATGTTAAATTTTTTGAAAAAGGCTGATTAGTTCTTTAACTCGCTTACATCCACCTTGAATGTAAGGAAGGTAAGAAGGAGTTACGACAGGGTTCTAGATGCAGGAAATCGCATCATATGTAATGAAAAAGTAAATTTTTATAAGGGGAAACATGCCCCCAGACCTTCCTAGGACATCGCGTTTTCGGCGCGAACTTGTGCCCCCCCCCTTTTAACAAGACTCTAGATCCGCCCCTGGTGTGAAAATTCTTTCATTATAATATTTTCAGACAACAAACAAATATTGAGTAGAGGGCTCATATTTATTTATTTATTTATTTATTTATTTATTTATTTATTTATTTATTTAATGATCAATCAAACACAGGTCCGGGATTCAAACAATTTATTTATTTCAATAGTGGCAGTTTGACTACTAGTCGTTAAGATTAGGAAGGTGTAAATTAAGTATAATAAACATATCACGGTTACTAATTAATACGTGATATCGCGATTACTCGTTCGTCGGAACTCTCTAGTGATGAAGATAGAAAGGCGTTGTTGTCTGGGGACAAACATGGCAACAAATCGGCGTCCGTCACAACCCAGACGAGATTTGATCATCAGAAAATTATTAGAGTCGTTAAAAAGAGAAGAACTGTGTCAATACGTCAGAGAACACTATGTTAATCATTCTAATGAAAGAAAAGAAGAGTTGCTGGCCCTTTGTTTACATACGGCGAGATTGAACGTACCTGTTATAGACAGGGTGACGATTGTGGCATCCAGAACACGAGGCGACGGACAGCGCGCGGCAGAGAAGTTTTGAAACCTGTCAATGAGTTTACAATGGTCCAGCGATTTACGGGGGTTGTCAACAATTGCCATGTTAGATGTTGGTCAGTTCTTGTTGTCATAGTGTGGTTGGTCAAAGCAGAGAATCCATGATAGAAAGAAGGACAGCACGCCTATCAGCTGCATTCAAATGGTCATGTCCATGATGTTCAGAGAGCAGATATAGGTATGTACAGTCGTTGTATAATAATAATAATTTTATTATTATTATTTTAATAAATCGTTTATCGAGAAAACTGAATTTAGTGTTCACTCCATAAGCACCTGTTTCTGGTATTTAAAAAATTACACTGTTATATTTTGGGTATATAGTGTAATTTTTAAATATCAGAAACAAGTGCCTGTAAATGCTTCAGATGGACCAGGTCTGACCATGAGACCACTCTGAAGCACCGGGGTCAGTAAAAAAGATTATAAAAAATATATGGTCAAATTACAGTAATTACTGTAAAATAATAATAATAATAATCAGAGACATATATGGGTTTATATGTCTCTGTAATAATTAATATCAAATATGGTCACATAACTATTTTGACCAAATTTCTTTTTTTTAATTGTTACAGGGCCCTGTGTCTAAACATGTACACTTAGGATGGTTTCAGTGAATATTTTATGGCTTTAAGGTGCCACATGTAGGCATTTGAAACACTTTAGAAACATTCCAAAATGGTTCTTTATAATGTCAACTTGATTAGAAAATCAAATGACCAAATTCAGTCCCATAACACAATTTGGGGGACTGTTCAATATAAATATAACCTATAGTGTGGGTCCCTATAAAGACCCCATATTTGAAGAGCACTGACTTTTCAATAATTATCCCCTTTTCATTAACAAATTTGAATCCACACAGCTTAAATTAAGCCATACCATAATCAAAGCATGTTTTGATTATTACCAGAAATGTATACTAGTATATAAAATTTATTAATTATAATGTATATGAGACAGTTTGTAATCAGCCATTATTTTTTATGCAAATACTAGTATATCTCAAATGTAGTGTTACATGTTATAATTATTATTTCAGGTGGTAATGGTGTACATCATCTAGCACAATGTGTACCAGAGTCAAGACAATCTGCAGAACCTTATAAATAATGGATTTTGTTAGAAAATACTGGGCAGGTATATATACCAGTATGAAATTGCTCTTTTGTAGCTCATCCTTACAAAATGTTTAAATCTATTAGAATACCAATCAGGGGTTCAAAATTATGTTTTGTAATGAAAGGTCCAGGACCTTTTGCCTTTATTTTTTGCAGGTCCCACATAAAGTTTTGAAAGTCCAATATCAACATTGAAAGATCCATGTGCAATTATGTAATTATATTGAAAAAGTAGAATTATTCTGGTAAAAATGGCAGGTTCAGCGGACTTTTACAATTTAAATATTAATGGTCCCAAGGTAAAAATCAATAGGTCCCGGACCTCGGACCCAGGGAATTTTGAACCCCTGACCAATGTTTGCTGAACCAGAACCACAGACAATAATGTAAACCAAATAGCTTACCATCTCTGGTTTGATTGGAGATGTTCATTTGAGGCCATTTGAGATAGGCAAAATATTTGGTTTTAAAAGATTTCTTTTCTAACAGTCAATGTTCATTATAGAAGTGTTGGTTGGGCCCTTATTTTGCCAAATGAGCCAATTTTTAGCTCACCTGAGCTGAAAGCTCAGATGAGCTATTGCTATCCATCTTCGTCCGTCGTGCGTCGTCCGTCGTCCGTCGTGCGTAAACTTTTTACATTTTAATCTTCTCCTCCAAAACCACTGGGCCAAATTTAATGAAACTTGGTAACCATCATGCCTGGGTGAAGCCCTCTCAGATTTGCACAAATGAAGGAGTTATGTCCCCTTGGGGCCCCATAAGGGGGGAAATAGTGAAAAACTTTAAAAATCTTCTCCTCTGAATCTACAAGACATATACCTTATTTATTTCATATATAACATCCTTAGGTCATCTAGTTTCAGATTTGCACAAATGGTAGCCATGGGGCTCAAAATGGGGAAATGGTAAGGTGCTGAGTGGGGAAATTGCTAAAAATTATGTATTTGTCAATATATCTTGAAAACTATTAACTTTTTGTATAGGCATGTATATTAGAATATTGTAGGTATTGACATGATGATCATTTTGATATATGATTAAAGGTCATATGTTGAAAGGTCAAGGTCACAGCTGCAAAAGAAAACTGAAATTGCTAATTATCTTGACAACTATTAACTTTTTGTATAGGCATGTATATTAGAATATTGTAGGTATTGACATGACAATCATTTTGATATATGGTTCAAGGTCATATTTTCAAAGGTCAAGGTCACAGCTGCAAAGAAGACTTAAATTGCTAATTATCTTGAAAACTATTAACTTTTTGTATAGGCATGTATATTAGAATATTGTAGGTATTGACATGACAATCATTTTGATATATGGTTCAAGGTCATAAGCCGAAAGGCTCAGATGAGCTATTGCTATCTATCACCGTCCGTCGTTCGTCGCCCGTCGTGCGTAAACTTTACATTTTAATCTTCTCCTCCAAAACTACTGAGCCAAATTTGATGAAACTTGGTAATTATTATGCCTGGGTAACAGGCTTTTAAAATTGTGTTCGGGGTTTGACCACGCCCAACAATATGGCTGCCGTTACTATAAATAGCCAAAAGACAAAAAAATCTTCTTCTCTGAAACCAAAAGGTGCAGGCAAATTTTGATTGGATATTTGGATTCAGGATACCTAGATACACTAAAATTGTGTTTTTCATGAAAATTGAACGAAAAATAGGTTACACGTTTTTTGCGAAAAATTATGTAATTTTTAAAATGAGACATTTGTTGTTATAACTTCATAATGGCTGAAGATAATTGTATGGAGTTTTCACTGTTGATCTTGTCTTGTGATTTTCTTCCGATTGATGTCAAGGTCAAAGGTCAAGGTCATGTCCCAGTTTTTGTCCTTTGATAAAAAATGCTATTTTTTAAACATTTCCGGTGATAATGATGTAGGATTTTTAGTTAATTGTAGGTATTGACATGACGATCATTTTGATATATCGATTAAGTTCATGGGTTCAAAGGTCAAGGTCACAGATGTACAAGTTTACCAAAATAGTTTATTATCTGCAAAACTATGAACTTTTTGTATAGGCATGTATATTAGAATATTGTAGGTAATGGCCCAATGGTCATTTTGATATATAAATAAAGGTCATGAGTTCAAAGGTCAAGGTCACAGATGTAAACAAGTACTGAAATGATTATTTATCTCTAAAACTATAGACTTTTTGTATAGGCATGTATATTAGAATATTGTGGGTAATGGCCCAATGGTCATTTTGATGTATGAATAAAGGTCATGAGTTCAAAGGTCAAGGTCACAGATGTGCATGAATACCTGAATGGTTAATTATCTTGAAAACTGTTAACTTTTTGTATATGCATGTATATTAGAATATTGTAGGTATTAGCCTAACAACCATTTTGATATATGAATGAAAATTATGGTTCAAAGGTCAAGGTCACAGATGTGACAAGGTCTGAAATTAATATTTATCTCAAAAGCTATAAACCTTTTGTATAGGCATGTATATTAGAATATTAAGGTATTATCCTAATGATCATTTTGATATATGAATGAAGGTCATGGGTTAAAAGGTCAAGGTCACAGATGTGAATGAATACCTAAATGGTTAATTATCTTGAAAACTATTAAATTTTTGTATAGGCATGTATATTAGAATATTGTTGGTACTGGCGCAGTGGTCATTTTGATATATAAATGAAGAGCATGGGTTCAAATGTCAAGATCACAGATACAAACAAGTACTGAGATGATTTTTTATCTCAAAAACTATAAACTTTTTGTATAGGGATGTATGTTAGAATATTGGCCGAATTATCATTTTGATATTTGAATGAAGCTCATGGGTTCAAAGATCACAGGTGAGCGTTAAGGCCCATGGGCCTCTTGTTAAGGCCTCAGTAGACCATATTTAACATTACATGAACACAACAATATTTATGTAATGGGGTTGTTGAGGAATGTTTTTGAAAATGGCTTCTCTGAAAAATCTTGGATTGAACACTGTATCAGGAATAAGATTAAGACACTTATACAGTAAAACATTGTTATTTTTATTCCCAATAAACAATATTTTGAAGTTCCAAATTCACACTTTTATGTTTTGTTCTCCATGTCAATCTTGATGTGACACTAAAATCCTTTATTATGCTAATAATTGACCAAACAAAATTAATAGGGGTGATTTGTCAAGGTTTAACTGTAAATTGAGATCATGGTTTAAACCATAAGATCTTCCATTATTTCTCTGGTGTAAGCAAGTCATACATTATAATACATAATAAGTAATTAAAACAAATCCAGTAATCAGCAACTCTTAATTTTTATGTAAAATAAGACTTGTATTAAACATTTTGAAAAATAAATTTATATCTTACATATTTCAGATGTGATATTACTGTCTATAAGAAACCTGGCCCCACACCAAATGATGGCTACCAGACACTACCTTATGAGACACTGGACAGGAAGGAAATAGAAAGAGGTGTCACAAAATGATTAAAGTGGTCAAATTCATCCAGTGTAGCACTTTATGTATTATCCTACTCAGATTCAGATGAAAATCTAGATTTTGATGAACATAATCTGTATATAATAGACATAATTAAGAAATATGGAGATGACAATATTAACCAATTTATGGATGAAGATGACATAAAAATGTTAGCAAATTGTACTACTGGACAATCAGATAATTATTTATGGAATTGTCAAAGGAGGGACAGACTAACAATCACAGTTTTATAGTGCTTTACATTATATGAGAAACAATTCACCTTACAGAGTGAGAACTTGCCATATTATATTCAGCTTTTGGGACAAATGGCAGTGTGTAGTGCACCTTTTTGTGACTTTATTCTTTATACACAGAAAGGTATTTATATTGAACATGTACTATTCAGTACAAAATGGAACTCTGTATTAACTAAACTCAAAGTTTTCTATCAGAATTGTTTATATCCTTCACTCTTATCTGCTTTGTAATTTTTAGGTAAGAAAGTTATTTAAAAATGAATTTATTGAAAGAATTTATTCAGCTGTTTTATTCATTCTTCATCAGGAATGATGATTAGCAGGGGCCCAGGAGTCAATGGCTACTAAATATCAATCTGGGCCCCTTAATGTTTACATGTTTTAGCTATTTATTACTATCACAACTTCTTTTCTGAAGTGAGCTGGGCCCCTAACTCAAAGTAGTTCAAATTCATCCCCGTTTCATTCAAATTGTTGAGCAGTAACAGTGCTGGCTCCGTAAGTAACACAATAAAGAACCCTGCTGTAAGTGCCATCAGCGCAACACAACACACAGGCAAAAATTGTTCACTTTGTCTATAGCTGGCAATGTCTCAATATAAGTGAAATATTCTTGACTGGCCATTAAACACTATTATTTAACTCAACTCATTAAGCAGTAACAAGTATGATGAACCAAATGAGAACTGTTGTAATTGTAACAGCCCTGAAGGTATTTAAAAATTTAAATGTAATGATATTGTACTGAAAAATTGCTGATCAATTGCAAGTTAGAGAGTCCTCATTTCATTAAGATCAAATTACATCTAGTGTATCTGATCAAATTTCACCAGCTGATGGAGGCATATGTATTGTACTTAAACTTTAAATTCTCTTGGATATTCAAATTTACAAAATGGACAGACAAGGTAGTTATCTGTATATGTAGTTAACATTACATATCATATCTACATTCTTTTTGTATTTATTTACGAGAGGTGAATGTCATTTCATGATCAGCCTGAGATTGTTTTAACTTTGAAAATGTGCCTTGTTCTTCCCCAAGTGTTTTAAACACTTCTATATCAACATCACTCATACCTTATAAATTTTAATGGATTTATGAAATAAATTTATTTGTTGAATTTTTTCATTAGCTAGAACCACAGATGTTCAGGAATTTCATATTTTTAGTCAAAACAATTTTTCAAAATATGTACCAGTCACTTTATAGTAGGTGTCTTATGTAGAAGCAATATACATCCTATTCTCTACAGAGTTGTCTGAATCCATAATGATTTTAAGACTTATTAACACTGTCTTGTAAACATTTTACAGTAAATTATAAAAATCATTTCAGTAAATCTGTAATATTCTCACATGTTTGAATCCACAACCCTCAATTTTAAAGCCAGTAACTACACCTCTTACATGACAAGAAGCTGATTGAATGTGATTGATTGAAGGGTGTGTTACATCCTAGTGAAGAATATTTCACTTATATTCAGACTTCACCATCTATAGTCATACAGGTGAATTGACTGATTTTTAAAATCTTTTCAGTGTGCTCAGAACAATAGGGGATTATTTAGCCACACACAGGACTTCCATTTTAAGTCTCCTTGGTTTGAATTCAAATCTCCCAATTACATATCAAGCAATTTAACATTTCAACTACCATGACAAGAAACTAAATTCATAAAATGTTGCCTGAAGCACAACTCGGGCTCTTTGCAAGTAAACCAGTCACTTAATTCACACAAGATCAGCTGAAAAAACTTTCATCTGATGTGTTTTAATCCCTCTTGTGAAAAATTACATTACTACTTTATTTAAGTTCAGTCAATATATTCATTATTATTAGTCTGATTGAATAAGAAATATACCTCCAGTCAAGATTATTTCACTTACATCAAGATAAAAAAAGTACTGCTAAATGCAGTAAAATATACCTATGCATTTTACTTAAATTACAGAATTATAAGGTGATAGGCCAGGGTAGCATGTCATGTATAATGACAAAGGGGGGAGGGGGTCTTTCACTATCAAGGTCTCATCCAATATTAATTTAAATTAACATGACCAAATGAGCTGGATATCATTTGTTTTACTGTCGAACCAATTGCCAGAGTATGCTCTGGTTCATATGATGTCTCATTTCACCATATACATATCCATGGGTAGCAGACAGATGACTCGTCTAACCCAGATTCCTTTATTAATCTTATGTTCTATACAGGCGTCATTCTTGGCCTTCTAGATTCGTCCCATTGTCGTTACGACGTCCCGACGATTTTTTCGTTTTCCTGCCTTTCCCCCTGTTGTTAAAAGTTGTTATACCTAAACAGTGCGGGGCATAGAATAAGTGGTATGGGCTCTGCATCTTTATAATGTCAAGGGCAGACAACTAAATGGCGGAAATCGTAGCGGTGATTTCCTGACAAGTTGGTATTTATCTGCTACTCTAATCCATCTCTACGGATTATTCTCAGCCAGTTTTTTCTTACACATCGTACCTTTGGACGTGAAAAAAAGAAATATGGACATTTCCCTTCTACTATCGGCCGCACAGCCTTCAGCAACGTAATGTAAAGTCGGCATTGTTTTGTCATGCCATCCTGACATTCATGTTTACACTGGTTACGGTTGTCCCGCAAATCTCGCGAGATTTACGGGACAACATACTTTTCGCGTCTTCATCGCTAAAGAGTTCTGTAACTCTGGGTAATCGCGATATCACGTATTACCATGATACTTCACCAAAAACTAACGTAACTATTGATAACGGAAGCAAATTCAAAACCCTTTAACCGTGGCAGACGAATGGTATAGTCCACGTGACAAATTTACCGGTATGGTGTTAATCTCATTAATTACCTAGATTTATTTGAATGGAAACTTACCGAGGTAATCTTTTTCCCAATCTCTGTTCCCAATAGTAGTAATATGCATGATATGACAACTTTTACCATTAAATACCCGTGTGTATTCAAATAAATAAATAAATAAATAAGTAAATAAATAGAGAGGGAGAGGGGGTAAGTGACGGAGAGAGACTACCGTATCTTTGAATTCAAGAAAATAAATAAATAAATAAATAAATAAATAAATAAATAAATAAATAAATATTGTAGAAAGCGAGAGGGGGTTAGTGATGGAGAGTCTACAGCATCTTTAAATTACACGCATCAGTTTTAAACTGTCATGATTTAATATTTCTTATTTTATGACTTCGCGGTTAATAAATTTGTATTTAAATAAATAAATAAATAAATAAATAAACCATCATTTCATCAAGTAAAACTAGTAAATCTTTCTGCACTATCGTCTTCATGTGAAGATCCTTGGATCTAATAAAAATGTATTTCCTGACCTGATTTTAGTATATGGAGAGAGAGAGAGAGAGAGAGATTTTGTCAATCGAAACGGACGTTTATAAAATTTGTCAATATTGCAAGACTTTATAATTGTAGAAGAGGGCCATGATCATGACACATTAATCATCAGTCGGAGCGTTACTTTACAATCATTAATTCATGACCGGCCGCTCTTTTGGATTTTCGTCTGAAAAAACACAATTGTCATACAGTGTCGGTTTTATATTGGCGTTCAAAGCAAGGTTGATCCCATCTACCAGTGTCAACGATGTGTACAGTGTTATATGTTACCATATTTTCATCTTTTGACAACGCGCATTCCTTGTTTATATGTTAGCAGCAACATTTGTATTAGTACATGTGTAATTTGTAATTTATCGTTTTTACGGGGAAAGTAGTAGATGGTTATGTAATGACGTTAACCACTAGAGCCAGTAATGGTGATCTAACGGACGAACCATCCGTTCTGGAAAGCAAGATATTCTATTCTATTCTATTCTTTATTCAGCCATAAGTAACAACTCATAGGCAAACATAAAATTTGAAAAGTATGAACAATAAATAAACAATAATAATAATATACACATGGGAGGATTAACATTAATAAATAAATATTACGTTATACATTGTTAAGTTTTCCTATTGAAGATACATATGAAAGTACATAATAATTAAGTGACATAAGATTTTCTTAGCCACTCTGCTTCTAATAAATACTTAGCTAAATTTCTTAATTGTTTTGAATTTTGAATACTAAAAAGTTGAACTAGCTTGAAAACAGATGGACGAACCCAGTAATATTGTTTTACATATTGTTTACGAATACTTAAATAGTAAGGACAAATTAAAACAAAGTGAAAACCATCTTCAAGATACTAAATTTAACGATGAACACGCCTGCTGCATGATCTGTGATAATTTAACAAATGTAATTAGTATAATTAATCACATGTATGAAAATGGTGTGGTCCCAAAATGCCTAACCTCATGAGAGATGGGGATTAAGGGGCCTATTCAAGGGTGTTTTACCTGTAATTTTACCTATAATTTACCTGTATTTTAATGTCATCATAATCATTTATTGTTATCCCTATTATATGAGACATAGTTACATACTTATGTATCTTAACTAATTATATAAGGGGACACGTAAACGAACATTGCATAACAATTGAACTGTGAAACATGGTAAATTATTAACTATATTTAATTAAACAGCATATATATCTACCATAGCAAGTCAGAAATTACGGGGTTTTTAGTATCCGCGGGATAGTGTAAATCAAGCGTTCAAGGTTCATACAGTGTATAAGAAAATAAAAAGTCATCGCAGCCAAGTGGTTATTTAATCGATAATTTTATCCGGGTGAAAATGTGTCCGGGAGGATATACTTTCATGGCAAAATCTATCCGGCGGAATAAATGCCATGGCTTATCCTTAAAATATTGTATATGAACAATATTTACCTGTAAAATATTAGCCATGGATAAAAGAAAATATTATCCTACGAAAATATCCCATTTGGATAAAATAAACCTTTACAGTTTCCCATTCAATGTATCGGTACATTATTTCGAAATTATCTACACTCGATATAAATCTACTGTATTTTTTGTTGGTGGAAGTATAATAAACATTTATATTTTAACATATAAATTCTTCCTATTTACAAAGGACATATTAATTTATAAATAAATTTCCGATATTTTATTTACCGTAGTTTAGAAAACTTGATAAAATAAATACATCGGCACGGTAAACACCATACACTCATACAGGCAAATTAAAAATGGCGGCTGATCGAGGGCGGAACATTTATTACAAGTATTTGTAAGGTATTTTTTCCCCTTACACATGTTCATTGAAAGTGTGGCTATTTGCACGTCGGTGAAATAAGACAAAATGGCGCGAATTGAAAATTTAAATTTTTTAAAATACTTTACCGTAATAATTGGACATTTTCCGGAATAATAAGTCAAAATCCGAAATAATTAGACAAAATCCGGAATAATCAGACAAAATCCGGAATCTTTAGATTCCGGAAAATTTACCGTAAAAAATATAGCCTTATTATTCCGGATTTTGACCGATTATTTCGGATTTTGTCTGATTATTCCGGATTTTGCCTAATTATTTCGGATTTTGACTTATTATTTCGGATTTTTATCTTAAGATTCCGGATTTTTCCAAAGATTACGGAAAGTGTCTAACTATTCCGGAATTTCGCAATTATTCCGGTAAAACCCCCTTCTAGTGTATGTGGCTAGGATAAGTGATCTTCCATTTTTGTTTTTAGGACTTTATATTTTGTACATGTATGTCCAATCTATATGATTTAAAAAAGTTTGTAATTATTTTGAGTCACTTTGTTGAGTCAAAAAAAGTGACTGGAACTTGTGATTAGTTGACACTTAAGTAACATCCCATATGTTAAGGTAATAAGTAAAGCAATATCAGTATAATACCAGCAATGTATACAATGTAGTAGTGATTATATGAAATACATGCATTTCATGGTTGGTTACCATGGAAACGGCTTTGCTCTGGTTGGGATATTCAGTCAATATAAAAAAACATAATCAAATTTTTACCATAAAATAATAAATGACTCTTTATGGTTTAATTTTGTATATTATATAGATTGAAATACCTATCATTTTGATATATAAATCAAGGTCACTGGTACAAAGGTGTAGGTCACAGATGTACATTTTGATATATAAATCAAGGTCACTGGTTAAAAGGTCAAGGTCACAGATGTATAAGAATGATAAAAAGGTTAATACACCGTTACTTATAAAGGTTTGCACATGTATATGAGAATAGTATAGATATTTACAAAACATTCAAAAGTCATGGGTTCAAAGTTCATGGACACAGATGTAATACTTTTATGTTAAACAGGTAATTGACAATGCAAAATGTTGGCAAACCTTAATAACTCATAGGTTATAACCAACAACACCAAAATATTCTACAACTGCTTAACTTTTCTATATGAATATACACATTACATATTTGTCTGAAATACATTCCTAGCCTATGAGTTATTGAAGCTTGCCAACATTTTACATTGCCAATTTAACTATATCAGTATTACAGTCAAAGGTCCCGGTTTCACAATTATTCCTTAGCTAAGATTTTACTTTAGTAAAATTTAGTCATCTCTTTTTGAAACTATTATTGAATATGTTTGTCAAAATAGAATGGAAATATTTTAATTTAGAAGTCACCTAAAAATGACACTAAATTCCTGATTATCTTGAAAATTAACAAAATTATATATGTTTGAAATTTTGCCAGATTTAAGTTAAGGAAAGTCTCAGTTAAGGATATGATTGTAAAACCGGGACCTAGACACAGGTATTTGTTAAGGCTAACTGAGAATATTGTATAAGGATATGATTGTTAAACCGGGACCTGATCACACAGGTGATTGTTAAGTCTCACTGAGAATATTGTATAAGGATATGATTGTAAAACTGGGACCTGGTCACACATTTGACTGTTAAGGCTCACTGAGAATATTGTATAAGGATATGATTGTAAAACCGGGACCAGATCACACAGGTGATTGTTAAGGCTCACTGAGAATATTGTATAAGGATATAATTGTAAAACTGGGACCTGATCACACAGGTGATTGTTAAGGCTCACTGAGAATATTGTATAAGGATATGATTGTGAAACCGGGACCTGATCACACAGGTGATTGTTAAGGGTCACTGAGAATATTGTATAAGGATATGATTGTGAAACCGGGACCTGATCACACAGGTGATTGTTAAGGCTCACTGAGAATATTGTATAAGGATATGATTGTGAAACCGGGACCTGATCACACAGGTGATTGTTAAGTCTCACTGAGAATATTGTATAAGGATATGATTGTAAAACTGGGACCTGGTCACACATTTGACTGTTAAGGCTCACTGAGAATATTGTATAAGGATATGATTGTAAAACCGGGACCTGATCACACAGGTGATTGTTAAGGCTCACTGAGAATATTGTATAAGGATATGATTGTGAAACCGGGACCTGATCACACAGGTGATTGTTAAGGCTCACTGAGAATATTGTATAAGGATATGATTGTGAAACCGGGACCTGATCACACAGGTGATTGTTAAGGCTCACTGAGAATATTGTATAAGGATATGATTGTGAAACCGGGACCTGGTCACACATGTGATTGTTAAGGCTCACTGAGAATATTGTATAAGGATATGATTGTAAAACTGGGACCTGGTCACACATTTGACTGTTAAGGCTCACTGAGAATATTGTATAAGGATATGATTGTAAAACCGGGACCTGATCACACAGGTGATTGTTAAGGGTCACTGAGAATATTGTATAAGGATATGATTGTGAAACCGGGACCTGATCACACAGGTGATTGTTAAGGGTCACTGAGAATATTGTATAAGGATATGATTGTGAAACCGGGACCTGATCACACAGGTGATTGTTAAGGCTCACTGAGAATATTGTATAAGGATATGATTGTGAAACCGGGACCTGGTCACACATGTGATTGTTAAGGCTCACTGAGAATATTGTATAAGGATATGATTGTAAAACTGGGACCTGGTCACACATTTGACTGTTAAGGCTCACTGAGAATATTGTATAAGGATATGATTGTAAAACCGGGACCTGATCACACAGGTGATTGTTAAGGCTCACTGAGAATATTGTATAAGGATATGATTGTAAAACTGGGACCAGATCTCACAAGTGATTGTTAAGGCTCACTGAGAATATTGTATAAGGATATGATTGTGAAACCGGGACCTGATCACACAGGTGATTGTTAAGGCTCACTGAGAATATTGTATAAGGATATGATTGTAAAACTGGGACCAGATCTCACAAGTGATTGTTAAGGCTCACTGAGAATATTGTATAAGGATATGATTGTAAACCCGCTGTCACACAGGTGATTGTTAAGGCACACTGAGAATATTGTATAAGGATATGATTGTAAACCGGGACCTGATCACACAGGTGATTGTTAAGGCCCACTGAGAATATTGTATAAGGATATGATTGTAAAACTGGGACCTGGTCACACAGGTGATTGTTAAGGCTCACTGAGGATATTGTATAAGGATATGACTGTAAAACCGGGACCTGGTCACAGGGGTGATTGTTAAGGCTCACTGATAATATTGTATAAGGATATGATTGTAAAACCGGGACTGATCACACAGGTGATTGTTAAGGCTCACTGAGAATATTGTATAAGGATATGATTGTAAAACCGGGACCTGGTCACACAGGTGATTGTTAAGGCTCACTGAGAATATTGTATAAGGATATGATTGTAAAACCGAGACCTGGTCACACAGGTGATTGTTAAGGCTCACTGAGAATATTGTATAAGGATATAATTGTAAAACCGGGACCAGATCACACAGGTGATTGTTAAGGCTCACTGAGAATATTGTATAAGGATATGATTGTAAAACTGGGACCTGATCACACAGGTGATTGTTAAGGCTCACTGAGAATATTGTATAAGGATATAATTGTAAAACTGGGACCTGATCACACAGGTGATTGTTAAGGCTCACTGAGAATATTGTATAAGGATATAATTGTAAAACTGGGACCTGATCACACAGGTGATTGTTAAGGCTCACTGAGAATATTGTATAAGGATATGATTGTAAACCCGGGACCTGGTCACACAGGTGATTGTTAAGGCTCAATGAGAATATTGTATAAGGATATGATTGTAAAACCGGGACTTGGTCACAGAGGTGATTGTTAAGGCACACTGAGAATATTGTATAAGGATAAGCATTAAATTAAACATTTCTGGATAATAAAGATAACCTTATTTGTCAGAACTATTCTGTAGATATGTGTTATGGATCAAACCAAAAAATGTGGTCAGAAAAATAACTGTTGGTTGTTAGTAAAAATTATACAGTACAGTAAAAACATGTCGAAAGTTTAACATTCAGGTAGAGGTATGACTGACAAATCGCCGAGATGGGTCGCTGGGGATTAAAAAGATGCAGAAAGCTTTCTTAAAGGTTTAGAGATATCAAAAACAAACATACTAATCCATGCCCGAATCACAATCCAGAAGCAAAGTAAAAACTTTGGAACTGACAAGTTAGGTTAGACACGTGAACTTCCACCAGCGAAGTGAGGCCGAGTGCTCCGGAAGGGTAAGCACCTCCTGTTTAGCTAGCTACACCCGCCACGTATAACAGTTTATTTTGTAACCATAAAGATTAAGTTACCAAGGATTGATTTTTTGTATCTAACTTAAGATAATTGATTATTACAAGATCGGGTATTTAAATGCATTAAAAACATAATACAAAAAACAAATTAGATATTTTTTATTGAATATGTTATGACTAATTACGTAAATTACAACAAGGTAAACTGATAATATAAGTGAATTTGTTATAATATTTGTAAGAAGTTCTCGTTCCATAGATTTTTTGGCAGCATTATAATTATTCAAATTTGTTCTACATTCAACAAAAACATACTTGTCAAATACTAGGCATGATATATCATTTATTTAATTTTTGGTCACAATAACGAATCCAGGCCCATCATTATATCCGGATGTATTTATTTGTTTACTTCCGTTATTGTAGGATCCACCGCCACTTCCGCCCCACAATGTTCTGTTCGGTACACTCATTCCTTCTCCCCCTGTGTAACCACCCCCTCCCCCACCGCCATTACTAACCACACCACTTCCTCCTCCACCAAAGCCTCCAGCACCTGTTGGAGTTCCCGGTGATATACCTCCGTTCCAGCGATTTCCATGGTTTCCTTTGTCGGAGCCAAAGTTGCTTCCACCGGATCCCAACCAACCGGCTCCCGCAGTTGTAACATTTCCACCCCTACCACCACGACCACTATTACCAACTACACCAATTGATGACAAGGATAGCTGTCCAATATATCCATCATACCCTCTATGTGTATCTTCCTCCCCGGATCCACCCCCTCCTCCAGCGGCGATAAGTAAACCCGATCCACCGACATTACCTGTGTAAACAAACGTTCCCCCTCCACCACCTCCGGATTCAGAATTGCCACCATTTTGGCCCTTTTGTCCAACAACGATATATAGAACAGAATGGGCATTCAAGTAGAAAGTTCCTTTGATTCTCGCTCCGAGGCCGCCGGTTAAGTTGTATGTCATGTTATTGTTACCATAGCCACCAGCCGCACCATACGCATCAATAGTATAATATCCGGTTTCCGGAACTTCCCATTTTTGTATTCCACCTACAACATTAAATAGGGTTCCATTCCTTGGCCATACATTACCATACCACGTTCTACAACCAGAGAGAGTTGGTCCAGTAGGTCCACTAATGCGGCCACATGTCGTAAATGTTATGTTGAAAGCTGGATAACCTGTAATGTAGATAAGGATAAAATGTAGTGTTAAATAGTTAACACAAATTCGCCACCTTTGGAAAAACAACTCAAACACCACTTAAGCATACAATGTAGTGTTTAATAGTTAACACAGATTCACCATACTCAGACAAACAGCTAAAACACCACTAACCATACAATGTAGTGTTTAATAATTAACATTGGACAAATTCATCACACTCGGACAATCAGTTTAAACACCATCTAACCATTCAATGTAGTGAAACTTATTATTATTATTATATTATTATTATTATTATTAGTGTTTTGTTTTTGTAATTAATGTTGTTATTGATGCTGTAAGTGAGGCCAATGTTTTATTACTGTCATTATGTTGTTGTTGTCATTCTGTTGTGTAGTTGTTATTATTGTTGTAGTATTGTTGTTGTCATTGTGATGTTATTGTTGTTGTCATTATGTTGATATTGTTGTTATCATTATGTTGATATTGTTGTTGCCATTATGTTGATATTGTTGTTGTCATTTTGCTGTAGTTGTTGTCATTGTGTTGATTCACTTTTATAATTATCCTAAATAATTGTCTTAAACTTGAGATTCGTCGAGTAACATCACATATGTTAATGTAATGAGTAAAACAATATCAGCATAATTCCAACAATGTATAGTACCGATATATTTCGTGGTTGGTTACCATGGAAACGGATTTGCTTGGTTGGGGTATTCAGTCAATATAAAACATAATCAAATGTTTTTACCATAACATAATAAATGACTCTTTATGGTTTAATTTTGTATATTGTAGGTATTGATATATCTATCATTTTGATCTATAAATCAAGTTCACTGGTACAAAGGTGTAGGTCACAGATGTACATTTGGATATATAAATCAAGGTCACTGGTTAAAAGGTCAAGGTCACAGATGTATAAGAATCATGAAAAGGTTAATAAACCGTTATCCAGTTACTTATACAGGTATGCACATGTATATGGGAATAGTATAGATATTTACAAAACATTCAAAAGTCATGGGTTCAAGGTACATGCCCACAGACGTAATACTGTTATGTTTATGAGGTAACTGACAATGTAAAATGTTGGCAAACTTAAATAATTCATAGGTTATAATATAACCAACAACTTTAAGGAATTCTGCAACTGTTTAACTTTTGTATAGGTATATACACATTACATTTGTGTCTGGAATGCATTTCTAGCCTATGAGTTATTGAAGCTTGCCAACATTTTACATTGCCAATTTAACCATATCAGTATTACAGTCACAGGTCCCGGTTTCACAATTATTCCTTAGCCAAGATTTTACTTTAACATAAATTTAGCAAAATTACGTCATCTCTTTTTTAAACTATTGATGAATATGTTTGTCAAAATAAAATGGAAATATTTTAATTTAGAAGTTATCTTAAAAATGACACTAATTATAAATTCCGGAATATTTTGAAAATTAACAAAATTATAAATGTTTGAAATTTTGTGAGATTTAAGTTAAGGAAAGTCTTAGCTAAGGAAATGATTGTAAACCGGGACCTGGTCACACAGGTGATTGTTAAGGCTCACTGAGGATATTGTATAAAGAATGATTGTAAAACCGGGACCTGATCACACAGGTGATTGTTAAGGCTCACTGAGGATATTGTATAAGGATATGATTGTAAAACCGGGACCAGATCACACAGGTGATTGTTAAGGCTCACTGAGAATATTGTATAAGGATAAGATTGTAAAACCGGGACCTGATCACACAGGTGATTGTTAAGGCTCACTTAGAATATTGTATAAGGATATGATTGTAAAACCGAGACATAATCACACAGGTGATTGTTAAGGCTCACTGAGAATATTGTATAAGGATATGATTGTTAAACCGGGACCTGGTCACACAGGTGATTGTTAAGGCTCACTGAGAATATTGTATAAGGATATGATTGTAAAACCGGGACCTGATCACACAGGTGATTGTTAAGGCTCACTGAGAATATTGTATAAGGATATGATTGTAAAACCGGGACCTGGTCACAGAGGTGATTGTTAAGGCTCACTGAGAATATTGTATAAGGATATGATTGTAAAACCGGGACCTGATCACACAGGTGATTGTTAAGGCTCACTGAGAATATTGTATAAGGATATGATTGTAAAACCGGGACCAGATCACACAGGTGATTGTTAAGGCTCACTGAGAATATTGTATAAGGATATGATTGTAAAACCGGGACCTGATCACACAGGTGATTGTTAAGGCTCACTTAGAATATTGTATAAGGATATGATTGTAAAACCGAGACCTAATCACACAGGGGTGATTGTTAAGGCTCACTGAGAATATTGTATAAGGATATGATTGTTAAACCGGGACCTGGTCACACAGGTGATTGTTAAGGTTCACTGAGAATATTGTATAAGGATATGATTGTAAAACCGGGACCTGATCACACAGGTGATTGTTAAGGCTCACTGAATATTGTATAAGGATATGATTGTAAAACCGGGACCTGATCACACAGGTGATTGTTAAGGCTCACTGAGAATATTGTATAAGGATATGATTGTAAAACCGGGACCTGATCACACAGGTGATTGTTAAGGCTCACTTAGAATATTGTATAAGGATATGATTGTTAAACCGGGACCTGATCACACAGGTGATTGTTAAGGCTCACTGAGAATATTGTATAAGGATATGATTGTAAAACCGGGACCTAATCACACAGGTGATTGTTAACGCTCACTGAGAATATTGTATAAGGATATGATTGTAAAACCGGGACCTGGTCACACAGGTGATTGTTAAGACTCACTGAGAATATTGTATAAGGATATGATTGTAAAACCGGGACCTAATCACACAGGTGATTGTTAAGGCTCACTGAGAATATTGTATAAGGATATGATTGTAAAACCGGGACCTGGTCACACAGGTGATTGTTAAGGCTCACTGAGAATATTGTATAAGGATATGATTGTAAAACCGAGACCTGATCACACAGGTGATTGTTAAGGCTCACTGAGAATATTGTATAAGGATATAATTGTAAAACCGGGACCTGATCACACCTTTGATTGTTAAGGCTCACTGAGAATATTGTATAAGGATATGATTGTAAAACCGAGACCTAATCACACTGGTGATTGTTAAGACTCACTGAGAATATTGTATAAGGATATGATTGTAAAACCGGGACCTGGTCACAGGGGTGATTGTTAAGGCTCATTGAGAATATTGTATAAGGATATGATTGTGAAACCGGGACCTAATCACACAGGTGATTGTTAAGGCTCAATGATAATATTGTATAAGGATATGATTGTGAAACTGGGATCTGATCACACAGGTGATTGTTAAGGCTCACTGAGAATATTGTATAAGGATATGATTGTGAAACTGGGACCTGGTCACACAGGTGATTGTTAAGGCTCACTGAGAATATTGTATAAGGATATGATTGTGAAACTGGGACCTGGTCACACATTTGACTGTTAACGCTCACTGAGAATATTGTATAAGGATATGATTGTAAAACCGGGACCTGATCACACAGGTAATTGTTAACGCTCACTGAGAATATTGTATAAGGATATAATTGTAAAATCGGGACCTGATCACACAGGTGATTGTTTAGGCTCACTGAGAATATTGTATAAGGATATGATTGTAAAACCGGGACCTGGTCACAGGGGTGATTGTTAAGGCTCATTGAGAATATTGTATAAGGATATGATTGTAAAACCGGGACTTGGTCACAGAGGTGATTGTTAAGGCACACTGAGAATATTGTATAAGGATAAGCATTAAATTAAACATTTCTGGATAATAAAGATAACCTTATTTGTCAGAACTATTCTGTAGATATGTGTTATGGATCAAACCAAAAAACGTGGTCAGAAAAATAACTGTTGGTTGTTAGTAAAAATTATACAGTACAGTAAAAACATGTCGAAAGTTTAACATTCAGGTAGAGGTATGACTGACAAATCGCCGAGATGGGTCGCTGGGGATTAAAAAGATGCAGAAAGCTTTCTTAAAGGTTTAGAGATATCAAAAACAAACATACTAATCCATGCCCGAATCACAATCCAGAAGCAAAGTAAAAACTTTGGAACTGACAAGTTAGGTTAGACACGTGAACTTCCACCAGCGAAGTGAGGCCGAGTGCTCCGGAAGGGTAAGCACCTCCTGTTTAGCTAGCTACACCCGCCACGTATAACAGTTTATTTTGTAACCATAAAGATTAAGTTACCAAGGATTGATTTTTTGTATCTAACTTAAGATAATTGATTATTACAAGATCGGGTATTTAAATGCATTAAAAACATAATACAAAAAACAAATTAGATATTTTTTATTGAATATGTTATGACTAATTACGTAAATTACAAACAGGTAAACTGATAATATAAGTGAATTTGTTATAATATTTGTAAGAAGTTCTCGTTCCATAGATTTTTTGGCAGCATTATAATTATTAAAATTTGTTCTACATTCAACAAAAACATACTTGTCAAATACTAGGCATGATATATCATTTATTTAATTTTTGGTCACAATAACGAATCCAGGCCCATCATTATATCCGGATGTATTTATTTGTTTACTTCCGTTATTGTAGGATCCACCGCCACTTCCGCCCCACAATGTTCTGTTCGGTACACTCATTCCTTCTCCCCTGTGTAACCACCCCCTCCCCCACCGCCATTACTAACCACACCACTTCCTCCTCCACCAAAGCCTCGGCATTCAAGTAGAAAGTTCCTTTGATTCTCGCTCCGAGGCCGCCGGTTAAGTTGTATGTCATGTTATTGTTACCATAGCCACCAGCCGCACCATACGCATCAATAGTATAATATCCGGTTTCCGGAACTTCCCATTTTTGTATTCCACCTACAACATTAAATAGGGTTCCATTCCTTGGCCATACATTACCATACCACGTTCTACAACCAGAGAGAGTTGGTCCAGTAGGTCCACTAATGCGGCCACATGTCGTAAATGTTATGTTGAAAGCTGGAGAACCTGTAATGTAGATAAGGATAAAATGTAGTGTTAAATAGTTAACACAAATTCGCCACCTTTGGAAAAACAACTCAAACACCACTTAAGCATACAATGTAGTGTTTAATAGTTAACACAGATTCACCACACTCCGACAAACAGCTAAAACACCTCCTAACCATACAGTGTAGTGTTTAATAATTAACATTGGACAAATTCATCACACTCGGACAATCAGTTTAAACACCATCTAACCATTCAATGTAGTGAAACTTATTATTATTATTATTATTATTATTATTATTATTAGTGTTTTTGTTTTTGTAATTAATGTTGTTATTGATGCTGTAAGTGAGGCCAATGTTTTATTACTGTCATTATGTTGTTGTTGTCATTCTGTTGTGTAGTTGTTATTATTGTTGTAGTATTGTTGTTGTCATTGTGATGTTATTGTTGTTGTCATTATGTTGATATTGTTGTTATCATTATGTTGATATTGTTGTTGCCATTATGTTGATATTGTTGTTGTCATTTTGCTGTAGTTGTTGTCATTGTGTTGATTCACTTTTATAATTATCCTAAATAATTGTCTTAAACTTGAGATTCGTCGAGTAACATCACATATGTTAATGTAATGAGTAAAACAATATCAGCATAATTCCAACAATGTATAGTACCGATATATTTCGTGGTTGGTTACCATGGAAACGGATTTGCTTGGTTGGGGTATTCAGTCAATATAAAACATAATCAAATGTTTTTACCATAACATAATAAATGACTCTTTATGGTTTAATTTTGTATATTGTAGGTATTGATATATCTATCATTTTGATCTCTAAATCAAGTTCACTGGTACAAAGGTGTAGGTCACAGATGTACATTTGGATATATAAATCAAGGTCACTGGTTAAAAGGTCAAGGTCACAGATGTATAAGAATCATGAAAAGGTTAATAAACCGTTATCCAGTTACTTATACAGGTATGCACATGTATATGGGAATAGTATAGATATTTACAAAACATTCAAAAGTCATGGGTTCAAGGTACATGCCCACAGACGTAATACTGTTATGTTTATGAGGTAACTGACAATGTAAAATGTTGGCAAACTTAAATAATTCATAGGTTATAATATAACCAACAACTCTAAGGAATTCTGCAACTGTTTAACTTTTGTATAGGTATATACACATTACATTTGTGTCTGGAATGCATTTCAAGCCTATGAGTTATTGAAGCTTGCCAACATTTTACATTGCCAATTTAACCATATCAGTATTACAGTCACAGGTCCCGGTTTCACAATTATTCCTTAGCCAAGATTTTACTTTAACATAAATTTAGCAAAATTACGTCATCTCTTTTTAAACTATTGATGAATATGTTTGTCAAAATAAAATGGAAATATTTTAATTTAGAAGTTATCTTAAAAATGACACTAATTATAAATTCCGGAATATTTTGAAAATTAACAAAATTATAAATGTTTGAAATTTTGTGAGATTTAAGTTAAGGAAAGTCTTAGCTAAGGAAATGATTGTAAACCGGGACCTGGTCACACAGGTGATTGTTAAGGCTCACTGAGAATATTGTATAAAGAATGATTGTAAAACCGGGACCTGATCACACAGGTGATTGTTAAGGCTCACTGAGGATATTGTTAAAGGATATGATTGTAAAACCGGGACCTGATCACACAGGTGATTGTTAAGGCTCACTGAGGATATTGTATAAGGATATGATTGTAAAACCGGGACCTGATCACACAGGTGATTGTTAAGGCTCACTGAGGATATTGTATAAAGAATGATTGTAAAACCGGGACCTGGTCACACAGGTGATTGTTAAGGCTCACTGAGAATATTGTATAAGGATATGATTGTAAAACTCGGACCTGATCACACAGGTGATTGTTAAGGCTCACTGAGGATATTGTATAAGGATATGATTGTAAAACTGGGACCTGATCACACAGGTGATCGTTAAGGCTCACTGAGAATATTGTATAAGGATATGATTGTAAAACCGGGACCTGATCACACAGGTGATTGTTAAGGCTCACTGAGGATATTGTATAAGGATATGATTGTAAAACTGGGACCTGAACACAGGTGATTGTTAAGGGTCACTGAGAATATTGTATAAGGATATGATTGTAAAACCGGGACCTGATCACACAGGTGATTGTTAAGGCTCACTTAGAATATTGTATAAGGATATGATTGTAAAACCGAGACCTAATCACACAGGTGATTGTTAAGGCTCACTGAGAATATTGTATAAGGATATGATTGTAAAACCGGGACCTGATCACACAGGTGATTGTTAAGGCTCACTTAGAATATTGTATAAGGATATGATTGTAAAACCGAGACCTAATCACACAGGTGATTGTTAAGGCTCACTGAGAATATTGTATAAGGATATGATTGTTAAACCGGGACCTGATCACACAGGTGATTGTTAAGGCTCACTGAGAATATTGTATAAGGATATGATTGTAAAACCGGGACCTGATCACACAGGTGATTGTTAAGGCTCACTGAGAATATTGTATAAGGATATGATTGTAAACCGGGACCTGATCACACAGGTGATTGTTAAGACCCACTAAGAATATTGTATAAGGATATGATTGTAAACCCGGGACCTGATCACACAGGTGATTGTTAAGGCTCACTGAGAATATTGTATAAGGATATGATTGTAAACCCTGGACCTGATCACACAGGTGATTGTTAAGGCTCACTGAGAATATTGTATAAGGATATGATTGTAAAACCGGGACCTGGTCACACAGGTGATTGTTAAGGCTCACTGAGAATATTGTATAAGGATATGATTGTGAAACTGGGATCTGATCACACAGGTGATTGTTAAGGCTCACTGAGAATATTGTATAAGGATATGATTGTAAACCCGGGACCTGATCACACAGGTGATCGTTAAGGCTCACTGAGAATATTGTATAAGGATATGATTGTGAAACTGGGATCTGATCACACAGGTGATTGTTAAGGCTCACTGAGAATATTGTATAAGGATATGATTGTAAACCCGGGACCTGATCACACAGGTGATTGTTAAGGCTCACTGAGAATATTGTATAAGGATATGATTGTAAACTGGGACCTGATCACACAGGTGATTGTTAAGGCTCACTGAGAATATTGTATAAGGATATGATTGTAAAACCGGGACCTGGTCACACAGGTGACTGTTAAGACCCACTAAGAATATTGTATAAGAATAAGCATTAAATTAAACATTTCTGGATAATAAAAATAACCTTATTTGTCATAACTATTCTGTAGATATGTGTTATGGATCAAACCAAAAAATTTTGTCAGAAAAAAACTGTTGGTATTTAGTAAACATTATACAGTACAGTACAGACATGTCGAAAGTTAAACATTCAGGTAGAGGTATGACTGACAAATCGCCGAGATATGGGTTGTTGAGGATAAAAAAGATACAGAAAGCTGTCTAAAAGCTGTAGAGATATAAGTTTATAATATAAAACCGAGATAAAGTGCCGATTCGTCATTTCTTTGTTACCTTAGTGTTAAACTTTCGACAGGACTGTAATGTACGCAGTTTTTTTTACAACCATAAGGATTAACTTACAAAGGATTAATTTGTGTATCTAACTTAAGATAATTTATAATTACACGAGAAGTTATTGCATTTAAAACATAATACAAAAAAGAAAAAGATTTTAGATATTTTTTATTGAATATGTAATGGCTAATTACGTAAATTACAAAATGGTCAACTGTATAAGTGCATTTGTTATAACATTTGTATGACGTTCTCTTGTTCCATAGATTTTTTGGTAGCATAACAATTATTCAAATCTGTTCTACAACGAACAAAAAATATATTTGTCAAATACTAGGCATGATATATCATTTATTTAATTTTGGTCACAATAACGTATCCAGCTCCATCATTATATCCGGATGTATTTATTTGGTTGCTTCCGTTATTGAAGGATCCACCGCCACTTCCGCCCCACAATGTTCTGTTCGATACACTCATTCCTTCTCCTCCTGTGTAACCACCCCCTCCCCCACCGCCATTAGTATACACACCACTTCCTCCTCCACCAAAGCCTCCAGCACCTGTTGGAGTTGCCGGTGATATACCTCCGTTCCAGCGACTTCCAGGGTTTCCTCTGTCGGAGCCGAAGTTGCTTCGACCGGATCCCAACCAACCGGCTCCTGCAGTTGTAACATTTCCACCCCTACCACCACGACCACTATTACCAACTACACCAATTGATGACAAGGATAGCTGTCCACTATATCCATCATACCCTCTATGTGTATCTTCCTCCCCGGATCCACCCCCTCCCCCAGCGGCGATAAGTAAACCCGATCCACCGACATTCCCTATGTAAACAAACGATCCCCCTCCACCACCTCCGGATTCAGAATTGCCACCATTTTGACCCTTTTGTCCAACAACAACATTTAGAACGGAATGGGCATTCAAGTAGAAAGTTCCTTTGATTCTCGCTCCAAGGCCGCCGGTTAAGGTGTATGTCATGTTATTGTTACCATAGCCACCAGCCGCACCATACGCATCAATAGTATAATATCCAGTTTCCGGAACTTCCCATTTTTGTACCCCGCTTACAACATTAAAAAGGCTTCCATTCCTTGGCCATACATCACCATACCACGTTCTACAACCAGAAAGAGTTGGTCCAGTAGGTCCACTAATGCGGCCACATGTCGTAAATGTTATGTTGAAATCTGGAGAACCTGTAATGTAGATAAGGATAAAATGTAGTGTTAAATAAGTAACACAAATTCACCACCTTTGGACAAACAGTTCAAACACTACCTAACCATTCAATGTAGTGTTTAATTATTAACATTGGACAAATTCACCACGCTCAAACAAACAGTTCAAACACTACCTAACCATTCAATGAAGTGTTTAATTATTAACATTGGACAAATTCACCACGCTCAGACAAACAGCTCAAACACTACCTAACCATTCAATGAAGTGTTTAATTATTAACATTGGACAAATTCACCACGCTCAGACAAACAGCTCAAACACTACCTAACCATTCAATGAAGTGTTTAATTATTAACATTGGACAAATTCACCACGCTCAGACAAACAGCTCAAACATCACCTAACCATTCAATGTAGTGTTTAATGATTAACATTGGACAAATTCACCACACTCGGACAATCAGCTTAAACACCATCTAACCACTCAATGTAGTGAAACTTATTATTATTATTATTATTTTTAGTGTTGTTGTTGTTGTAATTAATGTTGTTATTGATGCTGTAAGTGACGCCAATGTTTTATTACTGTCATTATGTTGCTGTTGTCATTCTGCTGTAGTTGTTATTATTGTTGTATTATTGTTGTTGTCATTGTGATGTTTTTGTTGTTGTCATTATGTTGATACTGTTGTTGTCATTTTGTTGTAGTTGTGATTATAGTTGTTGTCATTGTGTTGATTCACTTTTATAATTATCCTAAATAATTGTCTCAAACTTGAGATTCGTCGAGTAACATCGCATGAGTAAAGCAATATCAGCATAATTCCAACAATGTCTAGTACTGATATATTTCGTGGCTGGTTACCATGGACACGGATTTGCTTGGTTAGGGTATTCAGTCAATATAAAACATAATCAAATGTTTTTATCAAAACATAATAAATGACTCTTTATGGTTTAATTTTGTATATTGTAGGTATTGATATACCTATCATTTTGATATATAAATCAAGTTCACTGGTACAAAGATGTAGGTCACAGATGTACATTTTGATATATAAATCAAGGTCACTGGTACAAAGGTGTAGGTCACAGATGTACATTTTGATATATAAATCAAGGTCACTGGTACAAAGATGTAGGTCACAGATGTACATTTTGATATATAAATCAAGGTCACTGGTACAAAGGTGTAGATCACAGATGTACATTTTGATATATAATCAAGGTCACTGGTTAAAAGGTCAAGGTCACGGATGTATAAGAATGAATAATGCTATAACTGTTTAACTTTTGTATAGGTATATATACATTACATTTTTGTCTGGAATACATTCCTAGCCTATGAGTTATTGAAGCTTGCCAACATTTTACATTACCAATTTAACCATATCAGAATAACAGTCACAGGTCCCGATTTCACAATTATTCCTTAGCTAAGATTTTACTTTAACACAAATTTAGCAAAATTTAGTCATCTCTTTTTGAAACTATTGATAAATATGTTTGTCAAAATAAAATGAAAATATTTTAATTTAGAAGTTATCTAACAAATGACCCTTTAAATTCCTGATTATCTTGAAAATTAAAACAATTATAAATGTTTGAAATTTTGCCAGATTTAACTTAAGGAAGGTCTTAGTTAAGGATATGATTATAAAACTGGGACCTGATCACACAGGTGATTGTTAAGGGTCACTGAGAATATTGTATAAGGATATGATTGTAAAACCGGGACCAGATCACACAGGTGATTGTTAAGGCTCACTGAGAATATTGTATAAGGATATGATTGTAAAACCGGGACCTGATCACACAGGTGATTGTTAAGGCTCACTGAGAATATTGTATAAGGATATGATTGTAAAACCGGGACCTGATCACACAGGTGATTGTTAAGGCTCACTGAGAATATTGTATAAGGATATGATTGTAAAACCGGGACCTGATCACACAGGTGATTGTTAAGGCTCACTGAGAATATTGTATAAGGATATGATTGTAAAACCGGGACCTGATCACACAGGTGATTGTTAAGGCTCACTGAGAATATTGTATAAGGATATGGTTGTAAAACCGGGACCTGATCACACAGGTGATTGTTAAGACTCACTGAGAATATTGTATAAGGATATAATTGTAAAACTGGGACCTGATCACACAGGTGATTGTTAAGGCTCACTGAGGATATTGTATAAGGATATGATTGTGAAACCGGGACCTGGTCACACATGTGATTGTTAAGGCTCACTGAGAATATTGTATAAGGATATGATTGTGAAACTGGGACCAGATCACACAGGTGATTGTTAAGGCTCACTGAGAATATTGTATAAGGATATGATTGTGAAACTGGGACCTGATCACACAGGTGATTGTAAAGGCTCACTGAGAATATTGTATAAGGATATGATTGTAAAACCGGGACCAGATCACACAGGTGATTGTTAAGGCTCACTGAGAATATTGTATAAGGATATGATTGTGAAACTTGGACCAGATCACAAAGGTGATTGTTAAGGCTCACTGAGAATATTGTATAAGGATATGATTGTGAAACTTGGACCAGATCACACAGGTGATTGTTAAGGCTCACTGAGAATATTGTATAAGGATATGATTGTGAAACTGGGACCTGATCACACAGGTGATTGTAAAGGCTCACTGAGAATATTGTATAAGGATATGATTGTGAAACTTGGACCAGATCACACAGGTGATTGTCAAGGCTCACTGAGAATATTGTATAAGGATATGATTGTAAAACCGGGACCAGATCACACAGGTGACTGTTAAGGCTCACTGAGAATATTGTATAAGGATATGATTGTGAAATTGGGACCTGATCACACAGGTGATTGTTAAGGCTCACTGAGAATATTGTATAAGGATATGATTGTGAAACTGGGACCTGATCACACAGGTGATTGTAAAGGCTCACTGAGAATATTGTATAAGGATATGATTGTAAAACCGGGACCAGATCACACAGGTGATTGTTAAGGCTCACTGAGAATATTGTATAAGGATATGATTGTGAAACTGGGACCAGATCACACAGGTGATTGTTAAGGCTCACTGAGAATATTGTATAAGGATATGATTGTGAAACTGGGACCTGATCACACAGGTGATTGTTAAGGCTCACTGAGAATATTGTATAAGGATATGATTGTAAAACCGGGACCAGATCACACAGGTAACTGTTAAGGCCCACTAACAATATTGTATAAGGATAAGCATTAAATTAAACATTTCTGGATTCTGTAGATATGTGTTATGGAATTAATCAAACAAAAATTGTGTTAGGAAAAAAACTGTTGGTTGTTAGTAAACATTATACAGTACAGTACAAAAATGTCGAAAGATTAACATTCAGCTAGAGGTATGACTGACAAATCGCCGAGATATGGGTTGTTGAGGATAAAAAAGATACAGAAAGCTGTCTAAAAGCTGTAGAGATATAGGTTTATAATATAAATCCGAGATAAAGTGCCGATTCGACATTTTTTTCGTTACCTTAGTGTTAAACTTTCGACAGGACTGTAATGTACGCATATATATAGCAGTTTTTTACAACCATAAGGATTTACTTACCAAGGATTAATTTGTGTATCTTACTTAAGATAATTTATAATTACAAGACAAGTTATTGCATTTAAAACATAATACAAAAAGAAAAAGATTTTAGATATATTTTATTTAATATGTAATGGCTAATTACGTAAATTACAAACAGATAAAATGATAATATAAGTAATTTTGTTATAATATTTGTAAGACGTTCTCTTGTTGTTCCATAGATTGTTTGGTAGCATAACAATTATTCAAATATGTTCTACAATGAACAAAAAATATTTTGTCAAATACAAGGCATATTATAACTTATTTAATTTTGGTCACAATACATATCCAGGCCCATCATTATATCCGGATGTATTTTTTGGTTGCTTCCGTTATTGTAGGATCCACCGCCACTTCCGCCCCACAATGTTCTGTTTGATACACTCATTCCTTCTCCTCCTGTGTAACCACCCCCTCCCCCACCGCCATTTGTATCCACACCACTTCCTCCTCCACCAAAGCCTCCAGCACCTGTTGGAGTTGCCGGTGATATTCCTCCTTTCCAGCGACTTCCAGGGTTTCCTCTGTCGGAGCCAAAGTTGCTTCCACCGGATCCCAACCAACCGGCTCCCGCAGTTGTAACATTTCCACCCCTACCACCACGACCACTATTACCGACTACACCAATTGATGACAAGGATAGCTGCCCACTATATCCATCATACCCTCTATGCGTATTTTCCTCCCCGGATCCACCCCCTCCTCCAGCGGCGATAAGTAAACCCGATCCACCGATATTTCCTGTGAAGACAAACGTTCCCCCTCCACCACCTCCGGATTCAGAACTGCCACCATTTTGGCCCTTTTGTCCAACAACAATATATAAAACAGAATGGGCATTCAAGTAGAAAGTTCCTTTGATTCTCGCTCCGAGGCCGCCGGTTAAGTTGTGTGTTATGTTGTTGTTACCATAGCCACCAGCCGCACCATACGCATCAAAAGTATAATATCCGGTTTCCGGAACTTCCCATTTTTGTACCCCGCTTACAACATTAAAAAGGCTTCCATTCCTTGGCCATACATCACCATACCACGTTCTACAACCAGAGAGGGTTGGTCCAGTAGGTCCACTAATGCGGCCACATGTCGTAAATGTTATGTTGAAAGCTGGAGAACCTGTAATGTAGATAAGGATAAAATGTAGTGTTAAATAAGTAACACAAATTCACCACCTTTGGACAAACAATTCAAACACAACTTAAGCATACAATGTAGTGTTTAATTATTAATATTGGACAAATTCACCTTACTCAGACAAACAGCTAAAACACCTCCTAACCATACAATGTAGTGTTTAATTAATAACATTGGACAAATTCACCATACTCCGACAAACAGCTAAAACACCTCCTAACCATACAATGTAGTGTTTAATTATTAATATTGGACAAATTCATCACACTCGGGCAATCAGTTTAAACACCATCTAACCATTCAATGTAGTGAAACTTATTATTATTATTATTATTATTATTATTATTATTATTAGTGTTTTTGTTGTTGTAATTAATGTTGTTATTGATGTTGTAAGTGAGGCCAATGTTTTATTACTGTCATTATGTTGTTGTTGTCATTCTGTTGTAGTTGTTATTATTGTTGTAGTATTGTTGTTGTCATTGTGATGTTATTGTTGTTGTCATTATGTTGATATTGTTGTTATCATTATGTTGATATTGTTGTTGCCATTATGTTGATATTGTTGTTGTCATTTTGCTGTAGTTGTTACTATAGTTGTTGTCATTGTGTTGATTCACTTTTATAATTATCCTAAATAATTGTCTTAAACTTGAGATTCGTCGAGTAACATCACATATGTTAATGTAATGAGTAAAACAATATCAGCATAATTCCAACAATGTATAGTACCGATATATTTCGTGGTTGGTTACCATGGAAACGGATTTGCTTGGTTGGGGTATTCAGTCAATATAAAACATAATCAAATGTTTTTACCATAACATAATAAATGACACTTTATGGTTTAATTTTGTATATTATAGAGATTGATATACCTATCATTTTGATATATAAATCAAGGTCACTGGTACAAAAGTGTAGGTCACAGATGTACATTTTGATATATCAATCAAGGTCACTGGTACAAAGGTGTAGGTCACAGATATAAATCAAGGTCACTGGTACAAAGGTGTAGGTCACAGATGTACATTTTGATATATAAATCAAGGTCACTGGTTAAAAGGTCAAGGTCACAGATGTATAAGAATCATGAAAAGGTTAATAAACCGTGATCCAGTTACTTATACAGGTATGCACATGTATATGGGAATAGTATAGATATTTACAAAACATTCAAAAGTCATGGGTTCACGGTACATGCCCACAGACGTAATACTGTTATGTTTATGAGGTAGCTGACAATGTAAAATGTTGGCAAACTTAAATAATTCATAGGTTATAATATAACCAACAACTCTAAGGAATTCTGCAACTGTTTAACTTTTGTATATACACATTACATTTGTGTCTGGAATGCATTCCTAGCCTATGAGTTATTGAAGCTTGCCAACATTTTACATTGCCAATTTAACCATATCAGTATTACAGTCACAAGTTCCGGTTTCACAATCATTTCTAAGCTAAGATTTTACTTTAACATAAATTTAGCAATATTTAGTCATCTCTTTTTGAAACTACTGATAAATATGTTTGTCAAAATAAAATGAAAATATTTTAATTTAGAAGTTATCGTCAAAATGACACTTTAAATTCCTGAATATCTTGAAAATCAACAAAATTATAAATGTTTGAAATTTTGCCAGATTTAACTTAAGGAAAATCTTAGTTAAGGATATGATTGTAAAACCGGGATCTGATCACACAGGTGATTGTTAAGGGTCACTGAGAATATTGTATAAGGATATGATTGTAAAACCGGGACCAGATCACACAGGTGATTGTTAAGGCTCACTGAGAATATTGTATAAGGATATGATTGTAAAACCGGGACCTGATCACACAGGTGATTGTTAAGGCTCACTGAGAATATTGTATAAGGATATGATTGTAAAACCGGGACCTGGTCACAGAGGTGATTGTTAAGGCTCACTGAGAATATTGTATAAGGATATGATTGTAAAACCGGGACCTGGTCACAGAGGTGATTGTTAAGGCTCACTGAGAATATTGTATAAGGATATGATTGTAAAACCGGGACCTGGTCACACATGTGACTGTTAAGGCTCACTGAGAATATTGTATAAGGATATGATTGTAAAACCGGGACCTGGTCACAGAGGTGATTGTTAAGGCTCACTGAGAATATTGTATAAGGATATGATTGTAAAACCGGGACCTGGTCACACATGTGATTGTTAAGGCTCACTGAGAATATTGTATAAGGATATGATTGTAAAACCGGGACCTAATCACACAGGTGATTGTTAAGGCTCACTGAGAATATTGTATAAGGATATGATTGTAAAACCGGGACCTGGTCACACAGGTGATTGTTAAGGCTCACTGAGAATATTGTATAAGGATATGATTGTAAAACCGGGACCTGGTCACACATGTGACTGTTAAGGCTCACTGAGAATATTGTATAAGGATATGATTGTAAAACCGGGACCTGATCACACAGGTGATTGTTAAGGCTCACTGAGAATATTGTATAAGGATATGATTGTAAAACTGGGACCAGATCACACAGGTGATTGTTAAGGCTCACTGAGAATATTGTATAAGGATATGATTGTAAAACCGGGACCTGGTCACACATGTGACTGTTAAGGCTCACTGAGAATATTGTATAAGGATATGATTGTAAAACCGGGACCTGGTCACACATGTGACTGTTAAGGCTCACTGAGAATATTGTATAAGGATATGATTGTAAAACCGGGACCTGATCACACAGGTGATTGTTAAGGCTCACTGAGAATATTGTATAAGGATATGATTGTAAAACCGGGACCTGGTCACACATGTGACTGTTAAGGCTCACTGAGAATATTGTATAAGGATATGATTGTAAAACCGGGACCTGGTCACACATGTGACTGTTAAGGCTCACTGAGAATATTGTATAAGGATATGATTGTAAAACCGGGACCTGGTCACACATGTGACTGTTAAGGCTCACTGAGAATATTGTATAAGGATATGATTGTAAAACCGGGACCAGATCACACAGGTGATTGTTAAGGCTCACTGAGAATATTGTATAAGGATATGATTGTAAAACCGGGACCAGATCACACAGGTGATTGTTAAGGCTCACTGAGAATATTGTATAAGGATATGATTGTGAAACTGGGACCTGATCACACAGGTGATTGTTAAGGCTCACTGAGAATATTGTATAAGGATATGATTGTAAAACCGGTACCTGGTCACACAGGTGATTGTTAAGGCTCACTGAGAATATTGTATAAGGATATGATTGTAAAACCGGGACCAGATCACACAGGTGATTGTTAAGGCTCACTGAGAATATTGTATAAGGATATGATTGTAAAACCGAGACCTGATCACACAGGTGATTGTAAAGGCTCACTGAGAATATTGTATAAGAATATGATTGTGAAACTTGGACCAGATCACACAGGTGATTGTTAAGGCTCACTGAGAATATTGTATAAGGATATGATTGTAAACCCGGGACCTGGTCACACATGTGACTGTTAAGGCTCACTGAGAATATTGTATAAGGATATGATTGTAAAACCGGGACCTGGTCACAGAGGTGACTGTTTAGGCTCATTGAGAATATTGTATAAGGATATGATTGTAAAACCGGGACTTGGTCACAGAGGTGACTGTTTAGGCTCATTGAGAATATTGTATAAGGATAAGCATTAAATTAAACGTTTCTGGATAATAAAAATAACCTTAGTTGTCAGAAGTATTCTGTAGATATGTGTTATGGATCAAACTGAAAAATGTGGTCAGAAAAATAACTGTTGGTTTTTAGTAAACATTATACAGTACAGTACAGATATGTCGAAAGTTTAACATTCAGCTAGAGGTATGACTGCTAATCGCCGAGATATGGGTTGTTGAGGATAAAAAAGATACAGAAAGCTGTCTAAAAGCTGTAGAGATATAAGTTTATAATATAAAACCGAGATAAAGTGCCGATTCGTCATTTCTTTGTTACCTTAGTGTTAAACTTTCGACAGGACTGTAATGTACGCATATATATAGCAGTTTTTTACAACCATAAGGATTTACTTACCAAGGATTAATTTGTGTATCTTACTTAAGATAATTTATAATTACAAGACAAGTTATTGCATTTAAAACATAATACAAAAAGAAAAAGATTTTAGATATATTTTATTTAATATGTAATGGCTAATTACGTAAATTACAAACAGATAAAATGATAATATAAGTAATTTTGTTATAATATTTGTAAGACGTTCTCTTGTTGTTCCATAGATTTTTTGGAAGCATAACAATTATTCAAATATGTTCTACAATGAACAAAAAATATTTTGTCAAATACAAGGCATATTATAACTTATTTAATTTTGGTCACAATAACATATCCAGGCCCATCATTATATCCGGATGTATTTATTTGGTTGCTTCCGTTATTGTAGGATCCACCGCCACTTCCGCCCCACAATGTTCTGTTTGATACACTCATTCCTTCTCCTCCTGTGTAACCACCCCCTCCCCCACCGCCATTTGTATCCACACCACTTCCTCCTCCACCAAAGCCTCCAGCACCTGTTGGAGTTGCCGGTGATATTCCTCCTTTCCAGCGACTTCCAGGGTTTCCTCTGTCGGAGCCAAAGTTGCTTCGACCGGATCCCAACCAACCGGCTCCCGCAGTTGTAACATTTCCACCCCTACCACCACGACCACTATTACCGACTACACCAATTGATGACAAGGATAGCAGTCCACTATATCCATCATACCCTCTATGTGTATTTTCCTCCCCGGATCCACCCCCTCCTCCAGCGGCGATAAGTAAACCCGATCCACCGATATTTCCTGTGAAGACAAACGTTCCCCCTCCACCACCTCCGGATTCAGAACTGCCACCATTTTGGCCCTTTTGTCCAACAACAATATATAAAACAGAATGGGCATTCAAGTAGAAAGTTCCTTTGATTCTCGCTCCGAGGCCGCCGGTTAAGTTGTGTGTTATGTTGTTGTTACCATAGCCACCAGCCGCACCATACGCATCAAAAGTATAATATCCGGTTTCCGGAACTTCCCATTTTTGTACCCCGCTTACAACATTAAAAAGGCTTCCATTCCTTGGCCATCACCATACACGTTCTACAACCAGAGAGGGTTGGTCCAGTAGGTCCACTAATGCGGCCACATGTCGTAAATGTTATGTTGAAAGCTGGAGAACCTGTAATGTAGATAAGGATAAAATGTAGTGTTAAATAAGTAACACAAATTCACCACCTTTGGACAAACAATTCAAACACAACTTAAGCATACAATGTAGTGTTTAATTATTAATATTGGACAAATTCACCTTACTCAGACAAACAGCTAAAACACCTCCTAACCATACAATGTAGTGTTTAATTAATAACATTGGACAAATTCACCACACTCCGACAAACAGCTAAAACACCTCCTAACCATACAATGTAGTGTTTAATTATTAATATTGGACAAATTCACCTTACTCAGACAAACAGCTAAAACACCACCTAACCATACAATGTAGTGTTTAATTAATAACATTGGACAAATTCACCACACTCCGACAAACAGCTAAAACACCTCCTAACCATACAATGTAGTGTTTAATTATTAATATTGGACAAATTCATCACACTCGGGCAATCAGTTTAAACACCATCTAACCATTCAATGTAGTGAAACTTATTATTATTATTATTATTATTATTATTAGTGTTTTTGTTGTTGTAATTAATGTTGTTATTGATGCTGTAAGTGAGGCCAATGTTTTATTACTGTCATTATGTTGTTGTTGTCATTCTGTTGTAGTTGTTATTATTGTTGTAGTATTGTTGTTGTCATTGTGATGTTATTGTTGTTGTCATTATGTTGATATTGTTGTTATCATTATGTTGATATTGTTGTTGCCATTATGTTGATATTGTTGTTGTCATTTTGCTGTAGTTGTTATTATAGTTGTTGTCATTGTGTTGATTCACTTTTATAATTATCCTAAATAATTGTCTTAAACTTGAGATTCGTCGAGTAACATCACATATGTTAATGTAATGAGTAAAACAATATCAGCATAATTCCAACAATGTATAGTACCGATATATTTCGTGGTTGGTTACCATGGAAACGGATTTGCTTGGTTGGGGTATTCAGTCAATATAAAACATAATCAAATGTTTTTACCATAACATAATAAATGACTCTTTATGGTTTAATTTTGTATATTATAGAGATTGATATACCTATCATTTTGATATATAAATCAAGGTCACTGGTACAAAAGTGTAGGTCACAGATGTACATTTTGATATATCAATCAAGGTCACTGGTACAAAGGTGTAGGTCACAGATGTACATTTTGATATATAAATCAAGGTCACTGGTACAAAGGTGTAGGTCACAGATGTACATTTTGATATATAAATCAAGGTCACTAGTTAAAAGGTCAAGGTCACAGATGTATAAGAATCATGAAAAGGTTAATAAACCGTGATCCAGTTACTTATACAGGTATGCACATGTATATGGGAATAGTATAGATATTTACAAAACATTCAAAAGTCATGGGTTCACGGTACATGCCCACAGACGTAATACTGTTATGTTTATGAGGTAACTGACAATGTAAAATGTTGGCAAACTTAAATAATTCATAGGTTATAATATAACCAACAACTCTAAGGAATTCTGCAACTGTTTAACTTTTGTATATACACATTACATTTGTGTCTGGAATGCATTCCTAGCCTATGAGTTATTGAAGCTTGCCAACATTTTACATTGCCAATTTAACCATATCAGTATTACAGTCACAGGTTCCGGTTTCACAATCATTTCTAAGCTAAGATTTTACTTTAACATAAATTAGCAATATTTAGTCATCTCTATTTGAAACTACTGATGAATATGTTTGTCAAAATAAAATGAAAATATTTTAATTTAGAAGTTATCTTAAAAATGACACTTTAAATTCCTGAATATCTTGAAAATCAACAAAATTATAAATGTTTGAAATTTTGCCAGATTTAACTTAAGGAAAATCTTAGTTAAGGATATGATTGTAAAACCGGGATCTGATCACACAGGTGATTGTTAAGGCTCACTGAGAATATTGTATAAGGATATAATTGTAAAACTGGGACCTGATCACACAGGTGATTGTTAAGGCCCACTGAGAATATTGTATAAGGATATGATTGTAAAACCGGGACCAGATCACACATGTGATTGTTAAGGCTCACTGAGAATATTGTATAAGGATATGATTGTAAAACCGGGACCAGATCACACAGGTGACTGTTAAGGCTCACTGAGAATATTGTATAAGGATATGATTGTAAAACCGGGACCAGATCACACAGGTGACTGTTAAGGCTCACTGAGAATATTGTATAAGGATATGATTGTAAAACCGGGACCTGGTCACACATGTGACTGTTAAGGCTCACTGAGAATATTGTATAAGGATATGATTGTAAAACCGGGACCAGATCACACAGGTGATTGTTAAGGCTCACTGAGAATATTGTATAAGGATATGATTGTAAAACCGGGACCAGATCACACAGGTGATTGTTAAGGCTCACTGAGAATATTGTATAAGGATATGATTGTAAAACCGGGACCAGATCACACAGGTGATTGTTAAGGCTCACTGAGAATATTGTATAAGGATATGATTGTAAAACCGGGACCTGGTCACACATGTGACTGTTAAGGCTCACTGAGAATGTATAAGGATATGATTGTAAAACCGGGACCTGGTCACACATGTGACTGTTAAGGCTCACTGAGAATATTGTATAAGGATATGATTGTAAAACCGGGACCAGATCACACAGGTGATTGTAAAGGCTCACTGAGAATATTGTATAAGGATATGATTGTAAAACCGGGACTTGGTCACAGAGGTGACTGTTTAGGCTCATTGAGATATTGTATAAGGATAAGCATTAAATTAAACGTTTCTGGATAATAAAAATAACCTTAGTTGTCAGAAGTATTCTGTAGATATGTGTTATGGATCAAACTGAAAATGTGGTCAGAAAAATAAACTGTTGGTTTTTAGTAAACATTATACAGTACAGTACAGATATGTCGAAAGTTTAACATTCAGCTAGAGGTATGACTGCTAATCGCCGAGATATGGGTTGTTGAGGATAAAAAAGATACAGAAAGCTGTCTAAAAGCTGTAGAGATATAAGTTTATAATATAAAACCGAGATAAAGTGCCGATTCGTCATTTCTTTGTTACCTTAGTGTTAAACTTTCGACAGGACTGTAATGTACGCATATATATAGCAGTTTTTTACAACCATAAGGATTTACTTACCAAGGATTAATTTGTGTATCTTACTTAAGATAATTTATAATTACAAGACAAGTTATTGCATTTAAAACATAATACAAAAAGAAAAAGATTTTAGATATATTTTATTTAATATGTAATGGCTAATTACGTAAATTACAAACAGATAAAATGATAATATAAGTAATTTTGTTATAATATTTGTAAGACGTTCTCTTGTTGTTCCATAGATTTTTTGGTAGCATAACAATTATTCAAATATGTTCTACAATGAACAAAAAATATTTTGTAAAATACAAGGCATATTATAACTTATTAATTTGGTCACAATAACATATCCAGGCCCATCATTATATCCGGATGTATTTATTTGGTTGCTTCCGTTATTGTAGGATCCACCGCCACTTCCGCCCCACAATGTTCTGTTTGATACACTCATTCCTTCTCCTCCTGTGTAACCACCCCCTCCCCCACCGCCATTTGTATCCACACCACTTCCTCCTCCACCAAAGCCTCCAGCACCTGTTGGAGTTGCCGGTGATATTCCTCCTTTCCAGCGACTTCCAGGGTTTCCTCTGTCGGAGCCAAAGTTGCTTCGACCGGATCCCAACCAACCGGCTCCCGCAGTTGTAACATTTCCACCCCTACCACCACGACCACTATTACCGACTACACCAATTGATGACAAGGATAGCAGTCCACTATATCCATCATACCCTCTATGTGTATTTTTCCTCCCGGATCCACCCCCTCCTCCAGCGGCGATAAGTAAACCCGATCCACCGATATTTCCTGTGAAGACAAACGTTCCCCCCCCACCACCTCCGGATTCAGAACTGCCACCATTTTGGCCCTTTTGTCCAACAACAATATATAAAACAGAATGGGCATTCAAGTAGAAAGTTCCTTTGATTCTCGCTCCGAGGCCGCCGGTTAAGTTGTGTGTTATGTTGTTGTTACCATAGCCACCAGCCGCACCATACGCATCAAAAGTATAATATCCGGTTTCCGGAACTTCCCATTTTTGTACCCCGCTTACAACATTAAAAAGGCTTCCATTCCTTGGCCATACATCACCATACCACGTTCTACAACCAGAGAGGGTTGGTCCAGTAGGTCCACTAATGCGGCCACATGTCGTAAATGTTATGTTGAAAGCTGGAGAACCTGTAATGTAGATAAGGATAAAATGTAGTGTTAAATAAGTAACACAAATTCACCACTTTGGACAAACAATTCAAACACAACTTAAGCATACAATGTAGTGTTTTAATTAAACATTGGACAAATTCACCACACTCCGACAAACAGCTAAAACACCTCCTAACCATACAATGTAGTGTTTAATTATTAATATTGGACAAATTCATCACACTCGGGCAATCAGTTTAAACACCATCTAACCATTCAATGTAGTGAAACTTATTATTATTATTATTATTATTATTAGTGTTTTTGTTGTTGTAATTAATGTTGCTATTGATGCTGTAAGTGAGGCCAATGTTTTATTACTGTCATTATGTTTGTTGTCATTCTGTTGTAGTTGTTATTATTGTTGTAGTATTGTTGTTGTCATTGTGATGTTATTGTTGTTGTCATTATGTTGATATTGTTGTTATCATTATGTTGATATTGTTGTTGCCATTATGTTGATATTGTTGTTGTCATTTGCTGTAGTTGTTATTATAGTTGTTGTCATTGTGTTGATTCACTTTTATAATTATCCTAAATAATTGTCTTAAACTTGAGATTCGTCGAGTAACATCACATATGTTAATGTAATGAGTAAAACAATATCAGCATAATTCCAACAATGTATAGTACCGATATATTTCGTGGTTGGTTACCATGGAAACGGATTTGCTTGGTTGGGGTATTCAGTCAATATAAAACATAATCAAATGTTTTTACCATAACATAATAAATGACTCTTTATGGTTTAATTTTGTATATTATAGAGATTGATATACCTATCATTTTGATATATAAATCAAGGTCACTGGTACAAAAGTGTAGGTCACAGATGTACATTTTGATATATCAATCAAGGTCACTGGTACAAAGGTGTAGGTCACAGATGTACATTTTGATATATAAATCAAGGTCACTGGTACAAAGGTGTAGGTCACAGATGTACATTTTGATATATAAATCAAGGTCACTAGTTAAAAGGTCAAGGTCACAGATGTATAAGAATCATGAAAAGGTTAATAAACCGTGATCCAGTTACTTATACAGGTATGCACATGTATATGGGAATAGTATAGATATTTACAAAACATTCAAAAGTCATGGGTTCACGGTACATGCCCACAGACGTAATACTGTTATGTTTATGAGGTAACTGACAATGTAAAATGTTGGCAAACTTAAATAATTCATAGGTTATAATATAACCAACAACTCTAAGGAATTCTGCAACTGTTTAACTTTTGTATATACACATTACATTTGTGTCTGGAATGCATTCCTAGCCTATGAGTTATTGAAGCTTGCCAACATTTTACATTGCCAATTTAACCATATCAGTATTACAGTCACAGGTTCCGGTTTCACAATCATTTCTAAGCTAAGATTTTACTTTAACATAAATTTAGCAATATTTAGTCATCTCTTTTTGAAACTACTGATGAATATGTTTGTCAAAATAAAATGAAAATATTTTAATTTAGAAGTTATCTTAAAAATGACACTTTAAATTCCTGAATATCTTGAAAATCAACAAAATTATAAATGTTTGAAATTTTGCCAGATTTAACTTAAGGAAAATCTTAGTTAAGGATATGATTGTAAAACCGGGATCTGATCACACAGGTGATTGTTAAGGCTCACTGAGAATATTGTATAAGGATATAATTGTAAAACCGGGACCTGATCACACAGGTGATTGTTAAGGCCCACTGAGAATATTGTATAAGGATATGATTGTAAAACCGGGACCTGGACACACAGGTATTTGTTAAGGGTCACTGAGAATATTGTATAAGGATATGATTGTAAAACCGGGACCAGATCACACAGGTGATCGTTAAGGCTCACTGAGAATATTGTATAAGGATATGATTGTAAACTAGGACCTGATCACACAGGTGATTGTTAAGGCTCACTGAGAATATTGTATAAGGATATGATTGTAAAACCGGGACCAGATCACACAGGTGATTGTTAAGGCTCACTGAGAATATTGTATAAGGATATGATTGTAAAACCGGGACCTGGTCACAGAGGTGACTGTTTAGGCTCATTGAGAATATTGTATAAGGATAAGCATTAAATTAAACGTTTCTGGATAATAAAAATAACCTTAGTTGTCAGAAGTATTCTGTAGATATGTGTTATGGATCAAACTGAAAAATGTGGTCAGAAAAATAACTGTTGGTTTTTAGTAAACATTATACAGTACAGTACAGATATGTCGAAAGTTTAACATTCAGCTAGAGGTATGACTGCTAATCGCCGAGATATGGGTTGTTGAGGATAAAAAAGATACAGAAAGCTGTCTAAAAGCTGTAGAGATATAAGTTTATAATATAAAACCGAGATAAAGTGCCGATTCGTCATTTCTTTGTTACCTTAGTGTTAAACTTTCGACAGGACTGTAATGTACGCAGTTGTTTTACAACCATAAGGATTAACTTACAAAGGATTAATTTGTGTATCTAACTTAAGATAATTTATAATTACAAGAGAAGTTATTGCATTTAAAACATAATACAAAAAAAGAAAAAGATTTTAGATTTTTTTATTGAATATGTAATGGCTAATTACGTAAATTACAAAAGGGTCAACTGTATAAGTGAATTTGTTATAACATTTGTAAGAAGTTCTCGTTCCATAGATTTTTTTGGCAGCATTATAATTATTCAAATCTGTTCTACATTCAACAAAAACATATTTGTCAAATACTAGGCATGATATATCATTTATTTAATTTTTGGTCACAATAACGTATCCAGCTCCATCATTATATCCGGATGTATTTATTTGGTTACTTCCGTTATTGTAGGATCCACCGCCACTTCCGCCCCAAAATGTTCTGGTCGATACACTCATTCCTTCTCCCCCTGTGTAACCACCCCCTCCCTCACCGCCATTAGTAACCACACCACTTCCTCCTCCACCAAAGCCTCCAGCACCTGTTGGAGTTGCCGGTGATATACCTCCGTTCCAGCGATTTCCATGGTTTCCTTTGTCGGAGCCGAAGTTGCTTCCACCGGATCCCAACCAACCGGCTCCCGCAGTTGTAACATTTCCACCCTTACCACCACGACCACTATTACCAACTACACCAATTGATGACAAGGATAGCTGTCCAATATATCCATCATACCCTCTATGTGTATCTTCCTCCCCTGATCCACCCCCTCCCCCAACGGCGATAAGTAAACCCGATCCACCGACATTCCCTATGTAAACAAACGTTCCCCCTCCACCACCTCCGGATTCAGAATTGCCACCATTTTGACCCTTTTGTCCAACAACAACATTTAGAACGGAATGGGCATTCAAGTAGAAAGTTCCTTTGATTCTCGCTCCAAGGCCGCCGGTTAAGGTGTATGTCATGTTATTGTTACCATAGCCACCAGCCGCACCATACGCATCAATAGTATAATATCCAGTTTCCGGAACTTCCCATTTTTGTATTCCACCTACAACATTAAATAGGCTTCCATTCCTTGGCCATACATCACCATACCACGTTCTACAACCAGAGAGAGTTGGTCCAGTAGGTCCACTAATGCGGCCACATGTCGTAAATGTTATGTTGAAAGTTAGAGAACCTGTAATGTAGATAAAGATAAAATGTAGTGTTTAATAGTTAACACAAATTCACCACCTTTGGACAAACAAATCAAACACCACCTAACCATAAAATGTAGTGTTTATTAGTTAACACAAATTTACCACACTCAGACAAACAGCTCAAACACCTCCTAACCATACAATGTAGTGTTTATTAGTTAACACAAATTTACCACACTCAGACAAACAGCTCAAACACCTCCTAACCATACAATGTAGTGTTTAATTATTAACATTGGACAAATTTACCACACCCAGACAAACAGCTCAGACACTACCTAACCATACAATGTAGTGTTTAATTATTAACATTGGACAAATTTACCACACTCAGACAAACAGCTCAAACACCTCCTAACCATACATTGAAGTTTTTAATTATTAACATTGGACAAATTTACCACACTCAGACAAACAGCTCAGACACTACCTAACCATACAATGTAGTGTTTAATTATTAACATTGGACAAATTTACCACACTCAGACAAACAGCTCAAACACCTCCTAACCATACAATGTAGTGTTTAATTATTAACATTGGACAAATTTACCACACTCAGACAAACAGCTCAAACACTACCTAACCATACATTGTAGTGTTTAATTATTAACATTGGACAAATTCGCCACACTCAAACAAACAGCTCAAACACTACCTAACCATTCATTGTAGTGTTAAATAATTAACATTGGACAAATTTACCACACTCAGACAAACAGCTCAAACACTACCTAACCATTCAATGTAGTGTTTAATAATTAACATTGGACAAATTTACCACACTCAGACAAACAGCTCAAACACACTACCTAACCATTCATTGTAGTGTTTAATAATTAACATTGGACAAATTCGCCACACTCAGACAAACAGCTCAAACACTACCTAACCATTCAATGTAGTGTTTAATTATTAACATTGGACAAATTCGCCACACTCAAACAGCTCAAACACTACCTAACCATTCAATGAAGTGTTTAATTATTAACATTGGACAAATTCGCCACACTCAAACAGCTCAAACACTACCTAACCATACATTGTAGTGTTTAATTATTAACATTGGACAAATTCATCACACTCAGACAAACAGCTCAAACACTACCTAACCATTCAATGTAGTGTTTAATTATTAACATTGGACAAATTCGCCACACTCAAACAAACAGCTCAAACACTACCTAACCATTCATTGTAGTGTTAAATAATTAACATTGGACAAATTTACCACACTCAGACAAACAGCTCAAACACTACCTAACCATTCAATGTAGTGTTTAATAATTAACATTGGACAAATTTACCACACTCAGACAAACAGCTCAAACACTACCTAACCATTCATTGTAGTGTTTAATAATTAACATTGGACAAATTCGCCACACTCAGACAAACAGCTCAAACACTACCTAACCATTCAATGTAGTGTTTAATTATTAACATTGGACAAATTCGCCACACTCAAACAGCTCAAACGCTACCTAACCATTCAATGAAGTGTTTAGTTATTAACATTGGACAAATTCACCACACTCAGACAAACAGCTCAAACACTACCTAACCATTCAATGTAGTGTTTAATTATTAACATTGGACAAATTCGCCACACTCAAACAAACAGCTCAAACACTACCTAACCATTCAATGTAGTGTTTAATTATTAACATTGGACAAATTCGCCACACTCAGACAAACAGCTCAAACACTACCTAACCATTCAATGTAGTGTTTAATAATTAACATTGGACAAATTCGCCACACTCAGACAAACAGCTCAAACACTACCTAACCATTCATTGTAGTGTTTAATAATTAACATTGGACAAATTCGCCACACTCAGACAAACAGCTCAAACACTACCTAACCATTCATTGTAGTGTTTAATTATTAACATTGGACAAATTCACCACACTCAGACAAACAGCTCAAACACTACCTAACCATTCATTGTAGTGTTTAATAATTAACATTGGACAAATTTACCACACTCATACAAACTGCTCAAACACTACCTAACCATTCAATGTAGTGTTTAATTATTAACATTGGACAAATTTACCACACTCAGACAAACAGCTCAAACACTACCTAACCATTCAATGTAGTGTTTAATTATTAACATTGGACAAATTCGCCACACTCAAACAAACAGCTCAAACACTACCTAACCATTCATTGTAGTGTTAAATAATTAACATTGGACAAATTTACCACACTCAGACAAACAGCTCAAACACTACCTAACCATTCAATGTAGTGTTTAATAATTAACATTGGACAAATTTACCACACTCAGACAAACAGCTCAAACACTACCTAACCATTCATTGTAGTGTTTAATAATTAACATTGGACAAATTCGCCACACTCAGACAAACAGCTCAAACACTACCTAACCATTCAATGTAGTGTTTAATTATTAACATTGGACAAATTCGCCACACTCAAACAGCTCAAACGCTACCTAACCATTCAATGAAGTGTTTAGTTATTAACATTGGACAAATTCACCACACTCAGACAAACAGCTCAAACACTACCTAACCATTCAATGTAGTGTTTAATTATTAACATTGGACAAATTCGCCACACTCAAACAAACAGCTCAAACACTACCTAACCATTCAATGTAGTGTTAAATAATTAACATTGGACAAATTTACCACACTCAGACAAACAGCTCAAACACTACCTAACCATTCAATGTAGTGTTTAATAATTAACATTGGACAAATTTACCACACTCAGACAAACAGCTCAAACACTACCTAACCATTCATTGTAGTGTTTAATAATTAACATTGGACAAATTCGCCACACTCAGACAAATAGCTCAAACACTACCTAACCATTCAATGTAGTGTTTAATTATTAACATTGGACAAATTCGCCACACTCAAACAGCTCAAACGCTACCTAACCATTCAATGAAGTGTTTAGTTATTAACATTGGACAAATTCACCACACTCAGACAAACAGCTCAAACACTACCTAACCATTCAATGTAGTGTTTAATTGTTAACATTGGACAAATTCACCACACTCAGACAAACAGCTCAAACACTACCTAACCATACAATGTAGTGTTTAATTATTAACATTGGACAAATTCGCCACACTCGGACAATCAGCTTAAACACCATCTAACCATTCAATGTAGTGAAACTTATTATTATTATTATTATTATTATTATTATTATTATTATTATTATTATCATTATTATTATTATTATTATTATTAATTTTTTTAGTGTTTTTGTTGTTGTAATTAATGTTGTTATTGATGCTGTAAGTGGCGCCAATGTTTTATTACTGTCATTATGTTGCTGTTGTCATTCTGCTGTAGTTGTTATTATTGTTGTATTATTATTGTTGTCATTGTGATGTTTTTGTTGTTGTCATTATGTTGATACTGTTATTGTCATTTTGCTGTAGTTGTTATTATTGTTGTTGTCATTGTGTTGATTCACTTTTATAATTATCCTAAATAATTGTCTCAAACTTGAGATTCGTCGAGTAACATCGCATGAGTAAAGCAATATCAGCATAATAGGAACAATGTCTAGTACTGATATATTTCGTGGTTGGTTACCATGGACACGGATTTGCTTGGTTGGGGTATTCAGTCAATATAAAACATAACCAAATGTTTTTTATCAAAACATAATAAATGACTCTTTATGGTTTAATTTTGTATATTGTAGGTATTGATATACCTATCATTTTGATATGTAAATCAAGGTCACTGGTACAAAGGTGTAGGTCACAGATGTACATTTTGATATATAAATCAAGGTCACTGGTACAAAGGTGTAGGTCACAGATGTACATTTTGATATATAAATCAAGGTCACTGGTACAAAGGTGTAGGTCACAGATGTACATTTTGATATATAAATCAAGGTCACTGGTACAAAGGTGTAGGTCACAGATGTACATTTTGATATATAAATCAAGGTCACTGGTTAAAAGGTCAAGGTCACAGATGTATAAGAATGAATAATTCTATAACTGTTTAACTTTTGTATAGGTATATATACATTACATATTTGTCTGCAATACATTCCTAGCCTATGAGTTATTGACGCTTGCCAACATTTTCCATTGCCAATTTAACCATATCAGAATAACAGTCACAGGTCCCGATTTCACAATTATTCCTTAGCTAAGATTTTACTTTAGCACAAATTTAGCAAAATTTAGTCATCTCTTTTTGAAACTATTGATAAATATGTTTGTCAAAATAAAATGAAAATATTTTATTTAGAAGTTATCTAACAAATGACCCTTTAAATTCCTGATTATCTTGAAAATTAAAACAATTATAAATGTTTGAAATTTTGCCAGATTTAACTTAAGGAAAGTCTTCGTTAAGGAATGATTGTGAAACTGGGACCTGATCACACAGGTGATTGTTAAGGCTCACTGATGATATTGTATAAGGATATGATTGTGAAACCGGGACCTGATCACACAGGTAACTGTTAAGGCCCACTAACAATATTGTATAAGGATAAGCATTAAATTAAACGTTTCTGGATAATAAAAGGAACCTTATTTGTCAAATCTATTCTGTAGATATGTGTTATGGAATTAATCAAACAAAAAATTGTGTTAGGAAAAAAACTGTTGGTTGTTAGTAAACATTATACAGTACAGTACAAAAATGTCGAAAGTTTAACATTCAGCTAGAGGTATGACTGACAAATCGCCGAGATATGGGTTGTTGAGGATAAAAAAGATACAGAAAGCTGTCTAAAAGCTGTAGAGATATAGGTTTATAATATAAATCCGAGATAAAGTGCCGATTCGACATTTTTTTCGTTACCTTAGTGTTAAACTTTCGACAGGACTGTAATGTACGCATATATATAGCAGTTTTTTTACAACCATAAGGATTTACTTACCAAGGATTAATTTGTGTATCTTACTTAAGATAATTTATAATTACAAGACACGTTATTGCATTTAAAACATAATACAAAAAGAAAAAGATTTTAGATATATTTTATTTAATATGTAATGGCTAATTACGTAAATTACAAAGAGATAAAATGATAATATAAGTAATTTTGTTATAATATTTGTAAGACTTTCTCTTGTTGTTCCATAGATTTTTTGGTAGCATAACAGTTATTCAAATATGTTCTACAATGAACAAAAATATTTTGTCAAATACAAGGCATATTATAACTTATTTAATTTTGGTCACAATAACGAATCCAGGCCCATCATTATATCCGGATGTATTTATTTGGTTGCTTCCGTTATTGTAGGATCCACCGCCACTTCCGCCCCACAATGTTCTGTTTGATACACTCATTCCTTCTCCTCCTGTGTAACCACCCCCTCCCCCACCGCCATTAGTATCCACACCACTTCCTCCTCCACCAAAGCCTCCAGCACCTGTTGGAGTTGCCGGTGATATACCTCCTTTCCAGCGACTTCCAGGGTTTCCTCTGTCGGAGCCAAAGTTGCTTCCACCGGATCCCAACCAACCAGCTCCCGCAGTTGTAACATTTCCACCCCTACCACCACGACCACTATTACCGACTACACCAATTGATGACAAGGATAGCTGCCCACTATATCCATCATACCCTCTATGTGTATTTTCCTCCCCGGATCCACCCCCTCCTCCAGCGGCGATAAGTAAACCCGATCCACCGATATTTCCTGTGAAGACAAACGTTCCCCCTCCACCACCTCCTGATTCAGAATTGCCACCATTTTGGCCCTTTTGTCCAACAACAATATATAAAACAGAATGGGCATTCAAGTAGAAAGTTCCTTTGATTCTCGCTCCGAGTCCGCCGGTTAAGTTGTGTGTTATGTTGTTGTTACCATAGCCACCAGCCGCACCATACGCATCAAAAGTATAATATCCGGTTTCCGGAACTTCCCATTTTTGTACCCCGCTTACAACATTAAAAAGGCTTCCATTCCTTGGCCATACATCACCATACCACGTTCTACAACCAGAGAGGGTTGGTCCAGTAGGTCCACTAATGCGGCCACATGTCGTAAATGTTATGTTGAAAGCTGGAGAACCTGTAATGTAGATAAGGATAAAATGTAGTGTTTAACAGTTAACACAAATTCACTACCTTTGGACAAACAACTCAAACACCACCTAACCATACAATGTAGTGTTTATTAGTTAACACAAATTTACCACACTCAGACAAACAGCTCAAACACCCCCTAACCATACAATGTAGTGTTTATTAGTTAACACAAATTTACCACACTCAGAAAAACAGCTCAAACACCTCCTAACCATTCAATGTAGTGTTTAATAGTTAACACAAATTTACCACACTCAGACAAACAGCTCAAACACCTCCTAACCATACAATGTAGTGTTTATTAGTTAACACAAATTTACCACACTCAGACAAACAGCTCAAACACCTCCTAACCATACAATGTAGTGTTTAATTATTAACATTGGACAAATTCACCATACTCAGACAAACGGCTCAAACACTACCTAACCATTCAATGTAGTGTTTAATTATTAACATTGGACAAATTCACCACACTCAGACAAACAGCTCAAACACTACCTAACCATTCATTGTAGTGTTTAATTATTAACATTGGACAAATTTACCACACTCAGACAAACAGCTCAGACACTACCTAACTATTCAATGAAGTGTTTAATTATTAACATTGGACAAATTCACCACACTCGGACAAACAGCTCAAACACTACCTAACCATACATTGTAGTGTTTAATTATTAACATTGGACAAATTCACCACACTCAAACAAACAGCTCAAACACTACCTAACCATTCATTGTAGTGTTTAATTATTAACATTGGACAAATTTACCACACTCAGACAAACAGCTCAAACACTACCTAACTATTCATTGTAGTGTTTAATTATTAACATTGGACAAATTTACCACACTCAGACAAACAGCTCAAACACTACCTAACCATTCATTGTAGTGTTTAATTATTAACATTGGACAAATTTACCACACTCAGACAAACAGCTCAAACACTACCTAACTATTCAATGAAGTGTTTAATTATTAACATTGGACAAATTCACCACACTCAGACAAACAGCTCAAACACTACCTAACCATACATTGTAGTGTTTAATTATTAACATTGGACAAATTCACCACACTCAGACAAACAGCTCAAACACCTCCTAACCATACATTGTAGTGTTTAATTATTAACATTGGACAAATTCACCACACTCGGACAATCAGCTTAAATACCATCTAACCATTCAATGTAGTGAAACTTATTATTATTATTATTATTATTGTTTTTGTTGTTGTAATTAATGTTGTTATTGATGCTGTAAGTGAGGCCAATGTTTTATTACTGTCATTATGTTGTTGTTGTCATTCTGCTGTAGTTGTTATTATTGTTGTTGTCATTGTGATGTTATTGTTGTTGTCATTATGTTGATATTGGTGTTGTCATTTTGCTGTAGTTTTTATTATAGTTGTTGTCATTGTGTTGATTCACTTTTATTATAATTATCCTAAATAATTGTCTCAAACTTGAGATTCGTCGAGTAACATTACATATGTTAATGTAATGAGTAAAGCAATATCAGCATAATACTAAGAATGTTTAGTACTGATATATTTCGTGGTTGGTTACCATGGAAACGGATTTGCTTGGTTGGGATATTCAGTCAATATAAAACATAATCAAATGTTTTTATAATAACATAATAAATGACTCTTTATGGTTAAATTTTTGTATATTGTAGGTATTGATATATCTATCATTTTGATATATAAATCAAGGTCACTGGTACAGAGGTGTAGGTCACAGATGTACATTTTGATATATAAATCAAGGTCACTGGTTAAAAGGTCAAGGTCCCAGATGTATAAGAATGAATAATTCTACAACTGTTAACTTTTGTATAAAAATATACACATAACATATTTGTCTGAAATACATTTCTGGCCTATAAGTTATTGAAGCTTGTCAACATTTTACATTGCCAATTTAACCATATCAGTATTACAGTCACATGTCCCGATTTCACAATTATTCCTTAGCTAAGATTTTACTTTAGCACAAATTTAGCAAAATTTAGTCATCTCTTTTTGAAACTATTGATAAATATGTTTGTCAAAATAAAATGGAAATATTTTAATTTAGAAGTTATCTAACAAATGACCCTTTAAATTCCTGATTATCCTGAAAATTAACAAAATTATAAATTTTTGAAATTTTGCCAGATTTAACTTAAGGAAAGTCTCAGTTAAGGATATGATTGTGAAACCGGGACCTGATCACACAGGTAACTGTTAAGGCTGACTGATGATATTGTATAAGGATATGATTGTGAAACCGGGACCTGATCACACAGGTGATTGTTAAGGCTCACTGATGATATTGTATAAGGATATGATTGTAAAACCGGGACCTGATCACACAGGTGATTGTTAAGGCTCACTGAGAATATTGTATAAGGATATGATTGTAAAACCGGGACCTGGTCACAGGAGTGATTGTTAAGGCTCACTGAGAATATTGTATAAGGAAATGATTGTAAAACCGGGACCTGATCACACAGGTGGCTCACTGAGAATATTGTATAAGGATATGATTGTAAAACTGGGACCTGGTCACACAGGTGATTATTAAGGCTCACTGAGAATATTGTATAAGGATATGATTGTGAAACCGGGACCTGGTCACACATGTGACTGTTAACGCTCACTGAGAATATTGTATAAGGATATGATTGTAAAACCGGGACCTGATCACACAGGTGGCTCACTGAGAATATTGTATAAGGATATGATTGTAAAACCGGGACCTGATCACACAGGTGATTGTTAAGGCTCACTGAGAATATTGTATAAGGATATAATTGTAAAACTGGGACCTGATCACACAGGTGATTGTTAAGGCCCACTAACAATATTGTATAAGGATATGATTGTAAAACCGGGACCTGATCACACAGGTAACTGTTAAGGCTCACTGAGAATATTGTATAAGGATATGATTGTAAAACCGGGACCTGATCACACAGGTAACTGTTAAGGCTCACTGAGAATATTGTATAAGGATATGATTGTAAAACCGGGACCTGATCACACAGGTAACTGTTAAGGCTCACTGAGAATATTGTATAAGGATATGATTGTAAAACCGGGACCTGATCATACAGGTGATTGTTAAGGCTCACTGAGAATATTGTATAAGGATATGATTGTAAAACCGGGACCTGATCATACAGGTGATTGTTAAGGCTCACTGAGAATATTGTATAAGGATATGATTGTAAAACCGGGACCTGATCATACAGGTGATTGTTAAGGCTCACTGAGAATATTGTATAAGGATATGATTGTAAAACCGGGACCTGATCACACAGGTAACTGTTAAGGCTCACTGAGAATATTGTATAAGGATATGATTGTAAAACCGGGACCTGGTCACACAGGTGATTATTAAGGCTCACTGAGAATATTGTATAAGGATATGATTGTAAAACCGGGACCTGATCATACAGGTGATTGTTAAGGCTCACTGAGAATATTGTATAAGGATATGATTGTAAAACCGGGACCTGATCATACAGGTGATTGTTAAGGCTCACTGAGAATATTGTATAAGGATATGATTGTAAAACTGGGACCTGATCATACAGGTGATTGTTAAGGCTCACTGAGAATATTGTATAAGGATATGATTGTAAAACCGGGACCTGATCACACAGGTGATTATTAAGGCTCACTGAGAATATTGTATAAGGATATGATTGTAAAACCGGGACCTGATCACACAGGTGATTATTAACGCTCACTGAGAATATTGTATAAGGATAAGCATTTAATTTAACATTTCTGGATAATAAAAATAACCTTACTTGTCAGAACTTTTCTGTAGATATGTGTTATGGATCAAACCGAAAAATGTGGTCAGAAAAAAAACTGTTGGTTGTTAGTAAACATTATACAGTACAGTACAGACATGTCGAAAGTTTAACATTCAGCTAGAGGTATGACTGACAAATCGCCGAGATATGGGTTGTTGAAGATAAAAAAGATACAGAAAGCTGTCTTTTTCTTTGTTACCTGAGTGTTAAACTTTCGGCAGGATTGTAATGTACGCAGTTTCTTACAACCAGTAGGATTAACTTACAAAGGATTAATTTGTGTATCTAACTCAAGATAATTTATTATTACAAGACAAGTTATTGCATTTAAAACATAATACAAAAAAGAAAAAGATTTTAGATATTTTTATTGAATATGTAATGGCTAATTACGTAAATTACAAACAGGTCAACTGTATAAGTGAATTTGTTATAACATTTGTATGACGTTCTCTTGTTCCATAGATTTTTTGGTAGCATAACAATTATTCAAATATGTTCTACAATGAACAAAAAATATATTTGTCAAATACAAGGCATGATATATCATTTATTTAATTTTGGTCACAATAACGAATCCAGGCCCATCATTATATCCGGGCGTATTTATTTGGTTACTTCCGTTATTGTAGGATCCACCGCCACTTCCGCCCCACAATGTTCTGTTTGATACACTCATTCCTTCTCCCCCTGTGTAACCACCGCCTCCCCCCCGCCATTAGTGTACACACCACTTCCTCCTCCACCAAAGCCTCCAGCACCTGTTGGAGTTGCCGGTGATATACCTCCTTTCCAGCGACTTCCAGGGTTTCCTCTGTCGGAGCCGAAGTTGCTTCCACCGGATCCCAACCAACCGGCTCCCGCAGATGTAACATTTCCACCCCTACCACCACGACCACTATTACCGACTACACCAATTGATGACAAGGATAGCAGTCCACTATATCCATCATACCCTCTATGTGTATCTTCCTCCCCGGATCCACCCCCTCCCCCAGCGGCGATAAGTAAACCCGATCCACCGATATTCCCTGTGTAAACAAACGTTCCCCCTCCACCACCTCCGGATTCAGAATTGCCACCATTTTGGCCCTTTTGTCCAACAACAATATATAGAACAGAATGGGCATTCAAGTAGAAAGTTCCTTTGATTCTCGCTCCGAGTCCGCCGGTTAAGTTGTGTGTTATGTTGTTGTTACCATAGCCACCAGCCGCACCATACGCATCAAAAGTATAATATCCGGTTTCCGGAACTTCCCATTTTTGTACCCCGCTTACAACATTAAAAAGGCTTCCATTCCTTGGCCATACATTACCATACCACGTTCTACAACCAGAGAGAGTTGGTCCAGTAGGTCCACTAATGCGGCCACATGTCGTAAATGTTATGTTGAAAGCTGGAGAACCTGTAATGTAGATAAGGATAAAATGTAGTGTTTAATAGTTAACACAAATTTACCACACTCAGACAAACAGCTCAAACACTACCTAACCATTCATTGTAGTGTTTAATTATTAACATTGGACAAATTTACCACACTCAGACAAACGGCTCAAACACCACCTAACCATACAATGTAGTGTTTATTAGTTAACACAAATTTACCACACTCAGACAAACGGCTCAAAGACCACCTAACCATACAATGTAGTGTTTATTAGTTAACACAAATTCACCACACTCAGACAAACAGCTCAAACACCACCTAACCATTCAATGTAGTGTTTAATAATTAACACAAATTCACCACACTCAGACAAACAGCTCAAACACTACCTAACCATTCAATGTAGTGTTTAATTATTAACATTGGACAAATTCGCCACACTCAAACAAACAGCTCAAACACTACCTAACCATTCATTGTAGTGTTTAATTATTAACATTGGACAAATTCGCCACACTCAAACAAACAGCTCAAACACTACCTAACCATTCATTGTAGTGTTTAATTATTAACATTGGACAAATTTACCACACTCAGACAAACAGCTCAAACACTACCTAACCATTCATTGTAGTGTTTAATTATTAACATTGGACAAATTCGCCACACTCAAACAAACAGCTCAAACACCACCTAACCATACAATGTAGTGTTTAATTATTAACATTGGACAAATTCGCCACACTCAAACAAACAGCTCAAACACCACCTAACCATTCAATGTAGTGTTTAATTATTAACATTGGACAAATTCGCCACACTCGAATAGCTCTAACTCCACCTAGACATACAATGTAGTGGAAATTATTATTGTGTTGTTGTTGTTGTTGTTTGTGTTGTTAGTTTTGTTGTCATTGTGTTGCTTTTGTTGTTATCGTTGTTGTTGTTGTTTTCATTGTGTCGTCGTTGTTGTTGTCATTGTGTCGTTGTTATTGTTGTTGTCATTGTGTTGTTATTGTTGCTGTTATTATTGTTGTTATTGTATTGTTGTTATTGTATTGTTGTTATTGTGTTGCTGTTATCATTGTGTTGTTTTCATTGTGTCACATTTTGTTGTTATTGACATTGTGTTGTAATTGTTGTTTTCATTGTGTTGTTATTAATGTTATTGGTATAGTTGTTGCCATTGTGTTGTCGGCATTGTCTTGTTTTTATTGTTGTTGTTATTGTGCTTTTGTTTTTACTGTTGAAGTTAATGTTAAAATTGTTATTGATTTTAGTGTTGTTATTGTGCTTTTGTTGTCATTATGTTGTTAATGTTGTTGCAGTTTTTTTATGATATTGTGTTTGATAATGTTGTCAACTTTATTCTTCTTCTTTATTTGGTTCTCAATATAGCTTAAGTATAGTATATATTTGATACGGTACACGTCTGCAATCTAAACAACGTTTTCATCATCACAGTGTCTCTATTTGAATCATTACCATTTGGTGTGGATAAAACAACTTTGACCTGTCCGCTTGACCTTTTATTAGGAATATCCATATATTATGATGCATTATACACGGGTAACGTTAGGATTTGTAGTTAATACATTAACAATACAAATGTGTGTTTCTCATTTTCCAATGATGCAGACGAAATTTACACCTGTTCTTTTCTATAAATAAATATACTGGTCCATAATAAATATGTCAAAGTCAAGAAGACAGGGCAATGTTGTTTAGTTCGATGTAAATATTCATTTGCCTGTCAAAGTTGACTTGGTTCTTTATGAGGACCGGGCAATGTTGTTTAGTTCGATGTAAATATTCATTTGCCTGTCAAAGTTGACTTGGTTCTTTATGAGGACCGGGCAATGTTGTTTAGTTCGATGTAAATATTCATTTGCCTGTCAAAGTTGACTTGGTTCTTTATGAGGACCGGACACTGTTGTTTAGTTCGATGTAAATATTCATTTGCCTGTCAAAGTTGAATTGGTTCTTTATGAGAACCGGGCAATGTTGTTTATTTCGATGTAAATATTCATTTGCCTGTCAAAGTTGACTTGGTTCTTTATGAGGACCGGGCAATGTTGTTTAGTTCGATTTAAATATTCATTTGCCTGTCAAAATTGACTTGGTTCTTTATGAGGACCGGGCAATGTTGTTTAGTTCGATGTAAATATTCATTTGCCTGTCAAAGTTGACTTGGTCCTTATTAGGACCGGGCAATGTTGTTTAGCTTTATGTAAATATTCATTTGCCTGTCAAAGTTGATTTGGTTCTTTATGAGGACCGGGCAATGTTGTTTAGCTCTATGTAAATATTCATTTGCCTGTCAAAGTTGACTTGGTTCTTTATGAGGACCGGGCAATGTGGTTTAACCCTATGTAAATATACATTTGCTTGTCAAAGTTGACTTGGTTCTTTTTAATGTATTGTGGTTCAGGATTCAGTGTCACGAGTATTGCAATTCCCGCGAAAGACAATTGGGGTTACGACCCTTAATGTGTATCAATTTTCCCGCAATATTACTTCATGTCCTACACAGGGGGTCACTGGTCATGTAAGATACGCCGATCTCGCACCTATCTCACATGTGCAGGTATGGAAGAAATAGTGCCAAGGGTTAAAACAAATCAAAATATATATTAAAAGAATTGTAAATATAAGAAATGACATTTCTGCTCATGGTATTTCAACGGGTAATTGCAAGATAGTGTGGTGCATGTCAAAATTCAAAATTAGGGGCTTTGCCCTTCATCGAATTTGGCACACGCCACACTATATTACATTACCCCTTGAAATACAATGATAAGAATGTCTTTTCTTAATTATTGTCAGAAATATACTTTTGTCTAAATTTGCTGCAATTTTAAATTTGAAATTCCTCAAAAACTACTAAAGGTTTACTCCCTCATGCAAAATATTTCCTTAGCTAAATTTGGTAAAATATATTTTGTTCCTTTGGTAATCTTTTCAACATCCTGTAAATAATTTTGGTTTCTCAATTTTGGTCCAAGCACTAACGTTACTGATGAGGAATTGTATTTCAAAACGGTCGTCTAGTGCTGTAAAATTAAATCTAGTATAATATGCAACTTAACTTAGACTTCCCACAACTAAAATCTGTCGACCACAGTGGCACTCTCCGCCTAGGTTTAATAAATTTGTCGATCACAGTGGCACTCCCCGCCTAGGTTTAATAAATTTGTCGATCACGGTGGCACTCCCCGCCTAGGTTTAATAAATTTGTCGATCACGGTGGCACTCCCCGCCTAGGTTTAATAAATTTGTCGATCACGGTGACACTCCGCGCCTAGGTTTAATAAATTTGTCGATCACAGTGGCACTCCCCGCCTAGGTTTAATAAATCTGTCGACCACAGTGGCACTCCCCGCCTAGGTTTAATAAATTATTCGATCACGGTGACACTCCCCGCCTAGGTTTAATAAATTTGTCGATCACGGTGACACTCCCTGCCTAGTTTTAATAAATTGTCGATCACAGTGGCACTCCCCGCCTAGGTTTAACAAATTTGCCGATCACGGTGGCACTCCCCGCCTAGGTTTAATAAATTTGTCGATCACGGTGGCACTCCCTGCCTAGGTTATAAATTTGTCGATCATAGTGGCACTCCCCGCCTAGGTTCAATAAATCTGTCGATCACGGTGACACTCCCTGCCTAGTTTTAATAAATTTGTCGATCACAGTGGCACTCCCCGCCTAGTTTTAATAAATTTGTCGATCAAGGTGGCACTCCCCGCCTAGATTTAATAAATTTGTCGATCACAGTGACACTCCCTGCCTAGTGTTTAATAAATTTGTCGATCACAGTGGCACTCCCCGCCTAGGTTTAATAAATTTGTCGATCACAGTGGCACTCCCGCCTAGGTTCAATAAATCTGTCGATCACGGTGACACTCCCCGCTAGGTTTAATAAATTTGTCGATCACGGTGACACTCCCCGCCTAGGTTTAATAAATTTGTCGATCACGGTGGCACTCCCCGCCTAGGTTTAATAAATTTGTCGATCACGGTGGCACTCCCTGCCTAGGTTTAATAAATTTGTCGATCATAGTGGCACTCCCCGCCTAGGTTCAATAAATCTGTCGATAACAGTGGCACTCCCCGCCTAGGTTTAATAAATCTGTCGATCACAGTGGCACTCCCGCCTAGGTTTAATAAATCTGTCGACCACAGTGGCACTCTCCGCCTAGGTTTAATAAATTTGTCGATCACAGTGGCACTCCCCGCCTAGGTTTAATAAATTTGTCGATCACGGTGGCACTCCCCGCCTAGGTTTAAAAATTTGTCGATCACGGTGACACTCCCCGCCTAGGTTTAATAAATTTGTCGATCACAGTGGCACTCCCCGCCTAGGTTTAATAAATCTGTCGACCACAGTGGCACCCCGCCTAGGTTTAATAAATTATTCGATCACGGTGACACTCCCCGCCTAGGTTTAATAAATTTGTCGATCACGGTGACACTCCCTGCCTAGTTTTAATAAATTTGTCGATCACAGTGGCATTCCCCGCCTAGTTTAACAAATTTGCCGATCACGGTGGCACTCCCCGCCTAGGTTTAATAAATTTGTCGATCACGGTGGCACTCCCTGCCTAGGTTTAATAAATTTGTCGATCATAGTGGCACTCCCCGCCTAGGTTCAATAAATCTGTCGATCACGGTGACACTCCCTGCCTAGTTTTAATAAATTTGTCGATCACAGTGGCACTCCCCGCCTAGTTTTAATAAATTTGTCGATCAAGGTGGCACTCCCCGCCTAGATTTAATAAATTTGTCGATCACAGTGACACTCCCTGCCTAGTTTTAATAAATTTGTCGATCACAGTGGCACTCCCCGCCTAGGTTTAAAAATTTGTCGATCACAGTGGCACTCCCCGCCTAGGTTCAATAAATCTGTCGATCACGGTGACACTCCCCGCCTAGGTTTAATAAATTTGTCGATCACGGTGACACTCCCCGCCTAGGTTTAATAAATTTGTCGATCACGGTGGCACTCCCGCCTAGGTTTAATAAATTTGTCGATCACGGTGGCACTCCCTGCCTAGGTTTAATAAATTTGTCGATCATAGTGGCACTCCCCGCCTAGGTTCAATAAATCTGTCGATCACAGTGGCACTCCCCGCCTAGGTTTAATAAATCTGTCGATCACAGTGGCACTCCCCGCCTAGGTTTAATAAATCTGTCGATCACAGTGGCACTCCCCGCCTAGGTTTAATAAATCTGTCGATCATAGTGGCACTCCCCGCCTAGGTTTAACAAATCTGTCGATCACAGTGGCACTCCCCGCCTAGGTTCAATAAATTTGTCGATCACAGTGGCACTCCCCGCCTAGGTTTAATAAATCTGTCGATCACAGTGGCACTCCCCGCCTAGGTTTAATAAATTATTCGATCACGGTGACACTCCCCGCCTAGGTTTAATAAATTTGTCGATCACGGTGACACTCCCCGCCTAGGTTTAATAAATTTGTCGATCACGGTGGCACTCCCCGCCTAGGTTCAATAAATCTGTCGATCACGGTGACACTCCCCGCCTAGGTTTAATAAATTTGTCGATCACAGTGGCACTCCCCGCCTAGGTTCAATAAATTTGTCGATCACGGTGGCACTCCCCGCCTAGGTACAATAAATTTGTCGATCACGGTGACACTCCCCGCCTAGGTTCAATAAATTTGTCGATCACGGTGGCACTCCCCGCCTAGGTTTAATAAATTATTCGATCACGGTGACACTCCCCGCCTAGGTTCAATAAATCTGTCGATAACAGTGGCACTCCCCGCCTAGGTTTAATAAATCTGTCGATCACAGTGGCACTCCCGCCTAGGTTTAATAAATCTGTCGATCACAGTGGCACTCCCCGCCTAGGTTTAATAAATCTGTCGATCATAGTGGCACTCCCCGCCTAGGATAACAAATCTGTCGATCACAGTGGCACTCCCCGCCTAGGTTCAATAAATTTGTCGATCACAGTGGCACTCCCCGCCTAGGTTTAATAAATCTGTCGATCACAGTGGCACTCCCGCCTAGGTTTAATAAATTATTCGATCACGGTGACACTCCCCGCCTAGGTTTAATAAATTTGTCGATCACGGTGGCACTCCCCGCCTAGGTTCAATAAATTTGTCGATCACGGTGACACTCCCCGCCTAGGTTTAATAAATTTGTCGATCACAGTGGCACTCCCCGCCTAGGTTCAATAAATTTGTCGATCACGGTGGCACTCCCCGCCTAGGTACAATAAATTTGTCGATCACGGTGACACTCCCCGCCTAGGTGCAATAAATTTGTCGATCACGGTGGCACTCCCCGCCTAGGTTTAATAATTATTCGATCACGGTGACACTCCCCGCCTAGGTTTAATAAATTTGTCGATCACGGTGGCACTCCCCGCCTAGGTTCAATAAATTTGTCGATCACGGTGACACTCCCCGCCTAGGTTTAATAAATCTGTCGATCACGGTGGCACTCCCCGCCTAGGTTCAATAAATTTGTCGATCACAGTGGCACTCCCCGCCTAGGTTTAATAAATGTGTCAATCACGGTGACACTCCCCGCCTAGGTTCCCTGCGTTTAGCCCGATTGAATGTATAAAATCAAATTCCGATATCAGATACAGGCAAGCACGCATTTTTGCACACTCTGCCATATCCTATGTATGAAGGACAAGATCTACATATAACCTTGGCAATTAAGAATACTATGGTAACTGAATGTAATCACATGTAAGTGAGTACTTACTAGTGATTGTATAAGGTGGGTAAGTACTGTTCCTGTAAGTCGGGTAGGTACTGGTACGATAGTAGCTGAATGTAATTAAGTGAGTACTTACTAGTGGTTGTATAAGGTGGGTAAGTACTGTTCCTGTAAGTCGGGTAGGTACTGGTAAGATAGTAGCTGAATGTAATTAAGTGAGTACTTACTAGTGGTTGTTTAAGGTGGGTAAGTACTGATCCAGTAGGTCGGGTGGGTACTTGTACGATAGTAGCTGAATGTAATTAAGTGAGTACTTACTAGTGGTTGTATAAGGTGGGTAAGTACTGATCCAGTAGATCGGGTAGGTACTGGTACGATAGTAGCTGAATGTAATTAAGTGAGTACTTACTAGTGATTGTATAAGGTGGGTAAGTACTGTTCCTGTAAGTCGGGTGGGTACTGTACGATAGTAACTGAATGTAATTAAGTGAGTACTTACTAGTGGTTGTTTTAGGTTGGGTAAGTACTGTTCCTGTAAGTCGGGTAGGTACTGGTACGATAGTAACTGAATGTAATTAAGTGAGTACTTACTAGTGATTGTATAAGGTGGGTAAGTACTGTTCCTGTAAGTCGGGTAGGTACTTGTACGATAGTAACTGAATGTAATTAAGTGAGTACTTACTAGTGGTTGTTTTAGGTTGGGTAAGTACTGTTCCTGTAAGTCGGGTAGGTACTGGTAAGATAGTAACTGAATGTAATTAAGTGAGTACTTACTAGTGGTTGTTTTAGGTTGGGTAAGTACTCTTCCTGTAGGTCGGGTGGGTACTTGTACGATAGTAACTGAATGTAATTAAGTGAGTACTTACTAGTGGTTGTTTTAGGTTGGGTAAGTACTGTTCCTGTAAGTCGGGTAGGTACTGGTAAGATAGTAACTGAATGTAATTAAGTGAGTACTTACTAGTGATTGTATAAGGTGGGTAAGTACTGTTCCTGTAAGTCGGGTAGGTACTGGTACGATAGTAACTGAATGTAATTAAGTGAGTACTTACTAGTGGTTGTTTTAGGTTGGGTAAGTACTGTTCCTGTAGGTCGGGTAGGTACTGGTAAGATAGTAACTGAATGTAATTAAGTGAGTACTTACTAGTGGTTGTTTTAGGTTGGGTAAGTACTGTTCCTGTAAGTCGGGTAGGTACTGGTAAGATAGTAACTGAATGTAATTAAGTGAGTACTTACTAGTGGTTGTTTTAGGTTGGGTAAGTACTGTTCCTGTAGGTCGGGTGGGTACTTGTACGATAGTAACTGAATGTAATTAAGTGAGTACTTACTAGTGGTTGTTTTAGGTTGGGTAAGTACTGATCCAGTAGTCGGGTGGGTACTTGTACGATAGTAACTGAATGTAATTAAGTGAGTACTTACTAGTGATTGTATAAGGTGGGTAAGTACTGTTGCTGTAAGTCGGGTAGGTACTGGTAAGATAGTAACTGAATGTAATTAAGTGAGTACTTACTAGTGGTTGTTTTAGGTTGGGTAAGTACTGTTCCTGTAAGTCGGGTAGGTACTGGTAAGATAGTAACTGAATGTAATTAAGTGAGTACTTACTAGTGATTGTATAAGGTGGGTAAGTACTGTTCCTGTAAGTCGGGTAGGTACTGGTACGATAGTAGCTGAATGTAATTAAGTGAGTACTTACTAGTGGTTGTTTTAGGTTGGGTAAGTACTGTTCCTGTAAGTCGGGTAGGTACTGGTAAGATAGTAGCTGAATGTAATTAAGTGAGTACTTACTAGTGGTTGATTTAGGTTGGGTAAGTACTGTTCCTGTAAGTCGGGTAGGTACTGGTAAGATAGTAGCTGAATGTAATTAAGTGAGTACTTACTAGTGGTTGTTTTAGGTTGGGTAAGTACTGTTCCTGTAGGTCGGGTGGGTACTTGTACGATAGTAACTGAATGTAATTAAGTGAGTACTTACTAGTGGTTGTTTTAGGTTGGGTAAGTACTGATCCAGTAGGTCGGGTGGGTACTTGTACGATAGTAACTGAATGTAATTAAGTGAGTACTTACTAGTGATTGTATAAGGTGGGTAAGTACTGTTCCTGTAAGTCGGGTAGGTACTGGTACGATAGTAACTGAATGTAATTAAGTGAGTACTTACTAGTGGTTGTATAAGGTGGGTAAGTACTGATCCAGTAGGTCGGATAGGTACTGGTAAGATAGTAGCTGAATGTAATTAAGTGAGTACTTACTAGTGGTTGTATAAGGTGGGTAAGTACTGATCCTGTAAGTCGGGTAGGTACTGGTAAGATAGTAACTGAATGTAATTAAGTGAGTACTTACTAGTGATTGTATAAGGTGGGTAAGTACTGTTCCTGTAAGTCGGGTAGGTACTGGTAAGATAGTAACTGAATGTAATTAAGTGAGTACTTACTAGTGGTTGTATAAGGTGGGTAAGTACTGTTCCTGTAAGTCGGGTAGGTACTGGTACGATAGTAGCTGAATGTAATTAAGTGAGTACTTACTAGTGGTGTTTTAGGTGGGTAAGTACTGTTCCTGTAAGTCGGGTAGGTACTGGTAAGATAGTAGCTGAATGTAATTAAGTGAGTACTTACTAGTGGTTGTATAAGGTGGGTAAGTACTGTTCCTGTAAGTCGGGTAGGTACTGGTACGATAGTAACTGAATGTAATTAAGTGAGTACTTACTAGTGGTTGTTTTAGGTTGGGTAAGTACTGTTCCTGTAAGTCGGGTAGGTACTGGTAAGATAGTAGCTGAATGTAATTAAGTGAGTACTTACTAGTGGTTGTTTTAGGTTGGGTAAGTACTGTTCCTGTAAGTCGGGTAGGTACTGGTACGATAGTAACTGAATGTAATTAAGTGAGTACTTACTAGTGGTTGTTTTAGGTTGGGTAAGTACTGTTCCTGTAAGTCGGGTAGGTACTGGTACGATAGTAACTGAATGTAATTAAGTGAGTACTTACTAGTGGTTGTTTTAGGTTGGGTAAGTACTGTTCCTGTAAGTCGGGTAGGTACTGGTAAGATAGTAACTGAATATAATTAAGTGAGTACTTACTAGTGGTTGTATAAGGTGGGTAAGTACTGTTCCTGTAAGTCGGGTAGGTACTGGTAAGATAGTAGCTGAATGTAAATAAGTGAGTACTTACTAGTGGTTGTTTTAGGTTGGGTAAGTACTGTTCCTGTAAGTCGGGTAGGTACTGGTAAGATAGTAGCTGAATGTAATTAAGTGAGTACTTACTAGTGGTTGATTTAGGTTGGGTAAGTACTGTTCCTGTAGGTCGGGTAGGTACTGGTAAGATAGTAACTGAATGTAATTAAGTGAGTACTTACTAGTGGTTGATTTAGGTTGGGTAAGTACTGTTCCTGTAAGTCGGGTAGGTACTGGTAAGATAGTAACTGAATGTAATTAAGTGAGTACTTACTAGTGGTTGATTTAGGTTGGGTAAGTACTGTTCCTGTAAGTCGGGTAGGTACTGGTAAGATAGTAGCTGAATGTTATTAAGTGAGTACTTACTAGTGGTTGATTTAGGTTGGGTAAGTACTGTTCCTGTAAGTCGGGTAGGTACTGGTAAGATAGTAGCTGAATGTAATTAAGTGAGTACTTACTAGTGGTTGTATAAGGTGGGTAAGTACTGATCCTGTAGGTCGGGTAGGTACTGGTACGATAGTAACTGAATGTAATTAAGTGAGTACTTACTGGTGGTTGTATAAGGTGGGTAAGTACTGATCCAGTAGGTCGGGTGGGTACTGGTACGATAGTAACTGAATGTAATTAAGTGAGTACTTACTAGTGGTTGTATAAGGTGGGTAAGTACTGGTCCAGTAGGTCGGGTAGGTACTGGTAAGATAGTAACTGAATGTAATTAAGTGAGTACTTACTAGTGGTTGTTTTAGGTTGGGTAAGTACTGTTCCTGTAAGTCGGGTAGGTACTGGTAAGATAGTAACTGAATGTTATTAAGTGAGTACTTACTAGTGGTTGTTTTAGGTTGGGTAAGTACTGTTCCTGTAAGTCGGGTAGGTACTGGTAAGATAGTAGCTGAATGTAATTAAGTGAGTACTTACTAATGGTTGTATAAGGTGGGTAAGTACTGATCCTGTAGGTCGGGTAGGTACTGGTACGATAGTAACTGAATGTAATTAAGTGAGTACTTACTGGTGGTTGTATAAGGTGGGTAAGTACTGATCCAGTAGGTCGGGTGGGTACTGGTACGATAGTAACTGAATGTAATTAAGTGAGTACTTACTAGTGGTTGTATAAGGTGGGTAAGTACTGATCCAGTAGGTCGGGTAGGTACTGGTAAGATAGTAACTGAATGTAATTAATTGAGTACTTACTAGTGGTTGTTTTAGGTTGGGTAAGTACTGTTCCTGTAAGTCGGGTAGGTACTGGTAAGATAGTAACTGAATGTAATTAAGTGAGTACTTACTAGTGGTTGTTTTAGGTTGGGTAAGTACTGTTCCTGTAAGTCGGGTAGGTACTGTAAGATAGTAACTGAATGTAATTAAGTGAGTACTTACTAGTGGTTGTTTTAGGTTGGGTAAGTACTGTTCCTGTAAGTCGGGTAGGTACTGGTACGATAGTAGCTGAATGTAATTAAGTGAGTACTTACTAGTGGTTGTTTTAGGTTGGGTAAGTACTGTTCCTGTAAGTCGGGTAGGTACTTGTACGATAGTAACTGAATGTAATTAAGTGAGTACTTACTAGTGGTTGTTTTAGGTTGGGTAAGTACTGTTCCTGTAAGTCGGGTAGGTACTGGTAAGATAGTAGCTGAATGTAATTAAGTGAGTACTTACTAGGTTGTTTAGGTTGGGTAAGTACTGTTCCTGTAAATCGGGTAGGTACTGGTAAGATAGTAGCTGAATGTAATTAAGTGAGTACTTACTAGTGGTTGTATAAGGTGGGTAAGTACTGATCCTGTAGGTCGGGTAGGTACTGGTACGATAGTAACTGAATGTAATTAAGTGAGTACTTACTGGTGGTTGTATAAGGTGGGTAAGTACTGATCCAGTAGGTCGGGTGGGTACTGGTACGATAGTAACTGAATGTAATTAAGTGAGTACTTACTAGTGGTTGTATAAGGTGGGTAAGTACTGATCCAGTAGGTCGGGTAGGTACTGGTAAGATAGTAACTGAATGTAATTAAGTGAGTACTTACTAGTGGTTGTTTTAGGTTGGGTAAGTACTGTTCCTGTAAGTCGGGTAGGTACTGGTAAGATAGTAACTGAATGTAATTAAGTGAGTACTTACTAGTGGTTGTTTTAGGTTGGGTAAGTACTGTTCCTGTAAGTCGGGTAGGTACTGGTAAGATAGTAACTGAATGTAATTAAGTGAGTACTTACTAGTGGTTGTTTTAGGTTGGGTAAGTACTGTTCCTGTAAGTCGGGTAGGTACTGGTACGATAGTAGCTGAATGTAATTAAGTGAGTACTTACTAGTGGTTGTTTTAGGTTGGGTAAGTACTGTTCCTGTAAGTCGGGTAGGTACTTGTACGATAGTAACTGAATGTAATTAAGTGAGTACTTACTAGTGGTTGTTTTAGGTTGGGTAAGTACTGTTCCTGTAAGTCGGGTAGGTACTGGTAAGATAGTAGCTGAATGTAATTAAGTGAGTACTTACTAGTGGTTGTATAAGGTGGGTAAGTACTGTTCCTGTAAGTCGGGTAGGTACTGGTACGATAGTAACTGAATGTAATTAAGTGAGTACTTACTAGTGGTTGTTTTAGGTTGGGTAAGTACTGATCCTGTAAGTCGGGTAGGTACTGTACGATAGTAACTGAATGTAATTAAGTGAGTACTTACTAGTGGTTGTTTTAGGTTGGGTAAGTACTGTTCCTGTAAGTCGGGTAGGTACTTGTACGATAGTAACTGAATATAATTAAGTGAGTACTTACTAGTGGTTGTATAAGGTGGGTAAGTACTGATCCTGTAAGTCGGGTGGGTACTGGTACGATAGTAACTGAATATAATTAAGTGAGTACTTACTAGTGGTTGTATAAGGTGGGTAAGTACTGATCCTGTAAGTCGGGTGGGTACTGGTAGATAGTAACTGAATGTTATTAAGTGAGTACTTACTAGTGGTTTTAGGTTGGGTAAGTACTGTTCCTGTAAGTCGGGTAGGTACTAGTAGATAGTAGTACTGAATGTAATTAAGTGAGTACTTACTAGTGTTGTATAAGGTGGGTAAGTACTGATCCTGTAGTCGGGTAGGTTCTGGTACGATAGTAACTGAATGTAATTAAGTGAGTACTTACTGGTGGTTGTATCAGGTGGGTAAGTACTGATCCAGTAGTCGGGTAGGTACTGGTAAGATAGTACTGAATGTAATTAAGTGAGTACTTACTAGTGGTTGTTTTAGGTTGGGTAAGTACTGTTCCTGTAAGTCGGGTAGGTACTGGTAAGATAGTAACTGAATGTAATTAAGTGAGTACTTACTAGTGGTTGTTTTAGGTTGGGTAAGTACTGTTCCTGTAAGTCGGGTAGGTACTGGTAAGATAGTACTGAATGTAATTAAGTGAGTACTTACTAGTGTTTTAGGTGGGTAAGTACTGTTCCTGTAAGTCGGGTAGGTACTGGTACGATAGTAGCTGAATGTAATTAAGTGAGTACTTACTAGTGGTTGTTTAGGTTGGGTAAGTACTGTTCCTGTAAGTCGGGTAGGTACTTGTACGATAGTAACTGAATGTAATTAAGTGAGTACTTACTAGTGTTGTTTTAGGTTGGGTAAGTACTGATCCTGTAAGTCGGGTAGGTACTGGTAAGATAGTACTGAATGTAATTAAGTGAGTACTTACTAGTGTTGTTTTAGGTGGGTAAGTACTGATCCTGTAAGTCGGGTAGGTACTTGTAAGATAGTAGCTGAATGTAATTAAGTGAGTACTTACTAGTGGTTGTATAAGGTGGGTAAGTACTGATCCTGTAGTCGGGTAGGTACTGGTACGATAGTAACTGAATGTAATTAAGTGAGTACTTACTGGTGGTTGTATAAGGTGGGTAAGTACTGATCCAGTAGTCGGGGGTACTGTACGATGGTAACTGAATGTAATTAAGTGAGTACTTACTAGTGGTTGTATAAGGTGGGTAAGTACTGATCCTGTAGGTCGGGTAGGTACTGTAGATAGTAACTGAATGTAATTAAGTGAGTACTTACTAGTGGTTGTTTTAGGTTGGGTAAGTACTGTTCCTGTAAGTCGGGTAGGTACTGGTAAGATAGTAACTGAATGTAATTAAGTGAGTACTTACTAGTGTTGTTTTAGGTTGGGTAAGTACTGTTCCTGTAAGTCGGGTAGGTACTGTAGATAGTAACTGAATGTAATTAAGTGAGTACTTACTAGTGGTTGTTTTAGGTTGGGTAAGTACTGTTCCTGTAAGTCGGGTAGGTACTGTACGATAGTACTGAATGTAATTAAGTGAGTACTTACTAGTGGTTGTTTTAGGTTGGGTAAGTACTGTTCCTGTAAGTCGGGTAGGTACTGTACGATAGTAACTGAATGTAATTAAGTGAGTACTTACTAGTGGTTGTTTTAGGTGGGTAAGTACTTCCTGTAAGTCGGGTAGGTACTGGTACGATAGTACTGAATGTAATTAAGTGAGTACTTACTGGTGGTTGTATAAGGTGGGTAAGTACTGATCCAGTAGTCGGGTGGTACTGGTACGATAGTAACTGAATGTAATTAAGTGAGTACTTACTAGTGGTTGTATAAGGTGGGTAAGTACTGATCCAGTAGTCGGGTAGGTACTGTAGATAGTAACTGAATGTAATTAAGTGAGTACTTACTAGTGGTTGTTTTAGGTTGGGTAAGTACTGTTCCTGTAAGTCGGGTAGGTACTGTAAGATAGTAACTGAATGTAATTAAGTGAGTACTTACTAGTGGTTTTAGGTTGGGTAAGTACTGTTCCTGTAAGTCGGGTAGGTACTGGTACGATAGTAACTGAATGTAATTAAGTGAGTACTTACTAGTGTTGTATAGGTGGGTAAGTACTGTTCCTGTAAGTCGGGTAGGTACTGGTACGATAGTAGCTGAATGTAATTAAGTGAGTACTTACTAGTGGTTGTTTTAGGTTGGGTAAGTACTGTTCCTGTAAGTCGGGTAGGTACTTGTACGATAGTAACTGAATGTAATTAAGTGAGTACTTACTAGTGGGTTTTAGGTGGGTAAGTACTGTTCCTGTAGTCGGGTAGGTACTGGTAAGATAGTAGCTGAATGTAATTAAGTGAGTACTTACTAGTGTGTTTTAGGTTGGGTAAGTACTGTTCCTGTAAGTCGGGTAGGTACTGTAAGATAGTAGCTGAATGTAATTAAGTGAGTACTTACTAGTGGTTGTATAAGGTGGGTAAGTACTGATCCTGTAGGTCGGGTAGGTACTGGTACGATAGTAACTGAATGTAATTAAGTGAGTACTTACTGGTGGTTGTATAAGGTGGGTAAGTACTGATCCAGTAGGTCGGGTGGGTACTGGTACGATAGTAACTGAATGTAATTAAGTGAGTACTTACTAGTGGTTGTATAAGGTGGGTAAGTACTGATCCAGTAGTCGGGTAGGTACTGGTAAGATAGTAACTGAATGTAATTAAGTGAGTACTTACTAGTGGTTGTTTTAGGTGGGTAAGTACTGTTCCTGTAAGTCGGGTAGGTACTGGTAAGATAGTACTGAATGTAATTAAGTGAGTACTTACTAGTGGTTGTTTTAGGTTGGGTAAGTACTGTTCCTGTAAGTCGGGTAGGTACTGGAAGATAGTAACTGAATGTAATTAAGTGAGTACTTACTAGTGGTTGTTTTAGGTGGGTAAGTACTGTTCCTGTAAGTCGGGTAGGTACTGGTACGATAGTACTGAATGTAATTAAGTGAGTACTTACTAGTGGTTGTTTTAGGTTGGGTAAGTACTGTTCCTGTAAGTCGGGTAGGTACTTGTACGATAGTAACTGAATGTAATTAAGTGAGTACTTACTAGTGGTTGTTTTAGGTTGGGTAAGTACTTCCTGTAAGTCGGGTAGGTACTGGTAAGATAGTAGCTGAATGTAATTAAGTGAGTACTTACTAGTGGTTGTAAGGTGGGTAAGTACTGTTCCTGTAAGTCGGGTAGGTACTGGTACGATAGTAACTGAATGTAATTAAGTGAGTACTTACTAGTGGTTGTTTTAGGTTGGGTAAGTACTGTTCCTGTAAGTCGGGTAGGTACTTGTACGATAGTAACTGAATATAATTAAGTGAGTACTTACTAGTGGTTGTATAAGGTGGGTAAGTACTGATCCTGTAAGTCGGGTGGGTACTGGTACGATAGTAACTGAATATAATTAAGTGAGTACTTACTAGTTTGTATAAGGTTGGGGAAGTACTGATCCTGTAAGTCGGGTGGGTACTGGTACGATAGTAACTGAATGTAATTAAGTGAGTACTTACTAGTGATTGTATAAGGTGGTAAGTACTGATCCAGTAAGTCGGGTGGGTACTGGTACGATAGTACTGAATGTAATTAAGTGAGTACTTACTAGTGATTGTATAAGGTGGGTAAGTACTGATCCAGTAGTCGGTGGGTACTGGTACGATAGTACTGAATGTAATTAAGTGAGTACTTACTGTGTGTTGTATAAGGTGGGTAAGTACTGATCCTGTAGTCGGATAGGTACTTGTACGATAGTAACTGAATGTAATTAAGTGAGTACTTACTAATGGTTGTATAAGGTGGGTAAATACTGATCCAGTAGGTCGGGTAGGTACTGGTACGATAGTACTGAATAATTAAGTGAGTACTTACTTGGTGTGTATAAGGTGGGTAATACTGATCCTGTAGGTCGGGTAGGTACTGTACGATAGTAACTGAATATAATTAAGTGAGTACTTACTAGTGGTTGTATAAGGTGGTAAGTACTGATCCAGTAGGTCGGGTGGGTACTGGTACTGAGTAACTGTGTGTGTAATTAAGTGAGTCTTACTGGTGGTTGTATAAGGTGGGTAAGTACTGATCCAGTAGGTCGGGTAGGTACTGGTTCGATAGTAACTGAATTTAGTCGTGTAATATGGAGAATAGGAACTATATCCGCCATTTTCCCCCACAATTGTCATTACACAAGTTGCTATTACAGCACTTTCTACAGTAATTCGTTGATCTCTTCACAACTGAAAACTGGTCCCTTTTCTTACGACCAAATATGTCTGGATTTGTCGGGTCGCAAACCTGTGACAAAAATAAGGTATAACATTGGATAAATCTCCGGACATTGACTCCCGTGATTGTATTGTGGTACTATACACAAAAATAAGGATATAACATTGGATAAATCTCCGGACATTGACTCCCGTGATTGTATTGTGATACTATACACAAAAATAAGGATATAACATTGGATAAATCTCCGGACATTGACTCCCGTGATTGTATTGTGATACTATACACAAAAATAAGGATATAACATTGGATAAATCTCCGGACATTGACTCCCGTGATTGTATTGTGATACTATACACAAAAATAAGGATATAACATTGGATAAATCTCCGGACATTGACTGATCCCGTGATTGTATTGTGATACTATACACAAAATAAGGATATAACATTGGATAAATCTCCGGACATTGACTGATCCCGTGATTGTATTGTGATACTATACACAAAAATAAGGATATAACATTGGATAAATCTCCGGACATTGACTGATCCCGTGATTGTATTGTGGTACTATACACAAAATAAGGATATAACATTGGATAAATCTCCGGACATTGACTGATCCCGTGATTGCATTGTGATACTATACACAAAAATAAGGATATAACATTGGATAAATCTCCGGACATTGACTGATCCCGTGATTGCATTGTGATACTCACAAAAATAAGGATATAACATTGGATAAATCTCCGGACATTGACTCCCGTGATTGTATTGTGGTACTATACACAAAAATAAGGATATAATTGGATAAATCTCCGGACATTGAATCCCGTGATTGTATTGTGGTACTATACACAAAAATAAGGATATAACATTGGATAAATCTCCGGACATTGACTCCCGTGATTGTATTGTGATACTATACACAAAAATAAGGATATAACATTGGATAAATCTCCGGACATTGACTGATCCCGTGATTCTATTGTGATACTATACACAAAAATAAGGATATAACATTGGATAAATCTCCGGACATTGACTGATCCCGTGATTGTATTGTGGTACTATACACAAAAATAAGGATATAACATTGGATAAATCTCCGGACATTGACTGATCCCGTGATTGTATTGTGGTACTATACACAAAAATAAGGATATAACATTGGATAAATCTCCGGACATTGACTGATCCCGTGATTGTATTGTGGTACTATACACAAAAATAAGGATATAACATTGGATAAATCTCCGGACATTGACTGATCCCGTGATTGTATTGTGGTACTATACACAAAAATAAGGATATAACATTGGATAAATCTCCGGACATTGACTGATCCCGTGATTGTATTGTGGTACTATACACAAAAATAAGTATAACATTGGATAAATCTCCGGACATTGACTGATCCCGTGATTCTATTGTGATACTATACACAAAAATAAGGATATAACATTGGATAAATCTCCGGACATTGACTGATCCCGTGATTGTATTGTGGTACTATACACAAAAATAAGGATATAACATTGGATAAATCTCCGGACATTGACTGATCCCGTGATTGTATTGTGGTACTATACACAAAAATAAGGATATAACATTGGATAAATCTCCGGACATTGACTGATCCCGTGATTGTATTGTGGTACTATACACAAAAATAAGGATATAACATTGGATAAATCTCCGGACATTGACTCCCGTGATTGTATTGTGATACTATACACAAAAATAAGGATATAACATTGGATAAATCTCGGACATTGACTGATCCCGTGATTGTATTGTGGTACTTTACACAAAAATAAGGATATAACATTGGATTAATCTCCGGACATTGAATCCCGTGATTGTATTGGGGTACTATACACAAAAATAAGGATATAACATTGGATAAATCTCCGGGCATTGACTCCCGTGATTGTATTGTGATACTATACACAAAAATAAGGATATAACATTGGATAAATCTCCGGACATTGACTGATCCCGTGATTGTATTGTGATACTATACACAAAAATAAGGATATAACATTGGATAAATCTCCGGACATTGAATCCCGTGATTGTATTGGGGTACTATACACAAAAATAAGGATATAACATTGGATTAATCTCCGGACATTGACTGATCCCGTGATTGTATTGTGGTACTATACACAAAAATAAGGATATAACATTGGGTAAATCTCCGGACATTGACTCCCGTGATTGTATTGTGATACTATACACAAAAATAAGGATATAACATTGGATAAATCTCCGGACATTGACTTCCGTGATTGTATTGTGATACTATACACAAAAATAAGGATATAACATTGGATAAATCTCCGGACATTGAATCCCGTGATTGTATTGTGGTACTATACAGGCATAACTATACAACAGATATAACTATTTCATAAATAAAATTCGTATAGATTCTTAAAATGTAACAAGAGCAACGTCTTGAAAGACAAATACCCCCGTCCCCTGCGACCAGACAAACAAACAGACTAACAGACGGACGGACGGACGGACGGGCATTGAATTGGTCATGCGACAGATCGCCTCATGTTGTTATGTGTCAAGTTTGACCAAAATCCGTCTAAAGACATAGGAGATATGGAGCGGACACGATATTAGGACGGACGACCTAAAGTTGTTTTGGGGAAGGGGGGTGTTAATTATTCTTTTTGACAGTAAATCTACGGCGACACGTGTAAAATATCTTTATATTGCGTGCGCAGGCATAGGCATAGAGTTCTTAGCATTCGCTTGAACACGCAATATAGCTTTCCGTGAGCACCCAATATAAATATATTTGTCAGCCGTAATACAATCAACACAAATTCGTGTAAATATGTTGATTTTATTTTGGTTTCATTTTGACAGTGAAGTATATCTACTTACGTGTCGCTGAACACATTTACTTGTAAACAACCTCATGTGGAACAAAATCTTCTCATCAATGTAACAAACCTGTAAATATTTATTTATTTATTTATTTATATATATATATATATTTTTTTCGTCATTTTTGTTCTGCTAGATATTATATTTTTCTTGCATCCCAGATTAAAAAATCAGTCAAAAAAGAGTCGCGGAAGATATCTCTATCTGCACCCACTGTGCAAGATAACCTACAAGATCTTTTCCCGCCAAGAATATTAATGAAATCAGAAGTGTTCTGAACTAAGTATAGTAGAACTGAGTCGGATTTAAATTTCCCTATCTGGTTCTACGTACTAAAAGTATTGATATAGATTAGGCCTATAGAAATACTATTTACATCTTTGCATTGCCATACCACTTACTCGGTACCCAAAGTCTATAATACTGACTTAGGCTTAATCCATATAATTTCAGTCCAGTTATAGTCCATATAATTTCAGTCCAGTTATAGTCCATATAATTTTTGTTCATTTATAGTCCATATCATTTTTGTTCATTTATAATCCATATAATTTCAGTCCATTTATAGTCCATATCATTTCAGTCCATTTATAGTCCATATCATTTTAGTCCATTTATAGTCCATAACCTTTCAGTCCATTTATAGTCAATAACATTTCAGTCTAATTATAGTTCATATCATTTCAGTCCATTTATAGTCCATATCATTTCAGTCCAGTTATAGTCAATTCTATTTCAGTCCATTTATGGTCCATATCATTTCAGTCCTGTTAAAGTCCATATTATTTCAGTCCATTTATAGTCCATACCATTTCAATCCAGTTATAGTCAATTCTATTTCAGTCCATTTATGGTCCATATCATTTCAGTCCTGTTAAAGTCCATATTATTTCAGTCCATTTATAGTTCATATCATTCCCGTCCATTTATTATTTATATCATTCCCGTCCATTTATAATTTATATCATTCCTGTCCATTTATAGTCCATATCATTTCAGTCCATTTATAGTCCATATCATTTCAGTCCATTTATGGTCAATATCATTTCGGTCCATTGATAGTCCTTATCATTTCCGTTCATTTATAGTCCATATAATTTCAGTTCATTTATAGGTCATATCTTTTTTGTTTATTTATGATCCATATCATTTCAGTCCGCTTAAAGTCCATATGATTTCGGTCCATTTATAGTCCATATCATTTTTGTTCATTTAGTCCATATAATTTTATATATATTTTAGTTATTAAAGTATTAACAGAAATGGATTACACTCAGTTGTCTCTAAAAAATTATTACTGAAAATTTTTTATTGTTTCTTAATAAAATATATTTATAATCAACCGGCCTAATATGCACTTTAGGCTTCCATAATATATAGTTTGCTATAATCCAGCTTTACTGAGAAAAATTTCACAATTTTTGCAATGGTGAAAAATTAACAAAGTCTATTTACTCCGCCTTTTTCCCATGTAAGGCATAATGATAGTTCATGACCTTTTTTCATCATATAACCAGTTTATTATGCAAGGAAGACTAATCAACCATGTGCTGTCCTGTATTAAGGCCACATCAAATCAAGTTCTGTTTAATGTTATTTTACCATAATGCATTAGATGGGAAAATGCTTATATATGAGCAAGTAGAGGGGAGTTAGGTATGTATCTGGAATTCATTTTTTTAATTCTCAGAAATATTTTATATATATACATCTCAAACCTAATACTACCTTTTTACCCCTAGCTTAATTAAGCAATTGATTAAAAAACAATTAGTGATACGCTGATGCTTTTGTAAACAGTTAAAAATAAACATGTATAAATTGCATTCACTTCAAATGCAAGTCATTTTGCAATTTACTTGACAGTTGTTGGATCTATGTTACTCTCTCCATAACCTTATACACAGGTGTTTATTTTCCTTTGGCCTCATTTTGGTGTCATCAAGCTTCTGTCCAGTCTATAAGTCAATCATCTGTGACACCTTTTAAACTTTGAATGAAACTCATAGTAAAAAGGGTTGGGTTTGTCATAAGAGGTGGAGTCAAAAACTTAGATTTTTTCAGCTTGAACATTTTTGACAAAAATGTACACTATACAGAGGCAAAGTCTCAAGCGATAAAAAACTCAAACCATTATGATAAATTAGGCCGTGTCTTGTTATATACACAGCCAAATTTCTGTTTCTCAACTTCAACTGGTTTTTGAGAAAAATCCATAAAACTAAGTGTAATCCATTTCTGATTATACTTTTTTTAGATGTATTTGTTTTCCTGCTTATATAGACCAATTTCATACAAATTGCAGTTTTTAACCTTTTTTTATAAAAAGGAAAATCGTCAGTTCTTCTTCTATCATTAAATATAAAAAGGACAAAACGTCAGTTTTTCTTCTATCATTGAATATAAAAAGGACAAACGTCAGTTCTTTATCTATCATTGAATATAAAAAGGACAAACGTCAGTTCTTTATCTATCATTGAATATAAAAAGGACAAACGTCAGTTCTTCTTCTATCATTAAATATAAAAAGGACAAACGTCAGTTCTTCTTCTATCATTAAATATAAAAAGGACAAACGTCAGTTCTTCTTCTATCATTAAATATAAAAAGGACAAACGTCAGTTCTTCTTCTATCATTAAATATAAAAAGGACAAACGTCAGTTCTTCTTCTATCATTAAATATAAAAAGGACAAAACGTCAGTTTTTCTTCTATCATTGAATATAAAAAGGACAAACGTCAGTTCTTTATCTATCATTGAATATAAAAAGGACAAACGTCAGTTCTTTATCTATCATTGAATATAAAAAGGACAAACGTCAGTTCTTCTTCTATCATTAAATATAAAAAGGACAAACGTCAGTTCTTCTTCCATCATTAAATATAAAAAGGACAAACGTCAGTTTTTCTTCTATCATTGAATATAAAAAGGACAAACGTCAGTTCTTTATCTATCATTGAATATAAAAAGGACAAACGTCAGTTCTTTATCTATCATTGAATAAAAAGGACAAACGTCAGTTCTTCTTCTATCATTGAATATAAAAAGGACAAACGTCAGTTCTTCTTCTATCATTAAATATAAAAAGGACAAACGTCAGTTCTTCTTCTATCATTGAATATAAAAAGGACAAACGTCAGTTCTTTATCTATCATTGAATATAAAAAGGACAAACGTCAGTTCTTCTTCTATCATTGAATATAAAAAGGACAAACGTCAGTTCTTTATCTATCATTGAATATAAAAAGGACAAACGTCAGTTCTTCTTCTATCATTGAATATAAAAAGGACAAACGTCAGTTCTTCTTCTATCATTAAATATAAAAAGGACAAACGTCAGTTCTTCTTCTATCATTGAATATAAAAAGGACAAACGTCAGTTCTTTATCTATCATTGAATATAAAAAGGACAAACGTCAGTTCTTCTTCTATCATTAAATATAAAAAGGACAAACGTCAGTTCTTCTTCTATCATTGAATATAAAAAGGACAAACGTCAGTTCTTTATCTATCATTGAATATAAAAAGGACAAACGTCAGTTCTTCTTCCATCATTGAATATAAAAAGGACAAACGTCAGTTCTTCTTCTATCATTAAGTATAAAAAGGACAAACGTCAGTTCTTCTTCTATCATTAAGTATAAAAAGGACAAACGTCAGTTCTTCTTCTATCATTAAATATAAAAAGGACAAACGTCAGTTCTTCATCTATCATTAAGTATAAAAAGGACAAACGTCAGTTCTTCTTCCATCATTAAATATAAAAAGGACAAACGTCAGTTCTTCTTCTATCATTAAGTATAAAAAGGACAAACGTCAGTTCTTCTTCTATCATTGAATATAAAAAGGACAAACGTCAGTTCTTTATCTATCATTAAGTATAAAAAGGACAAACGTCAGTTCTTCTTCTATCATTAAGTATAAAAAGGACAAACGTCAGTTCTTCTTCCATCATTAAATATAAAAAGGACAAACGTCAGTTCTTCTTCTATCATTGAATATAAAAAGGACAAACGTCAGTTCTTCATCTATCATAAAATATAAAAAGGACAAACGTCAGTTCTTCTTCTATCATTAAGTATAAAAAGGACAAACGTCAGTTCTTCTTCTATCATTAAGTATAAAAAGGACAAACGTCAGTTCTTCATCTATCATAAAATATAAAAAGGACAAACGTCAGTTCTTCTTCTATCATTAAGTATAAAAAGGACAAACGTCAGTTCTTCTTCTATCATTAAGTATAAAAAGGACAAACGTCAGTTCTTCATCTAGCATTAAGTATAAAGAGGACAAACGTCAGTTCTTCTTCTATCATTAAATATAAAAAGGACAAACGTCAGTTCTTCTTCTATCATAAAATATAAAAAGGACAAACGTCAGTTCTTCATCTAGCATTAAGTATAAAGAGGACAAACGTCAGTTCTTCTTCTATCATTAAATATAAAAAGGACAAACGTCAGTTCTTTCTTCTATTATTAAGTATAAAAAGGACAAACGTCAGTTCTTCATCTATCATTAAGTATAAAAAGGACAAACGTCAGTTCTTCATCTATCATTAAGTATAAAAAGGACAAACGTCAGTTCTTCTTCTATCATAAAATATAAAAAGGACAAACGTCAGTTCTTCTATCATTAAATATAAAAGGACAAACATCAGATCTTCTTCTATCATAAAATATAAAAAGGACAAACGTCAGTTCTTCTTCTATCATTAAGTATAAAAAGGACAAACGTCAGTTCTTCTTCTATCATTAAGTATAAAAAGGACAAACGTCAGTTCTTCTTCTATCATAAAATATAAAAAGGACAAACGTCAGTTCTTCTTCTATCATTAAATATAAAAAGGACAAACGTCAGTTCTTCATCTATCATTAAATATAAAAAGGACAAACGTCAGTTCTTCTTCTATCATTAAATATAAAAAGGACAAACGTCAGTTCCTCTTCTATCATTAAGTATAAAAAGGACAAACGTCAGTTCTTCTTCTATCATTAAATATAAAAAGGACAAACGTCAGTTCTTCATCTATCATTAAATATAAAAGGACAAACGTCAGTTCTTCTTCTATCATTAAGTATAAAAAGGACAAACGTCAGTTCTTCTTCTATCATAAAATATAAAAAGGACAAACGTCAGTTCTTCTTCTATCATTAAGTATAAAAAGGACAAACGTCAGTTCTTCTTCTATCATAAAATATAAAAAGGACAAACGTCAGTTCTTCTTCTATCATTAAATATAAAAAGGACAAACGTCAGTTCTTCATCTATCATTAAATATAAAAAGGACAAACGTCAGTTCTTCTTCTATCATAAAATATAAAAAGGACAAACGTCAGTTCTTCTTCTATCATTAAATATAAAAAGGACAAACGTCAGTTCTTCATCTATCATTAAATATAAAAAGGACAAACGTCAGTTCTTCTTCTATCATTAAATATAAAAAGGACAAACGTCAGTTCTTCTTCTATCATTAAGTATAAAAAGGACAAACGTCAGTTCTTCTTCTATCATTAAATATAAAAAGGACAAACGTCAGTTCTTCTTCTATCATTGAATATAAAAAGGAAAAAACGTCAGTTCTTCTTCTATCATTAAATATAAAAAGGACAAACGTCAGTTCTTCTTCTATCATTGAATATAAAAAGGACAAACGTCAGTTCTTCTTCTATCATTAAATATAAAAAGGACAAACGTCAGTTCTTCTATCATTGAATATAAAAAGGACAAACGTCAGTTCTTCTTCTATCATTGAATATAAAAAGGACAAACGTCAGTTCTTCTTCTATCATTAAATATAAAAAGGACAAACGTCAGTTCTTCTATCATTGAATATAAAAAGGACAAACGTCAGTTCTTCTTCTATCATTAAATATAAAAAGGACAAACGTCAGTTCTTCTTCTATCATTAAGTATAAAGAGGACAAACGTCAGTTCTTCTATCATTGAATATAAAAAGGACAAACGTCAGTTCTTCTATCATTAAATATAAAAAGGACAAACGTCAGTTCTTCTTCTATCATTAAATATAAAAAGGACAAACGTCAGTTCTTCTTCTATCATTAAATATAAAAAGGACAAACGTCAGTTCTTCTATCATAAAATATAAAAAGGACAAACGTCAGTTCTTCTTCTATCATTGAATATAAACGACTGAAAGACTGGATCAAACCAAATAATTAACACGCTTTACTTTCTAAACAACCTCGATAACAAAATGTGCGTCACTTCCGGTTGTGCAGACTGAGACTACCAAAGGGAGACAACTTCGTTTTCTCTATAATTGGAAGATTTTATTTTCAGTTTAAAAAAGTGGATTTTTTAAAGACATAATTTTCTTCAAAATAAATATTATTATATTAAACTTTTCGGAAAATAACATAATAGAAAAACCTTTTCGGTAATCGTTGACCTTTAACAAAAGTTTCTACTAACGGCTAGTGAAAACTTTTTGCTTACTGACAACCCTTGGGATGGCTTTAATTAAAACATTCGCTATAAGAACTTACTCGTCGTCGTCACATGCCTTTATTTTATCACAATTTCGTGGATCGTTGACATTTTCACAGTCCATACACACAGCACCAACATCAAACGGATAGCCTGAAACGTAAAGTGCAAACTGTTAGTTGTCTGGGGACAAACAGTGTCCAAGGTGTGTGTGTGTGTGTGTGTGAAATTTAAACAATTTCGTATACCTTGTGAATGACTTATATATTGTACTAAAAGGATTTTAACCCATTTTACAACTTTTTACAATTGAAAAAAAACAAGATATTGACATAATCATTGCTATGATCTTTTGTTATTTCTAGATTTGACCTGATGACCTTGACCCTTGACCTATACACTTACATTTGGTATACGACCCATAGTCTCATGTTGGTTTATATTTGCTCTAAGTTTGATAAAAATCCACGGTAGTGAGGCGGGCAATCAGAATGACTCACATATACTTAACTTCGTTTGCGAGGGTTGGGGTTATAAAATTTATAAAAACATTTATATTTTGTTAAACGGTCTAAAGAACCGTAGGGATATCGTATAACGTTAGTTAAACTCAACTCAATTTTGTATTTTGTAGAATTAAGCGGCAAAGTGACTGACCTAAGCGGCAAAGTGACTGACTTACGCGGCAATGTGACTGACCTTAGCGGCATTGTGACTGACCTTAGCGGCAAAGTGACTGACTTGAGCGGCAAAGTGACTGACCTAATCGGAAATGCGACTGGCTTAAGCGGCAAAGAGACTTACTTAAGCGGCAATGAGACTGACTTAAGCGGCAAAGTGACTGAACTTAGCGGAAAAGTGACTGACTTAAGCGACAATGTAACTGACTTACGCGGTAATGTGACTTACTTAAGCTCAATGTAACTGACCTAAGCGGCAATGAGACTGACTTAAGCGTCAATGTGACTGACCTAAGCGTCAAAGTGACTGACCTAAGCGGCAATATGACTGACTTACGCGTCAGTGTATCTGACTTACGCGGCAATGTGACTGATCTAAGCGGCAATATGACTGAATTAAGCGGTAATGTGACTGACTTAAGCGTCAATGTGACTGGCCTAAGCGGAAATGTGACTGACCTAAGCGGCAATATGACTGATTTAAGCGCCAATGTGACTGACTTACGCTGTAATGTGAGTGACCTTAGTGGCAATATGACTGAATTAAGCGGCAATGTGACTGACTTAAGCGTCAATGTGACTGGCCTAAGCGGAAATATGACTGAATTAAGCGGCAATGTGACTGACTTACGCGGTAATGTGACTGACTTAAGCGGCAGTGTGACTGACTTACGCGGCAATGTGACTGACCTAAGCGGCAATATGACTGAATTAAGCGGCAATGTGACTGACTTAAGCGTCAATGTGACTGACCTAAGCGGCAATATAACTGAATTAAGCGGCAATGTGACTGACTTACGCGGTAATATGACTGACTTAAGCGTCAGTGTAACTGACTTAAGGGGCAATGTGACCTTAGTGGCAACGTGACTGATTTAAGCGCCAATGTGTCTGACCTAAGCGGCAATGTGACCTTAGTGGCAACGTGACTGATATTACAGATATTACCTAATTGTCCACATCCGGCGGCATTACAGATGTCATTTTGACAACATTCATGACACAGTGTTGTATAAGTAGATGAGGTTTGTCCTGATCTGCTGGTCTTTGACAAAGTTTTTCGGTTTCCAAAGTCGGTACATGTCTGAAATATTTATAAGGTCCGAAAACAATCATATCACAACCAGGTGTCTGACAATGTATCTGACATGTGAAAACAACAAGTCAACAATTGTAGAAATATACGAGCTATGACCCTGGCGTTCGATTAGGGCCTTATAGATTTGATAAACATGGTTCTAGTTTCACAGTTTAATTACATGGATATCTTAAAAACTAGAAATGAAATTAATTGCTTCAGACATGATTTTTTATTTAATTTTTCAATTTAATGCTCTCTCTCTCTCTCTCTCTCTCTCTCTCTCTCTCTCCTCTCTCTCTCTCTCTCTTGCTCTTCGTATATATATATTATATATATATGAACTAAATAGGCTCAAAATATATCCAATAATTCCCATGATAACAACATGAACACAACACACCCACCTATTATTTATACAATAACCTACCTGTGTAGATTTACACCCCAGATTGTACAACACGTTACCGTTTTCATTTCTCACTTTCTCAATTCCACAAATCTGTAAACAAACATTTTATTGGAAATAATTTAATTGGCGTATCATCAGAAGAGGGAGGAGACGGAGACAGCTAAATATAAGTAATGATCAATCTAGAATGTATAGGCTGAATTCATGATAATTTAATTGGCGTATCATCAGAAGAGGGAGGAGACGGAGACAGATAAATATAAGTAATGATCAACCTAGAATGTATAGGCTGAATTCATGATAATTTAATTGGCGTATCATCAGAAGAGGGAGGAGACGGAGACAGCTAAATATAAGTAATGATCAACCTAGAATGTATAGGCTAAATTCATGATAATTTAATTGGCGTATCATCAGTAGAGGAAGGAGACGGGGACAGCTAAATATAAGTAATGATCAACCTAGAATGTATAGGCTGAATTCATGATAATTTAATTGGTGTATCATCAGTAGAGTGAGGAGACGGAGACAGCTAAATATAAGTAATGATCAACCTAGAATGTATAGGCTGAATTCATGATAATTTTATTGGCGTATCATCAGAAGAGGGAGAGGACGGAGGCAGATAAATATAAGTAATGATCAACCTAGAATGTATAGGCTGAATTCATGATAATTTAATTGGTGTATCATCAGTAGAGGGAGGAGACGGAGACAGCTAAATATAAGTAATGATCAATCTAGAATGTATAGGCTGAATTCATGATAATTTAATTGGTGTATCATCAGTAGAGGGAGGAGACGGAGACAGCTAAATATAAGTAATGATCAACCTAGAATGTATACATGTAGGCTGAATTCATGATAATTTAATTGGCGTATCATCAGAAGAGGGAGGAGACGGAGACAGCTAAATATAAGTAATGATCAACCTAGAATGTATACATGTAGGCTGAATTCATGATAATTTAATTGGCGTATCATCAGAAGAGGGAGAGGACGGAGACAGCTAAATATAAGTAATGATCAACCTAGAATGTATACATGTAGGCTGAATTCATGATAATTTAATTGGCGTATCATCAGAAGAGGGAGAGGACGGAGACAGCTAAATATAAGTAATGATCAACCTAGAATGTATAGGCTGAATTCATGATAATTTAATTGGTGTATCATCAGTAGAGGGAGGAGACGAGGACAGATAAATATAAGTGATGATCAACCTAGAATGTATAGGCTGAATTCATGATAATTTAATTGGTGTATCATCAGAAGAGGGAGAGGACGGAGACAGCTAAATATAAGTAATGATCAACCTAGAATGTATAGGCTGAATTCATGATAATTTAATTGGTGTATCATCAGAAGAGGGAGGAGACGAGGACAGCTAAATATAAGTGATGATCAACCTAGAATGTATAGGCTGAATTCATGATAATTTAATTGGTGTATCATCAGAAGAGGGAGAGGACGGAGACAGATAAATATAAGTATTGATCAAACTAGAATGTATAGGCTGAATTCATGATAATTTAATTGGTGTATCATCAGTAGAGGGAGGAGACGAGGACAGATAAATATAAGTGATGATCAACCTAGAATGTATAGGCTGAATTCATGATAATTTAATTGGTGTATCATCAGAAGAGGGAGAGGACGGAGACAGCTAAATATAAGTAATGATCAACCTAGAATGTATAGGCTGAATTCATGATAATTTAATTGGTGTATCATCAGTAGAGGGAGGAGACGAGGACAGATGAACATAAGTGATGATCAACCTAGAATGTATAGGCTGAATTCATGATAATTTAATTGGTGTATCATCAGAAGAGGGAGAGGACGGAGCCAGCTAAATATAAGTAATGATCAACCTAGAATGTATAGGCTGAATTCATGATAATTTAATTGGTGTATCATCAGAAGAGGGAGGAGACGAGGACAGCTAAATATAAGTGATGATCAACTAGAATGTATAGGCTGAATTCATGATAATTTAATTGGTGTATCATCAGAAGAGGGAGAGGACGGAGACAGATAAATATAAGTATTGATCAAACTAGAATGTATAGGCTGAATTCATGATAATTTAATTGGCGTATCATCAGTAGAGGGAGAGGACGGAGACAGCTAAATATAAGTAATCATCAACCTAGAATGTATAGGCTGAATTCATGATAATTTAATTGGCGTATCATCAGTAGAGGGAGGAGACAGCTAAATATAAGTAATGATCAACCTAGAATGTATACATGTAGGCTGAATTCATGATAATTTAATTGGCGTATCATCAGTAGAGGGAGGAGACGGAGACAGCTAAATATAAGTAATGATCAACCTAGAATGTATAGGCTGAATTCATGATAATTTAATTGGTGTATCATCAGAAGAGGGAGGAGACGAGGACAGCTAAATATAAGTAATGATCAACCTAGAATGTATAGGCTGAATTCATGATAATTTAATTGGTGTATCATCAGAAGAGGGAGAGGACGGAGACAGCTAAATATAAGTAATGATCAACCTAGAATGTATAGGCTGAATTCATGATAATTTAATTGGCGTATCATCAGTAGAGGGAGGAGACAGCTAAATATAAGTAATGATCAACCTAGAATGTATACATGTAGGCTGAATTCATGATAATTTAATTGGCGTATCATCAGAAGAGGGAGGAGACGAGGACAGCTAAATATAAGTGATGATCAACCTAGAATGTATAGGCTGAATTCATGATAATTTAATTGGTGTATCATCAGAAGAGGGAGAGGACGGAGACAGCTAAATATAAGTAATGATCAACCTAGAATGTATAGGCTGAATTCATGATAATTTAATTGGTGTATCATCAGAAGAGGGAGGAGACGAGGACAGCTAAATATAAGTGTGATCAACCTAGATGTATAGGCTGAATTCATGATAATTTAATTGGTGTATCATCAGAAGAGGGAGAGGACGGAGACAGATAAATATAAGTATTGATCAAACTAGAATGTATAGGCTGAATTCATGATAATTTAATTGGTGTATCATCAGAAGAGGGAGAGGACGGAGACAGATAAATATAAGTATTGATCAACCTAGAATGTATAGGCTGAATTCATGATAATTTAATTGGTGTATCATCAGAAGAGGGAGAGGACGGAGACAGCTAAATATAAGTAATGATCAACCTAGAATGTATAGGCTGAATTCATGATAATTTAATTGGTGTATCATCAGAAGAGGGAGAGGACGGAGACAGTAAATATAAGTATTGATCAACCTAGAATGTATAGGCTGAATTCATGATAATTTAATTGGTGTATCATCAGTAGAGGGAGGAGACGGAGACAGATAAATATAAGTAATGATCAACCTAGAATGTATACATGTAGGCTGAATTCAAGAATATTTAATTGGTGTATCATCAGTAGAGGGAGGAGACGGAGACAGCTAAATATAAGTAATGATCAACCTAGAATGTATACATATAGGCTGAATTCATGATAATTTAATTAGCGTATCATCAGAAGAGGGAGAGACGGAGACAGCTAAATATAAGTAATGATCAACCTAGAATGTATACATGTAGGCTGAATTCATGATAATTTAATTGGCGTATCATCAGAAGAGGGAGAGGACGGAGACAGCTAAATATAAGTAATGATCAACCTAGAATGTATAGGCTGAATTCATGATAATTTAATTGGTGTATCATCAGTAGAGGGAGGAGACGGAGACAGCTAAATATAAATAATGATCAACCTAGAATGTATAGGCTGAATTCATGACAATTTAATTGGCGTATCATCATTAGAGGGAGAGGACGGAGACAGCTAAATATAAGTAATGATCAACCTAGAATGTATACATGTAGGCTGAATTCATGATAATTTAATTGGCGTATCATCAGAAGAGGGAGGAGACGGAGACAGCTAAATATAAGTAATGATCAACCTAGAATGTATAGGCTGAATTCATGATAATTTAATTGGTGTATCATCAGTAGAGGGAGGAGACGGAGACAGCTAAATATAAGTAATGATCAACCTAGAATGTATAGGCTGAATTCATGATAATTTAATTGGTGTATCATCAGAAGAGGGAGGAGACGAAGACAGATAAATATAAGTAATGATCAATCTAGAATGTATAGGCTGAATTCATGATAATTTAATTGGTGTATCATCAGAAGAGGGAGGAGACGAGGACAGATAAATATAAGTAATTGTCAATCTAGAATGTATAGGCTGAATTCATGATATTTTAATTGGTGTATCATCAGAAGAGGGAGGAGACGAGGACAGATAAATATAAGTAATGATCAACCTAGAATGTATAGGCTGAATTCATGATAATTTAATTGGTGTATCATCAGTAGAGGGAGAAGATGGAGACAGCTAAATATAAGTAATGATCAATCTAGAATGTATAGGCTGAATTCATGATAATTTAATTGGCGTATCATCAGTAGAGGGAGGAGACGGAGACAGCTAAATATAAGTAATGATCAACCTAGAATGTATAGGCTGAATTCATGATAATTTAATTGGTGTATCATCAGAAGAGGGAGGAGACGAGGACAGATAAATATAAGTAATGATCAACCTAGAATGTATAGGCTGAATTTATGATAATTTAATTGGTGTATCATCAGTAGAGGGAGGAGACGGAGACAGCTAAATATAAGTAATGATCAACCTAGAATTATATGTAGGCTGAATTCATGATAATTTAATTGGCGTATCATCAGAAGAGGGAGAGGACGGAGACAGCTAAATATAAGTAATGATCAACCTAGAATGTATAGGCTGAATTCATGATAATTTAATTGGTGTATCATCAGAAGAGGGAGGACGGAGACAGCTAAATATAAGTAATGATCAACCTAGAATGTATAGGCTGAATTCATGATAATTTAATTGGTGTATCATCAGAAGAGGGAGGAGACGGAGACAGCTAAATATAAGTAATGATCAACCTAGAATGAATAGGCTGAATTCATGATAATTTAATTGGTGTATCATCAGAAGAGGGAGGAGACGGAGACAGCTAAATATAAGTAATGATCAACCTAGAATGTATAGGCTGAATTCATGATAATTTAATTGGTGTATCATCAGAAGAGGAAGGAGACAGGGACAGCTAAATATAAGTGATGATCAATCTAGAATGTATAGGCTGAATTCATGATAATTTAATTGGTGTATCATCAGAAGAGGGAGAGGACGGAGACAGCTAAATATAAGTAATGATCAACCTAGAATGTATAGGCTGAATTCATGATAATTTAATTGGTGTATCATCAGAAGAGGAAGGAGACAGGGACAGCTAAATATAAGTGATGATCAATCTAGAATGTATAGGCTGAATTCATGATAATTTAATTGGCGTATCATCAGTAGAGGGAGAGGACGGAGACAGCTAAATATAAGTAATGATCAACCTAGAATGTATAGGCTGAATTCATGATAATTTAATTGGTGTATCATCAGAAGAAGGAGACGGAGACAGCTAAATATAAGTAATGATCAACCTAGAATTTATACATGTAGGCTGAATCATGATAATTTAATTGGCGTATCATCAGAAGAGGGAGAGGACGGAGACAGCTAATATAAGTAATGATCAACCTAGAATGTATAGGCTGAATTCATGATAATTTAATTGGTGTATCATCAGAAGAGGGAGGAGACGGAGACAGCTAAATATAAGTAATGATCAACCTAGAATGTATAGGCTGAATTCATGATAATTTAATTGGTGTATCATCAGAAGAGGGAGGAGACGGAGACAGCTAAATATAAGTAATGATCAACCTAGAATGTATAGGCTGAATTCATGATAATTTAATTGGTGTATCATCAGTAGAGGGAGAAGATGGAGACAGCTAAATATAAGTAATGATCAATCTAGAATGTATAGGCTGAATTCATGATAATTTAATTGGCGTATCATCAGTAGAGGGAGGAGACGGAGACAGCTAATATAAGTAATGATCAACCTAGAATGTATAGGCTGAATTCATGATAATTTAATTGGTGTATCATCAGAAGAGGGAGGAGACGAGGACAGATAAATATAAGTAATGATCAACCTAGAATGTATAGGCTGAATTTATGATAATTTAATTGGTGTATCATCAGTAGAGGGAGGAGACGGAGACAGCTAAATATAAGTAATGATCAACCTAGAATTTATACATGTAGGCTGAATTCATGATAATTTAATTGGCGTATCATCAGAAGAGGGAGAGGACGGAGACAGCTAAATATAAGTAATGATCAACCTAGAATGTATAGGCTGAATTCATGATAATTTAATTGGTGTATCATCAGAAGAGGGAGGAGACGGAGACAGCTAAATATAAGTAATGATCAACCTAGAATGTATAGGCTGAATTCATGATAATTTAATTGGTGTATCATCAGAAGAGGGAGGAGACGGAGACAGCTAAATATAAGTAATGATCAACCTAGAATATAGGCTGAATTCATGATAATTTAATTGGTGTATCATCAGAAGAGGGAGGAGACGGAGACAGCTAAATATAAGTAATGATCAACCTAGAATGTATAGGCTGAATTCATGATAATTTAATTGGTGTATCATCAGAAGAGGAAGGAGACAGGGACAGCTGAATATAAGTGATGATCAATCTAGAATGTATAGGCTGAATTCATGATAATTTAATTGGTGTATCATCAGAAGAGGGAGAGGACGGAGACAGCTAAATATAAGTAATGATCAACCTAGAATGTATAGGCTGAATTCATGATAATTTAATTGGTGTATCATCAGAAGAGGAGGAGACAGGGACAGCTAAATATAAGTGATGATCAATCTAGAATGTATAGGCTGAATTCATGATAATTTAATTGGCGTATCATCAGTAGAGGGAGAGACGGAGACAGCTAAATATAAGTAATGATCAACCTAGAATGTATAGGCTGAATTCATGATAATTTAATTGGTGTATCATCAGAAGAGGGAGGAGACGGAGACAGCTAAATATAAGTAATGATCAACCTAGAATTTACATGTAGGCTGAATTCATGATAATTTAATTGGCGTATCATCAGAAGAGGGAGAGGACGGAGACAGCTAAATATAAGTAATGATCAACCTAGAATGTATAGGCTGAATTCATGATAATTTAATTGGTGTATCATCAGAAGAGGGAGGAGACGGAGACAGCTAAATATAAGTAATGATCAACCTAGAATGTATAGGCTGAATTCATGATAATTTAATTGGTGTATCATCAGAAGAGGGAGGAGACGGAGACAGCTAAATATAAGTAATGATCAACCTAGAATGTATAGGCTGAATTCATGATAATTTAATTGGTGTATCATCAGAAGAGGAAGGAGACAGGGACAGCTAAATATAAGTGATGATCAATCTAGAATGTATAGGCTGAATTCATGATAATTTAATTGGTGTATCATCAGAAGAGAGAGAGACGGAGACAGCTAAATATAAGTAATGATCAACCTAGAATGTATAGGCTGAATTCATGATAATTTAATTGGTGTATCATCAGAAGAGGAAGAGACAGGGACAGCTAAATATAAGTGATGATCAGTCTAGAATGTATAGGCTGAATTCATGATAATTTAATTGGCGTATCATCAGTAGAGGGAAGGACGGAGACAGCTAAATATAAGTAATGATCAACCTAGAATGTATAGGCTGAATTCATGATAATTTAATTGGGTATCATCAGAAGAGGAAGAGACAGGGACAGCTAAATATAAGTAATGATCAGTCTAGAATGTATAGGCTGAATTCATGATAATTTAATTGGCGTATCATCAGTAGAGGGAGAGGACGGAGACAGCTAAATATAAGTAATGATCAACCTAGAATGTATAGGCTGAATTCATGATAATTTAATTGGTGTATCATCAGAAGAGGAAGGAGACGAGGACAGATAAATATAAATAATGATCAACCTAGAACGTATAGGCTGAATTCATGATAATTTAATTGGCGTATCATCAGTAGAGGGAGGAGACGGAGACAGATAAATATAAATAATGATCAACCTAGAACGTATAGGCTGAATTCATGATAATTTAATTGGCGTATCATCAGTAGAGGGAGAGGACGGAGACAGATAAATATAAGTAATGATCAACCTAGAACGTATAGGCTGAATTCATGATAATTTAATTGGCGTATCATCAGTAGAGGGAGAGGACGGAGACAGCTAAATATAAGTAATGATCAACCTAGAATGTATAGGCTGAATTCATGATAATTTAATTGGTGTATCATCAGAAGAGGGAGGAGACGGAGACAGCTAAATATAAGTAATGATCAACCTAGAATGTATAGGCTGAATTCATGATAATTTAATTGGCGTATCATCAGTAGAGGAGAGGACGGAGACAGCTAAATATAAGTAATGATCAACCTAGAATGTATAGGCTGAATTCATGATAATTTAATTGGCGTATCATCAGTAGAGGGAGAGGACGGAGACAGCTAAATATAAGTAATGATCAACCTAGAATGTATAGGCTGAATTCATGATAATTTAATTGGTGTATCATCAGAAGAGGGAGAGGACGGAGACAGATAAATATAAATAATGATCAACCTAGAATGTATAGGCTGAATTCATGATAATTTAATTGGCGTATCATCAGTAGAGGGAGGAGACGGAGACAGATAAATATAAATAATGATCAACCTAGAACGTATAGGCTGAATTCATGATAATTTAATTGGCGTATCATCAGTAGAGGGAGGAGACGGAGACAGATAAATATAATAATGATCAACCTAGAACGTATAGGCTGAATTCATGATAATTTAATTGGCGTATCATCAGTAGAGGGAGGAGACGGAGACAGATAAATATAATAATGATCAACCTAGAACGTATAGGCTGAATTCATGATAATTTAATTGGCGTATCATCAGTAGAGGGAGAGACGGAGACAGATAAATATAAATAATGATCAACCTAGAACGTATAGGCTGAATTCATGATAATTTAATTGGCGTATCATCAGTAGAGGGAGAGGACGGAGACAGATAAATATAAGTAATGATCAACCTAGAACGTATAGGCTGAATTCATGATAATTTAATTGGTATCATCAGTAGAGGGAGGACGGAGACAGCTAAATATAAGTAATGATCAACCTAGAATGTATAGGCTGAATTCATGATAATTTAATTGGTGTATCATCAGAAGAGGGAGGAGACGGAGACAGCTCAAATATAAGTAATGATCAACCTGAATGTATAGGCTGAATTCATGATATTTAATTGGCGTATCATCAGTAGAGGAGGAGACGGAGACAGATAAATATAAATAATGATCAACCTAGAACGTATAGGCTGAATTCATGATAATTTAATTGGCGTATCATCAGTAGAGGGAGAGGACGGAGACAGATAAATATAAGTAATGATCAACCTAGAACGTATAGGCTGAATTCATGATAATTTAATTGGCGTATCATCAGTAGAGGGAGAGGACGGAGACAGCTAAATATAAGTAATGATCAACCTAGAATGTATAGGCTGAATTCATGATAATTTAATTGGCGTATCATCAGTAGAGGAGAGGACGGAGACAGCTAAATATAAGTAATGATCAACCTAGAATGTATAGGCTGAATTCATGATAATTAATTGGTGTATCATCAGTAGAGGGAGGAGACGGAGACAGCTAAATATAAGTAATGATCAACCTAGAATGTATAGGCTGAATTCATGATAATTTAATTGGCGTATCATCAGTAGAGGGAGGAGACAGCTAAATATAAGTATGATCAACTATAGAATGTATACATGTAGGCTGAATTCATGATAATTTAATTGGCGTATCATCAGTAGAGGGAGGAGACGGAGACAGCTAAATAAGTATGATCAACCTAGAATATATAGGCTGAATTCATGATAATTTAATTGTGTATCATCAGAAGAGGGAGGAGACGAGGACAGCTAAATATAAGTAATGATCAACCTAGAACGTATAGGCTGAATTCATGATAATTTAATTGGTGTATCATCAGAAGAGGGAGGAGACGAGGACAGCTGAATATAAGTGATGATCAACCTAGAATGTATAGGCTGAATTCATGATAATTTAATTGGTGTATCATCAGAAGAGGGAGAGGACGGAGACAGCTAAATATAAGTAATGATCAACCTAGATGTATAGCTGAATTCATGATAATTTAATTGGTGTATCATCAGAAGAGGGAGGAGACGAGGACAGCTAATATAAGTGATGATCAACCTAGAATGTATAGGCTGAATTCATGATAATTTAATTGGTGTATCATCAGAAGAGGGAGAGGACAGAGACAGCTAAATATAAGTATTGATCAATCTAGAATGTATAGGCTGAATACATGATAATTTAATTGGTGTATCATCAGAAGAGGGAGAGGACGGAGACAGCTAAATATAAGTAATGATCAACCTAGAATGTATACATGTAGGCTGAATTCATGATAATTTAATTGGCGTATCATCAGTAGAGGGAGGAGACGAGGACAGCTAAATATAAGTAATAATCAACCTAGAATGTATAGGCTGAATTCATGATAATTTAATTGGTGTATCATCAGTAGAGGGAGGAGACGGAGACAGCTAATATAAGTAATGATCAACCTAGAATGTATAGGCTGAATTCATGATAATTTAATTGGTGTATCATCAGTAGAGGGAGGAGACGGAGACAGCTAAATATAAGTAATGATCAACCTAGAATGTATAGGCTGAATTCATGATAATTTAATTGGCGTATCATCAGAAGAGGGAGGAGACGGAGACAGCTAAATATAAGTAATGATCAACCTAGAATGTATAGGCTGAATTCATGATAATTTAATTGGTGTATCATCAGTAGAGGGAGGAGACGGAGACAGATAAATATAAGTAATGATCAATCTAGAATGTATAGGCTGAATTCATGATAATTTAATTGGTGTATCATCAGAAGAGGGAGGAGACGAGGACAGCTAAATATAAGTAATGATCAACCTAGAATGTATAGGCTGAATTCATGATAATTTAATTGGTGTATCATCAGTAGAGGGAGAAGATGGAGACAGCTAAATATAAGTAATGATCAACCTAGAATGTATAGGCTGAATTCATGATAATTTAATTGGCGTATCATCAGAAGAGGGAGGAACGGAGACAGCTAAATATAAGTAATGATCAACCTAGAATGTATAGGCTGAATTCATGATAATTTAATTGGTGTATCATCAGTAGAGGGAGGAGACGGGGACAGCTAAATATAAGTAATGATCAACCTAGAATGTATAGGCTGAATTCATGATAATTTAATTGGTGTATCATCAGTAGAGGGAGGAGACGGAGACAGCTAAATATAAATAATGATCAACCTAGAATGTATACATGTAGGCTGAATTCATGATAATTTAATTGGCGTATCATCAGAAGAGGGAGGAGACGAGGACAGCTAAATATAAGTAATGATCAACCTAGAATGTATAGGCTGAATTCATGATAATTTAATTGGTGTATCATCAGAAGAGGGAGGAGACGAGGACAGATAAATATAAGTAATGATCAACCTAGAATGTATAGGCTGAATTCATGATAATTTAATTGGTGTATCATCAGTAGAGGGAGGAGACGGAGACAGCTAAATATAAGTAATGATCAACCTAGAATGTATACATGTAGGCTGAATTCATGATAATTTAATTGGCGTATCATCAGAAGAGGGAGAGGACGGAGACAGCTAAATATAAGTAATGATCAACCTAGAATGTATAGGCTGAATTCATGATAATTTAATTGGTGTATCATCAGAAGAGGGAGGAGACGGAGACAGCTAAATATAAGTAATGATCAACCTAGAATGTATAGGCTGAATTCATGATAATTTAATTGGTGTATCATCAGTAGAGGGAGGAGACGGGGACAGCTAAATATAAGTAATGATCAACCTAGAATGTATAGGCTGAATTCATGATAATTTAATTGGTGTATCATCAGTAGAGGGGAGACGGAGACAGATAAATATCAGTTAAGATCAACCTAGAATGTATAGGCTGAATTCATGATAATTTAATTGGCGTATCATCAGAAGAGGGAGGAGACGGAGACAGCTAAATATAAGTAATGATCAACCTAGAATGTATAGGCTGAATTCATGATAATTTAATTGGTGTATCATCAGTAGAGGGAGGAGACGGGGACAGCTAAATATAAGTAATGATCAACCTAGAATGTATAGGCTGAATTCATGATAATTTAATTGGTGTATCATCAGTAGAGGGAGGAGACGGAGACAGCTAAATATAATAATGATCAACCTAGAATGTATACATTAGGCTGAATTCATGATAATTTAATTGGCGTATCATCAGAAGAGGGAGGAGACGAGGACAGCTAAATATAAGTAATGATCAACCTAGAATGTATAGGCTGAATTCATGATAATTTAATTGGTGTATCATCAGAAGGGAGGAGACGGAGGACAGCTAAATATAAATAATGATCAACCTAGAATGTATACATGTAAGCTGAATTCATGATAATTTAATTGGTGTATCATCAGAAGGGAGGAGACGGAGACAGCTAAATATAAGTAATGATCAATCTAGAATGTATAGGCTGAATTCATGATAATTTAATTGGTGTATCATCAGTAGAGGGAGGAGACGGAGACAGCTAAATATAAGTAATGATCAACCTAGAATGTATAGGCTGAATTCATGATAATTTAATTGGTGTATCATCAGAAGAGGGAGGAGACGGAGACAGCTAAATATAAGTAATGATCAACCTAGAATGTATAGGCTGAATTCATGATAATTTAATTGGTGTATCATCAGAAGAGGGAGGAGACGGAGACATCTAAATATAAATAATGATCAACCTAGAATGTATAGGCTGAATTCATGATAATTTAATTGGTGTATCATCAGAAGAGGGAGGAGACGGAGACAGATAAATACAAGTAATGATCAACCTAGAATGTATAGGCTGAATTCATGATAATTTAATTGGTGTATCATCAGAAGAGGAAGGAGACAGGGACAGCTAAATATAAGTAATGATCAACCTAGAATGTATAAGCTGAATTCATGATAATTTAATTGGTGTATCATCAGTAGAGGGAGAAGATGGAGACAGCTAAATATAAGTAATGATCAATCTAGAATGTATAGGCTGAATTCATGATAATTTAATTGGCGTATCATCAGTAGAGGGAGGAGACGGAGACAGCTAAATATAAGTAATGATCAACCTAGAATGTATAGGCTGAATTCATGATAATTTAATTGTGTATCATCAGAGAGGGAGGAGACGAGACAGATAAATATAAGTAATGATCAACCTAGAATGTATAGGCTGAATTCATGATAATTTAATTGGTGTATCATCAGTAGAGGGAGGAGACGGAGACAGCTAAATATAAGTAATGATCAACCTAGAATGTATACATGTAGGCTGAATTCATGATAATTTAATTGGCGTATCATCAGAAGAGGGAGAGGACGGAGACAGCTAAATATAAGTAATGATCAACCTAGAATGTATAGGCTGAATTCATGATAATTTAATTGGTGTATCATCAGAAGAGGGAGGAGACGGAGACAGCTAAATATAAGTAATGATCAACCTAGAATGTATAGGCTGAATTCATGATAATTTAATTGGTGTATCATCAGTAGAGGGAGGAGACGGGGACAGCTAAATATAAGTAATGATCAACCTAGAATGTATAGGCTGAATTCATGATAATTTAATTGGTGTATCATCAGTAGAGGGAGGAGACGGAGACAGATAAATATCAGTTAAGATCAACCTAGAATGTATAGGCTGAATTCATGATAATTTAATTGGCGTATCATCAGAAGAGGGAGGAGACGGAGACAGCTAAATATAAGTAATGATCAACCTAGAATGTATAGGCTGAATTCATGATAATTTAATTGGTGTATCATCAGTAGAGGGAGGAGACGGGGACAGCTAAATATAAGTAATGATCAACCTAGAATGTATAGGCTGAATTCATGATAATTCAATTGGTGTATCATCAGTAGAGGGAGGAGACGGAGACAGCTAAATATAAATAATGATCAACCTAGAATGTATACATGTAGGCTGAATTCATGATAATTTAATTGGCGTATCATCAGAAGAGGGAGGAGACGAGGACAGCTAAATATAAGTAATGATCAACCTAGAATGTATAGGCTGAATTCATGATAATTTAATTGGTGTATCATCAGTAGAGGGAGGAGACGGAGACAGCTAAATATAAATAATGATCAACCTAGAATGTATACATGTAAGCTGAATTCATGATAATTTAATTGGTGTATCATCAGAAGAGGGAGGAGACGGAGACAGCTAAATATAAGTAATGATCAATCTAGAATGTATAGGCTGAATTCATGATAATTTAATTGGTGTATCATCAGTAGAGGGAGGAGACGGAGACAGCTAAATATAAGTAATGATCAACCTAGAATGTATAGGCTGAATTCATGATAATTTAATTGGTGTATCATCAGAAGAGGGAGGAGACGGAGACAGCTAAATATAAGTAATGATCAACCTAGAATGTATAGGCTGAATTCATGATAATTTAATTGGTGTATCATCAGAAGAGGGAGGAGACGGAGACATCTAAATATAAATAATGATCAACCTAGAATGTATAGGCTGAATTCATGATAATTTAATTGGTGTATCATCAGAAGAGGAAGGAGACAGGGACAGCTAAATATAAGTGATGATCAATCTAGAATGTATAGGCTGAATTCATGATAATTTAATTGGTGTATCATCAGAAGAGGAGGAACGGAGACAGATAAATACAAGTAATGATCAACCTAGAATGTATAGGCTGAATTCATGATAATTTAATTGGTGTATCATCAGAAGAGGAGGAGACAGGGACAGCTAAATATAAGTAATGATCAACTAGAATGTATAGGCTGAATTCATGATAATTTAATTGGCGTATCATCAGAAGAGGGAGGAGACGGGAGACAGCTAATATAAGTATTGATCAATCTAGAATGTATAGGCTGAATTCATGATAATTTAATTGGTGTATCATCAGAAGAGGAAGGAGACAGGGACAGCTAAATATAAGTGATGATCAATCTAGAATGTATAGGCTGAATTCATGATAATTTAATTGGTATCATCAGAAGAGGAAGGAGACAGGGACAGCTAAATATAAGTGATGATCAATCTAGAATGTATAGGCTGAATTCATGATAATTTAATTGTGTATCATCAGAAGAGGGAGAAGACGGAGACAGCTAAATATAAGTGATGATCAATCTAAAATGTATAGGCTGAATTCATGATAATTTAATTGGCGTATCATCAGAAGGGGAAGGAAACAGGGACAGCTAAATATAAGTGATGATCAATCTAGAATGTATAGGCTGAACCCAATAAAGCAAAGAAAATGCCCTTTACAAAAAGTCGACTTAAATGGAGTTTACATAGATTTAATAATTATATAAATATTTTCATATTTTGTATGTATAGTTAAATATGAATTCCATTTTACCTATTTGATATAAGTGAAATAATTTTGACTTAGACGGAAAACCCCAATCAATCAATCAATCAATCAATTAATCAAATCAATCAATCAATCTCTGGTATTCTTCTGAACTTTCTCATACTAGTATTGCTTCCATATAAATAGTAATGAATTGCCAAAACATTGTGAACAGTAAAATCGAGTTACCTCCCCTGGACCACAAGTGGTAATGTAGTTGCACAGTATCGGGCTAAAAGCTTCATTGCATCGTAAACATCTCAAACCTAAAAAATAACAGCAATAAAAAAAAACCAAACAATATAAGTGATAAATAGTGATAAATGTCTGATGGACTCGGATATCTGTGATAACTCATTTACCTCTGATGGACTCGGATATCATTTCATTATCTCTGAGGAATTCGGATATCTCTCATTACTCATTTATCTCTGAGGGACTCGGATATTTCTTCTGACTCATTCATTCTTTTTCTTTTACTAAAGTTCAAATTAATTGTTAATAATAAAAAGGTCAGTGTAGATTTGGAGAAATTTCAATATACAAAACAACTGGTAAAGATTATTATATGAATAAAATAAAATAAAATAAAATAAAATAAAATAAAATAAAATAAAATAAAACAAAAATGTAGGAATGACAGAAATTCTGGACGTATTAAAATGGCCGCCGGGGACGATTATATAGACTTACCTGAAGTAACTGAAACGGCACTCAGCGATATTAACACAAACGCTGAAACAGAAAGAAACATAAAAAATCACAGATTAATATACCTCTTACCAAGACTCCATTATACCCGGCTCACTGTCTCTAAATTTAGTAAACACTCAGCAATAATATTTAAAACAATGAATAAATACTTTTTACAAAACTATATACAAATGTTATAAGATTGAAGTAAAACGACACCTTTTAAATTTCCCGAGTATCTTTACAATTAACAATATTATAAACATTTCCAGTTTACAAATTCCTGGTCAAGATTGTAAAACTGGAGCTAGAAACGCGAAAGTGATATGACCTTTATATCGCATTGCTTACCTTTGGGTGTCCGCAGATGAAACATAAAAAATCAAAATCCGCGAAAATATTGGTTATTGGTTGGCTATGTCATATACCATTTTTTGAATGTATTTTCTGATTAAATTTAAAAAAATGGTATATGACAGCTAGATCAGTGTTTTGCGTCCAAGATTATTCCACTTATTTCGAGGTGGCATTGTAGAGGAAGCCGGACCGTAATTGTCCGCAAATTGTCGAACGTAGACATAAGCCTCATACGAGAGAATTTTGAATCTAGCCGGCGATCCGAATAGCTTTCAAACATTTACGATTGAAAACAATAATTTCATCATAGCGTGGAACGTTTTAAACTTAAACATGTGTCATATACCATTTTTTGAATGTATTTTATGATTAAATTCAAAAAATGGTATATGACACATGTAAACAACTCGTCGATATCTCCCTTATTTCGGCATGAATTTTTATAAAATTTTCGCATTAAGTCATATTTCAGTATGGAGAATAACATATGTAAAAATCAAAAATCGTTACAGGTACTCTTTAATACTCGTTTGTTTATTTATCTAACGTTTGTAAATTAACAAAAGTCAAATTGATAGTTACATCATACCAATAATTAGATTTCGTACCAAGAGTCTGTGACAACATTACTTACCGTACAAATACCATCAAATAGGCGATTAATTATGGTACATTTTAATGAAACGTGGTAACTTGATAAATAATCAGAAAAATAACTTAATAAGTAAATATAAATAAATAAATAAATAAATAAATAAATTTCGTCTCTTACCTGTGAGAAGTTTCATCTTGAACATTTTGCTGGAGAACTGATTGGCTTGTCTGACTCTTGTCTTTAGTCTCTACCCAAGCGGATGTAACTACTCAAAACTGTTTATCTTCAAATATTATCAAGCCGTTATGTCGAAATATTTATCAAGAACTGAAGTTGTGGATATTTCGTAAACGGAAAAATCTCCTTCTGTGTAGTAGAAGGCCAAATTCCAGATAAAGAAAATATTCTATATCGAGTAAATTATATAAAATATTCGTTAATATTAAACGTTTATAATGCCAAAAAGGACATGAATCGGTTATTTGACTTATTATTGCATTTGATGAAGAGAAAAAAAATTTTGCCATAGAAAAATATTATGACCCCGACGTGATTTGAACACGCAACCTTCTGATCTGGAGTCAGACGCGCTACCGTTGCGCCACGGAGTCGTTATTCCATAATTTTGAATTTTAATATATAAAGACAGATATAAGGGCCGATAACTCTAATAAATGCTTGCCTACTGTAAATTGCTAAATTTAGTATTAAGCCAGAAACATTAATTTTTCATTGTCATGGATATCATATTGCCAAAATCATAATATTTCAATTTGATATTTTTCTTTAAATATTTTCATTTTTCTGACGCTTTCCTCTACAGGCTGGTGTTTGTTCTTTGTTCCCATGGTAGTTTTAAATAACGAACCATAATTTTTTTAGTTAAGGATTGTTTGTCATTTTGTGTAAATTTATTGAAGTATAACATCACGATGACGGAAAACAAATTACGTATAAAATCGCTGCGCTACGCTACGCGATTTTATACAATTTGTTTTCCGTCATCGTGATGTTATACTTCAATAAATTTACACAAAATGACAAACAATCCTTATAATTACAAACCCTATCGTCGATGTGTAAGACCTTAAATAACGATCAAACTTCGAACTACTTTGTGTACTTTAGCGCAATAATACACATTGTTTACCTCGGTTACATCGGTCACACTTGGATACCCGCCAAATAGGTCAGCAGCTGAGAGGCGAGAAAAAGTAAAATAATTATTTAAACGAGAATAAATAAGACAACCAGCGTTTTTGTGGATTCAGTATACCAATTAATTTTCACAGCAAAATTAACAAAGAATTCATTGAAGATTTTTTAAATACAATGTATTAACGTGTGACGTCAACAAAGTTTCAAATTCACAACAATTCAAATTTGTCATCGGCAGCACAGTTTATACGTGGGGATGTGCTGTTGTCTAGATTAAATGATATCTTGCAGTTGTTAAATGATGCATTGTGTAGAAATCCTTTGGTTGTACTTATTGAAGAGGACTAAGCGTATTTGTATTTGAAATGCTTTGTGTAAAAATAGCGTGCTTTTGAGGATGTAATGTAGCAGATTCCTGAAGTACTTCGTGGTTTGCGATGGATGATTCAAGTGATGTTTGTGGTATGTAGCTGGTTGTCGGTTTACTCAGCGTGTCACTTATGTTACGTTTTTGATTTGTTGAACAATCCCTGCTATAACTTCTAAGAGAAGCCTCACTTCGATGCCCAGACATTATCATAATGTGTCGTAGTTCTACCCCAGCATCGTTCAGAATTTGTGTAGCAGCGAACTTGTAATAATCCTTTGAATTTTTTATTTTATATTATTTTAAATATTTTTAATAAATAAAAAAATTACTCATTCATTTTTTTCTATTTCATTTTTAAAACGATTTTACCCATTATCTCCCGAGAGTTGACCTACATTATTTTCCCATTGTCAACATTAAATCTAAACACCGAAGGTAGTTCCGGCAAAACTGCAATGTTATACAAAATAACATGTCAAAACTGACGTCATTTATATCCGAATTGACCAATCAAAATTTAAAAGTGACTTTAACCACGCCCAGTTTGTAATTATTAAGTAATGATCACGTCTAGGAATTGTCTTGTTTTGTTTTTATTATGCTTTCGAAAGAAAACTTTACCTAAAATCAATTACTATAACTGCTTAACTACCTTCAATACAATTTTTTTTACGATTGGTCACTTTCATATATGGTATGTTATTGATTTCAATACAATTAATATTGACCTCTTGTACAAATTTCCTACGTGTAGATGCCCTGCAAAGCAAGTTGTTTATTTAGAATAAAGCTGTCTTTAAGTAGTAGATTCAGTACATATACATTCACACTAACCGCCTTTATTGTGATATTCCGAGGCTATTTTTTATCTACATGTACCATTATTTTTTTTATGTATTGAATAAATGAATTTGTTAATTCTTAAAATTAAGTTATTAAAAAGGTGTCATTTTAAAGATCAATTGAAGCTTACAGCTATCATTATTTTTTTTAATTTGAAGTAATGTAAAATGTTGCAAAAAGTTGTCAAATTTAAGTTAAGGAAAATCTTAGTTAAGAAATGATTTTGAAACTCGGGCGCACTGTCTTTTTTTTCTAGGTGGCTTGACCGTACCGACGATACCGCTCGATAAGATAAGACTCGATTTTCACAATACACAGCTAACAAACACTCAAACTGATAAATAATTGTAAACAAAGTCTTTTAAGTGATGTTGATGCCACCTTTGTACAACTTAAATATTTGATACAATCCTCTTCATATCTTGAAGTTAAACTAAGTCAACTATGATAGCACAGAAGTGACATTGAATATATTATTGTTACTATTACATGAGCACGTATTCGGTAATACATGTACGTGCACGCGTAACCATTAGGTTCGCGCGTAATACACGGCACAATTTTTGATAGCTGCAAAATTATTAACCTAATATACAATAAATATACTACACATTACAAATGCGTTTTCCTAATCTAGTGGCATAATAGAAGTATTTTACTAATCATAACAACAGTGTGTTTGAATTAGAACTAATATTAAGATAATACAATTTTGATAAATTTGACCATGATTGTAGTTCCGTTGTAAATATTTCAATATTAAATTTCTGTAGGCGGGGCAAACTAAAAGGAAATGATATTCATCTTCTAACACGTGTAAATTACAACAAAACTACACCGTATACTCAACAAAGTAGTGTAAGACCACACCAAAAACAATATTTTTTTTTGTCTTTCAAAATTTTTATTCGATCCTTAATAAATCCGATATATATTTCAAATCCAAATCACATATATACACGGCGTACATTTTCTTAACATAGATGCAAATATTATCCTGTGAAAACATATATATTATAATTGTAAAAATTGCCACTTTTGCCTGATAAATTGTGCTTTTGCCGGGGTATGCATATACAAAGAAAAAAAATTCTATTTTCGATAAAATCTTATAGTTTCTACACAGGCTTGGTAAGAAGGTTGTATATTTTTCATTCTGCTTGTGTGGTTATAGTATTTTGCTATAAGTAAACATAAGTTTACAACATTTAAATTACAGTCGTTACTTTTTATACCAAATAGCAGGTTTTCAGTGGTATTTTCAATTTTCAATATTGGTTTGTAATCTAATGTCTTCTAAGAGCTGATACCATATAGACTTTATACATGAATATTCAATAAAGAGATGAGTAATTGTTTCCTTCGTTTAATTCTGTATAATGTAAATCATATCATTTCATCATCACACTTCTCGTAATTTCATTGGTGAGATTTAATTTTATGCAATTTTACTTCCTGACATCATTTGAAACAAGAGAACAAGAATAGAATACAAATAGATGGTATAGTTTAGAATACAGATAGATGGTATAGTTTAGAATACAAATAGATGGTATAGTTTAGAATACAGATAGATGGTATAGTTTAGAATATAAATAGATGGTATAGTTTAGAATACAGATAGATGGTATATATAGTTTAGAATACAGATAGATGGTATAGTTTAGAATATAAATAGATGGTATAGTTTAGAATACAGATAGATGGTATAGTTTAGAATATAAATAGATGGTATAGTTTAGAATATAAATAGATGATATAGTTTAGAATACAAATAGATTGTATAGTTTAGAATATAAATAGATGATATAGTTTAGAATACAAATAGATGGTATAGTTTAGAATATAAATAGATGGTATATTTTTAGTTCTTGGATTTTTAATTCAAATTTTATATCGGTCCTTAACCTTTTTGTTGAGTAAATAACATATTTCATGTCACTTCTGTACTATCGATATCGTATAATTGACTTAGTTTAGCTAAATATGTTGGTAAATACTATTTGTACATACATATACATGCAAGACAACGCATTTCCCCCTTCTTCTGTGTGTGGTGTGTGTGTGTGTGTGTGTGTGAAACCGTTTTATGAAATCTGGAAAACACCGTTGAAGATCAATCTGCTTTACCGAATGTCTTTTTAGATTTTTATTTTTAAAACTACAGATTACTACTATTACTATATATACAGAGGATCCCGGAAAAAAGAGTATACTCTTATATAAACCGGTTTCCTCAACAATTATAATACATGTATTACAATTTGACTAATTTGCATGTCACAGATACTTAAATAATTAAATAATATATTCAAAACAAATCTTTAATAACACTATGCAGATCGCAGTGTGTGTGTGTGTGTGTGTGTGTGTGTGTGTACAGCGCTAGAGATAGTTTGGAGGTTGGTGGGTGGGTGGATTGTGTGCGCGTGTTTTAATCATCACTATATGTTTAAAAATGTTTAAATTTGTGTTCGTTTATTTTTATGAACACAATTCTCTCTCTCTCTCTCTCTCTCTCTCTCTCTCTCTCTCTCTCTGCGAAATTTGTCAAAGTATACTTGACTTTGTTGTCTTGCTTTGGGCCATGTTAGAGTTTCGTGTAGTTTAGGTAATTAATGTATGTTTTCCACCAGGAACTGTACTCACCGTTCAATATGATAGTTTGTTGGGTTTGTAAGAGTTACGTGGCTTGTCATAACATAGAATAATTTTATTGTATTTTATCAAATATTTCAATAAATTGAAATAGACTGTGAAAAATAAACTTACATAAAAATCATAATATTTTTTATCTTTATATGACAAATAGCTATAAAATATAACATGCATCAACAAAGTTGATTTTAAATAAATTACTATACGACACTACAATGAAGTGATATCAGATATAGTTATAACACAACTTTACTCGATGTTAACCAATTCTGTTTCCCGTGCTGTTCTCTCTTTTTGAAAGAACAGTGTAAGATGTCGGAGAAGTCTCCGATATCAAACGGGAATGTGGTTCATTATATCCGTGATGGATGTTTTGACCACTCGCCCTTTCGGGGGCGCTCTCTCTCAATTCTTATACTATTTCTGACTTTTTACTTTTCTGATTTCTGTCTTGCATTGTACAGATGGTGTTCTATTGCTTCCAATAGCCATCATCTGCCCCTGAACTACTGTTGCCTAGTGGTTCAGGGTTCAACTCCCCTGGGCTATGGTTTGCCTGGTGGATAAGGCTAATTCATGAAAGGGCGGCTGTGGTTTAGGGTTCAACTCCCCTAGACTACTGTTGCCTAGTGGTTAAGGCCTTTAATCATAAGGCACATATGGTTTCGGGTTGAGCTTGTTCAGTTTGTGTCTAATTCAAACAATAGACATCCCCTGTTCATAGGCTTTGCCTAGCGGTAAAGACATTTAGCCTTTACTCATAAGGGTTAAGAGCATTACACATTGCGTTTGGTTTTAATACGTGAAGTTGTCAAGGTACGAATGTGCAAATACGTTAATATTTTAAAATATTATGTGCAGAGCAGATCAGTATAGTCACGTACCACTTGTGTGTTAAAGATAATAATTATTAAAATGAGTAAAGACGAGAAAGTCTTCCGGATGAGACGTAAAACAACCCATCAATCTATCCTGCTGATGTTGTAAATATCAATCAATCTATTCTGCTGATGTTGTAAATATCAATCAATCTGTCTTGCTGATGTTGTAAATATCAATCAATCTATCCTGCTGATGTTGTAAATATCAATCAATCTATCCTGCTGATGTTGTAAATATCAATCAATCTGTCCTGCTGATGTTGTAAATATCCATCAATCTATCCTGCTGATGTTGTAAATATCAATCAATCTATCCTGCTGATGTTGTAAATGTCAATCAATCTGTCCTGCTGATGTTGTAAATATTAATCAATCTGTCCTGCTGATGTTGTAAATATTCATCAATCTGTCCTGCTGATGTAAATATCAATCAATCTGTCCTGCTGATGTTGTAAATATCAATCAATCTGTCCTGCTGATGTTGTAAATATCAATCAATCTGTCCTGCTGATGTTGTAAATATCAATCAATCTATCCTGCTGATGTTGTAAATATCAATCAATCTGTCCTGCTGATGTTGTAAATATTAATCAATCTGTCCTGCTGATGTTGTAAATATTCATCAATCTGTCCTGCTGATGTACAATCAATCAATCTATCCTGCTGATGTTGTAAATATCAATCAATCTGTCCTGCTGATGTTGTAAATATCAATCAATCTATCCTGCTGATGTTGTAAATATTCATCAATCTGTCCTGCTGATGTAAATATCAATCAATCTATCCTGCTGATGTTGTAAATATCAATTAATCTATCCTGCTGATGTTGTAAATATTAATCAATCTGTCCTGCTGATATTGTAAATATTCATCAATCTATCCTGCTGATGTTGTAAATATCAATCAATCTGTCCTGCTGATGTTGTAAATATCAATCAATCTATCCTGCTGATGTAAATATCAATCAATCTATCCTGCTGATGTTGTAAATATCAATTAATCTATCCTGCTGATGTTGTAAATATTAATCAATCTGTCCTGCTGATGTTGTAAATATTCATCAATCTATCCTGCTGATGTTGTAAATATCAATCAATCTGTCCTGCTGATGTTGTAAATATCAATCAATCTATCCTGCTGATGTAAATATCAATCAATCTGTCCTGCTGATGTTGTAAATGTCAATCAATCTATCCTGCTGATGTTGTAAATATCAATCAATATGTTCTGCTGATAGTTGATGTTGTAATTATCAATCAATCTATCCTGCTGATGTTGTAAATATTAATCAATCTGTCCTGCTGATGTTGTAAATGTCAATCAATCTATCCTGATGATGTAAATATCAATCAATCTATCCTGCTGATGTTGTAAATATCAATCAATCTATCCTGCTGATGTTGTAAATATCAATCAATCTATCCTGCTGATGTTGTAAATATCAATCAATCTATCCTGCTGATGTTGTAAATGTCAATCAATCTATCCTGCTGATGTAAATATCAATCAATCTGTCTTGCTGATGTAAATATCAATCAATCTGTCCTGCTGATGTTGTAAATATCAATTAATCTATCCTGATGATGTTGTAAATATCTGAACTCATGCGTTAAATTAATTACCATTAAATATCCATTATAATCTTTTATGAGAAAGAAAATAATTTGCAAAAATAAACTCTCTGAAAGAAGTGTAAAGCGGAATTGTGTAGTGTTTCATATATTTCAGTCTACGTCTAGCAGTTTTCAATAACATATGGGTATATATGGGATCCTTCCTTCCTTGAATTTTGGTCACCATTCATTAAAGTGTATATGGTTAAAGTTGTGGATAACTTAATCCGAGAACAATATTATATTTTATTTTTTAATACCCCAAAAATCAGAAAATATTGACAAAATTGAATTAAAAAATGTTGGCAAGGTAATTGTCTTAGTTATTTTTCTTTTGTTCTCATTTCACTTCTTTGACTAGGATTTGTTCTTATTAACAGTCTGGAATTAGTGTTTAGGGTACCGTACTTGTAAGATAATGTTCTGAATATACTTTATATATAGAACCAAACTCTTTATGTCATTTACAATGTTGTTTTGTCGCCACTAACTCTTTGTTATTTCATAATAATAAAGAATTTGGCCCCGGTTTCACAATCATTCCTTAGTTAAGAATTTTCTTAACTCAAATCTTGCAAAATTTTAAATCTTTATAATTTTGATAATTTTCGTGATATTCAAGAATTTAAGGTGTCATTTTTAAGATCACTTTAGGATAATATATTTGCATTAGTTTTGACAACAATATTCACCAGTTCTTCCAAAAAGAGAGTAGCAAAATTTGCTAAATTTAAGTTAAGGAAAATCTTGGCTAAAGAATTTTTGTGAAATTGGGGCCTGGTTACATATTAGCAATCATCAATATATGATAAATAGTATGTCACTGGTCGGGTCACTAGTAGGGTTATTGGTCGGGTCACTGGTAAGGTTACTGGTCGGGTCACTGGTAAGATCACTGGTCGGGTCACCAGTAGGGTTACTGGTCGGGTCACTGGTAAGGTTACTGGTCGGGTCACCAGTAGAGTTACTGGTCAGGTCACTGGTCGGGTCACTGGTAAGATCACTGGTCGGGTCACCAGTAGGGTTACTGGTCGGGTCACTGGTAAGGTTACTGGTCGGGTCACTAGTAAGGTTACTGGTCGGGTCACTGGTAAGATCACTGGTCGGGTCACCAGTAGGGTTACTGGTCGGGTCACTGGTAAGGTTACTGGTCGGGTCACCAGTAGGGTTACTGGTCGGGTCACTGGTCGGGTCACTAGTAGGGTTACTGGTCGGGTCACCAGTAGGGTTATTGGTCGGGTCACTGGTAAGGTTACTGGTCGGGTCACTGGTAAGATCACTGGTCGGGTCACTACATCAGATCTGTTGTTGTGTGGCTACGATGTTTTGATGGTTTCATCAGGGACGTACATCCAGTCAGTCAAGGCATATATGTCCCTAAGTCAAACATCTAAAAGTTGGCCACTGTTATAACTTTTAACTCTCATTAATCATCGTAATCCCCGTAGTAGTTAGTGACTGAACAGCCACGAAGTCTGAACCTGGTGATCAGTGTAATAGTATTAGACTGGATATACAGTCTATAATGGTCACCCAAGGAAACCAATAAAAGTGACCTTTATACACAGGTGGCCATTATATAAAGGTTTAAATTATATGAATATATGGGAAGTTGGGGGTTCGAACTCCGGAAGGGTCTGACCAAGACTTGAAAAAAGTTAGTGACTGTTCTTTCGCCAAACACTCGATGAAAATCACGCTGTCCTTCGAAAGACGCCCCGTGTCACGACAGGCGTGGACTTCTTCTACATTGCAAGAGCACTACAAAGATAATTTTTTTAATTTCTGCCATCTTTATCTATAGCTGGTGACGTCTCGATATAAGTGAAATGTTCTTGACTGGGACGTAACCCTATTCAATCGATCAATCAGTCTTCATCTGATCTCACACTTGTAACAGTTAACTGATGCACTGATTGGCCTTAAAAAGTCACAACCGGGAAGATGAGGGTTTGGGGAGGACCAGTGATTCAGTTCTTTAAATATAAAGTGAACAGGAAATTTTATATCAAATTTAACTCATAACAGATCATATATACCGGTAAGTTTATTTATTTATTTATTTATTTATTTTTATTCAGTAAAAAAAGATCCTATAAAACATTAGCAGATTATTTAATTGATTTAGGTTTTATGTCAGATTCAAGTATGTTTTACTTATATCGAGACGTCACCGGCTATAGTTGTCTTTGCAGTGCGCTGAGGACAGTGTGAAGAAAGGTCTATTCCAAAGGACCACCATAAAAAGATTAGCAGGTAACTGGTGTAGCGTTAATTTGAATTCTAAAATATCACATAACCCTCCTGTTTATTGATGGAATAAAACGGTGTAATATTTTTCGTATTACACAGGCACCCATGTAATATCACTTAATTGTGACGTAATCAGTTATCACGCTTCTGATTTACGTAGTGGTCGTGCCTAATGACGTCATATAAAAACTGTGTAAGTCTGTTGTTTATTTTTAGACTTTTGAAGACTTTCCGATTCTTTGAAAAATAATTTTGATGCATTCGGAAAAATATTATGATTTAAACTTATATACTGATTATGTCTTTTTCTAGGTGATTAATTTACTTTTACTATAACTAAATAGACTTGCGCAGTTAATTTGGAGGTGATTTGTCTGACCTAGATAGAAATCGTCTGTTTCTATATGGCATCAAATAATATGTGCATGTCATTATGCCTCGATATTTTGAGTTATATATATATATATATATATATATATATATATATATATATATATAGAATCTTAGACTCGTGTCATATATATATGTCGTATATATAGAATCTTAGACTCGTTCAATAATTAAATATGCCACTCGCCAAGGCTCGTGCTATATTTAATTATTAAACTCGTTTAATAAATTTCATATTAAACCCCCACTCGTCTAAGATCCTCTATTTATCACATTACAATTAGAATTTGTAAACGTTTTTCTTTGTCAATATTCAAAAATCCCCAGCGTGTACATTGCATTGATCTTATATGTGTTTTACTGGAGTATTGGAAGCCCTGGATATGACTGTTTTGGTTTAAATGTTAATCGGCATTTGCTTCCTTTAATTGTTTTTGGATTACAAAACGGATATAACGTATACAGCAAGGGTCTAAAATTCCCTGATCCGAGGTCCAAAACCTAAGTTTATTTTACATCAGACCTAGGACTTGTATAAGTCCGATGAACCTGCTAGGATCAACCTACTTTTTCTATATGAGAACAGTATTGTACACGTAGTTGATATTGGACTTTCATAGCTTAGGACCCGCCAAAATTAAAGATAAAAGGTCATGGCCCCAGTTTTACAATCATTCCTTAGATAAGATTTTCCTTAACTTAAATTTAGCAAAATTTTTGTCAGGACTAATGCAAATGTTTTAATCTAAAATGATCTTAAAAATGACACATTAGATTTCTAAATATCTTGAAAACTAACAAAATTATAATGATTTAAAGATTAGCAATTTTGAAATATTTAAGTTAAGGAAAATCTTAGCTAAGGAATGATTGTGAAACCGGGGCCTGGACCTTCCAGCACAAAACATAATTTTGAACCCATGGTGCTGACCTGTGGAAAATGTAACACTGAGATAACGTAAGCTCGGCTGTTGTGGAGCTAGTGTATGGATAGCTAGTGACAGCAAAATTGTCCGTCGAGAGATAGATAGTAACTGCCAAACAGCTGTCGAAATGTATAGCCATTGAGATGGCCAAGATGAGCCGCTGATTTGTAGCTTTGTACATGGGTCGGTACGGTCACGACTAAAATATATTTATTTATCATGTGGGCAGGTAAGAAGACTAATTTAAATGAATTTTAAAACAACAGGCCCCGGTTTCACAATCATTTCTTAGCTAAGATATTCCTTAACTTAAATTTAGCAAATTTTTGTAATCTATTTTTGGAACTAATGGTGAATATTTTTGTCAAAACTAAATGCAAATGTTTTAATTTAGAAGTGATCTTAAAAATAACACCTTAAATTCCTCAATATCTTGAAATTCAACAAAATTATAAAGATTTAAAATTTTGCAAGATTTAAGTTAAGGAAAATCTTAACTAAGGAATGGTTGTGAAACCAGGGCCAATCTACTTATTTAAGGAAAATTATGGTCAAGAAATAATTGTGAAACCATTCCTTAGCTAAGATTTTCATTAACTTCAAATCTACAAATCTTTTGGAGCTACAAATAATCATTTTTGCCACAACTAAATACAAGTGTCTTAAGCTTCATGTGATCTTCAAATTGACACATTAAAAAACTGAATAATTTTATCTTTACAGTTAACAAAATTGTTCAGGTTCCAAATTTGTCAAATTTAAATTACTATTTATTTCGCTTATTTCGGAGATCGCAAGATCGCAAAATAGTTTATGAATTTCAATATGACAGGTAAAAATCAATGATTCTTTTACCTACATGAGCCTAGTCGTTACTAACAATTCCTGTTTCGGCTCCATCCTTGCTTCATATATCATTTTATGCGACAAAATATAACCTGGGTGGGTGTTTACAATGGTAATTTGTCTTACGAAATGGCGGGGTTCTTTATGTTACTTAGTCATGACGAAAGAGTCGACTATTTACATAGGTTAGTGCAGCTCATGAACGGATTGATTTTTGCGTAACTGGGATGACCAAAGTTGATTTAACTTTTAAACTCAGCTCGACCTTTGGGCTACCCTTCGTTGTACCCCTTGCGCACCTACGTAAAGAATAAATTCTTTCGTCATCATTACGTCACACGAAAGACACCGCCATTTTGTCAAAATTTTTACCAATGTAAACACCCATCCAAATACGTTTTGGTGTATTAAAGAGTTTATAATGTATGGACTAGATCGAAATTAGATTGTTAGCAACGACTCGGCTCATGTAAGTAAATGATTTATTGATTTTTAATGGTCTCATTCAAATCTTTGAAATATTAGCGTTGTTCCTTTCTCACCAGCAGAGTAAACGGACAGTAAGAAAATCTTAGTAAAGCAATAGCTAAATGAAACTTTTAACTTTGATCCTGTCGATGTAGTTAAATGTTATTTCACTCTGTTTGATTATCGTTTAATCTATGGTATCCTCCAAGTATCAACTTATTGTTTTAAAACCCCTTACTATCCGTTTACTCTGCTGGAGAGAATGGAATAACGCTAATATCTCAAAGATTTGAATGGCACGGTTAAAAATCAAATAATCATTTACTTACATGAGACTAGTCGTTGCTAATAATCCTTATTTCGATCTAATCCGTGCATTATAACTCCTTTAATGCACCAAAACGTGTTTTGGCTGGGTGTTAACAATGGTAAAAATTTTGACAAAATGGCGGAGTCTTTCGTGTGACGTAATGATGACGGAAGAATTTATTATTTACGTAGGTTCGCAAGGGGTACAATGAAGGGTAGCTCAAAGGTCGAGTTAGTTTAAAAATTCGAATTTACGTCATTTTTTCCAAAAGTTTGATGATGCAGAAATATAGTTCAATATTTTACTTTATTAAATCAATTTTGGTCATCCTAATTACGCAAAAAACAATCCGTTCTTGAGCTGCACTAACCTACGTAAATATTCAACTCTTTCGTCATGACTACGTCACACACACGGTACCGCCATTTTGTCAGTTCTTTTACCATTGTAAACACCCACCCTAAAGGCATTTTGTTGCATAGAATGAAATATAATTGGGCGATGGAGGCCAAACCAGGATTTTTAGGAACGACTCGGCTCATGAAGGTAAATAATTAATTGATTTTTAACCATTCCATTGAAATTCGGTGAATAATTTAGGTATTTGCTTTCTCTCCAGCTAAGTAAATAGATATTAAGTACTGAATCAACAGTAATTCAGTGGAGATGTGCGTCATTATTCATCAGAGTTGGTTTAAATTTCTTGAAGTTTTCAATCCGGGACAATTCCTTTTTCGGAGTAACTCCATAACTTTACAAATATTAGCGGACAGTTTTAATAATATAATAAAATAATATACGCATATTATTAACCCGACTTGATTTGGAAATTTTATTTGGAGTTATGACCCTTTAAATTTTCAGTAGTAAATTTTTGTCTGGATTACATCTCTAAAAATTAATGTTAACCAGAGGACAGCATCAGCCGAGATGAGGAGTGGGGGTGGGTTAGTTGAAATGATTCACCTTACTACGTTTGCTAGTTTGCTACCCCCATCTATATACTGTAGATAACTTTTTTTCGCGTAATTTCGCGAGGACTCTAAGTCGCGAATTCAAATATCACGCGAATATTCCCAGAATCGCGAAATTATTTAGTCAAATTTTAAACATAACGGCAATGGACTATGACCGTCGTAAAGTATGTCATATTAGATGCAATAAGTAAATCGTAAACTTCGCCGTAATTTACAAGGTTCCACTTGCAAGGCTCCATTGAAATTTCCGGTCAAACAGGTTAAATTAATGTTTCCAAAAAGTCTTGACGAACTTCACCGTAACTTACAAGGTTCTATTGAAGTTTCCCGTTAAACACTGACTGACGAGGCTGAATTAAAAATTGCTTCAACCGCTTACAGTGACTATGGAACATTAAGAAACGATCAACAAAACAAGAAGCTTAAGGAAAGGTAGATAACAATATAGCCGCCACGAAGTGGACCCGAAATTAAATATGCACCTGCATTGTGGACGCGAATACGTGTATTCGCGAAATGGAGCTCAGCTGTAAGTACGCGAAATTTGATACTCGCGATATTAAAGTAATCTACAGTATATGATAGTTTAAATTAGTTTATAAGCTGACATACCATATATATATATATATATTATATATATTATATATATATATCTATATATATATATATATATATATATATATATAACAATTGCGCGGAAATCAAACGTATCTTTCTTAATATCTTGCAATGTGCTTCATCCGGGCACTTGAAACTGTGCCATCGTGACAACACTCGAATTTCCATGAAGAAGGAAGGATATACTTGATTATCCCATGCATTATTGCTTAAAGTACAATTACTGAAGTACACTCGTTAAAACTGAACATCTTTCCACTTATATAATAGTATATATCTTTTAAGTGATGTCACTGGTGAAAAATTACATAGTCCAGTGTAAGATAAGCAACTTCCTGTACATAAGGAGTGGAGTGAAATAATGGTCCTTAAAGCCTCAGTCCAGATGCCTTCACTTGTATCCAGGCGGCCAGTCCCCAGGGAAAGCAACCAACTGACAAACTTAAGCTTTCGTACACAAAGATAGGATTCAGACCTAGTCAGAGAGACATTGTGGTACACCTAAGCGGCGCACTGCAGACTACTCGGCTATCAAGATCACTTTACAGTACGATCATTGCTCAGATCAACAGAACATAAAATTTTGCATTTCTAAATATAAAACTTATTTTTGTATTGCTACCAAATATGTTACACGGTAGAAAATTTAACACCGAATTGTTGAAAAGGAGCCGAGACTCGGCTGCCGAGCTGTGGACAACTAGTGGCCCAAAAGGTCCATCTCTCGGCAACTGGAGATGTCCACAACTCTGCTCCTCGACAGCGGAGTCTTGTAAACTCATTCGGTCCCTCGGTACTTTGAACTGTCCCAGTTCGGCAGCTCATAGCTTTTATTTCATTCACTGACCAAACCGAGTCATGACAATGGGGGCGTTTTAATTTGTAAAAGGAACTTGACTCTGTGTATTGCCCGCTCGGTCCAACGTCAGGTCGTGTATTGCCCGCTGGTACCATACACTCCGGTAGTTTGTGCCACGTGATCATTCATTATCCATGGAATTGATTGTTACAAAACATGAAATACTACGATTCATTTGCCCTCAAAATGCGTTCCGACCTGGCGTGGTGTCTAAGAAAATTTCTGCCGACTTTAATTTATTCTCTCATCTTTCTAATTTTAGCAGATGTCACGTTACTAGTAGCACGCTGATGGAGAAAATGGAGACGTACGCATATGCGGATTCCGCAAAATCTCAATACGTGGTTGATCACGCGTATGATCACGTGTATGAATCGACAACCAATCCGGAAACGAAAGAACACATGTATGATGCAATTATAAAGAACAAATTGGAAAACGTTGCAGATTCCAACCGTGTACCTCAGGACCAGAAAGAGAAGAAAGTCAACCCTAAGACCAGTAAAAAGTTGATTTTATTGGTCGTCCTGACATTGGTGTTCTTTTTCTGTTTTGTACTTGTGTTAATCCTGGCATCTCGTAACCATGGATTTGTATTTCAAACCCCGTCGTCTGGTAAGTTTTTATTGTCTGTTATTGATATACGTGTGACCCCCATGGTGTTAGAGTATTATGTTTAGGGTCTAAATTTGTGATTTTTTTAATCTTTGAGAACAATATTAATGGCGTGTGTTTTGTTTTTATGTTTTATTTTCTACGTGTCACGTGGTGTTATTTTGTCATTTTGCATGTTTTAATAGTTTTTTACCGCCGTCTGTTGCTTCATAAATCCACCACACGAAAAGACGAAAACGAGAAATTTTATAAGATGGATCACGCCATGTGATATGAGATAAACATGTTACGTTAATAGACAACAACGCATTTAATAAGAAAATGAGCCGTCAGAGAACTGTGGTTTGTGCAATTAAAATTCTGAATCTGAAATTGTAGAATATGGCACAAACCAAAAGAATGTTTAATGATGCAGCGTTTTAAATATATTAATTGACAATTTCAAAATATTGTTAGACATTCAGACACCAAAAATTAAAATTATACGTGTTGACATAAAGTTATACATTATGGTCAAGGGGGAGATAACTCAAATAATTCATTCGCCCGTTATTGCATAAAATAAACTAAAGTCAGATGGCTTTATCACAGATGATCCAAGAAATATAAGTGAGCAGATTTTTTTAAAATCTGGATGGGAATAGTTTATATAAAAGAGTTTCATTTTTGGTATCTTTTGAAAAACTCATAGGCGTAGGAGGGTTTTTAATATTGGGGGGGGGGGGGGGGGGGGGGGCAAACCGAAGCTATGTCTTATGTCGACCTATGGCACGAGGCGGGGAGAGTATGAGAGGGTGCTAAGTCCTGTTTAGACGCATTTTCAATGTATTGTGCATCGTTTTGATAGGTTTAAAATGCTGTGATATCAAGATTATAAAAAATAACCGTATGACACAAGTTTCATAATCACCCCTCATTGGAGATGGATATCAGAGGCTGATCCAGAATTTTAGAAAGGGGGCGTATAATGTGAGATTTGAAGGCTCGAACCTTCTAAGGGGGTTCGGGGGCATGTTCCCCCGGAAAATTTTGAAAAAGTGGCGCAAAAATCCTGCATTCTGGTGCAATCTGAGCTGAACAATATGTATTATTAGCGACATAAAGGGGGTGCGTATTCCCCCTACGCTCCCCCCCCCCCCCGCTGAATCCGCCACTGGATATGGGGTACCCCGGAAAATTTTGACGCCCTTTTACAAGTGTAATGATGAAATTGATAATTGATTGTTTACTAGATGGACATTTCCTGTTAAAGCTCTTGTTTTTTGGTTTTTTTTCTTTCTTTTTTTTTAGCATGATACAAAATTTCACACAATATATTGCGGGGGCCTGGCCCCCTTCTCTGACATTGGGGGGGGGGGGGGCGGCCCCCGCTGCCCCCCCCCTGCTCTTACGCCTATGAAACTTAAAAAATATGTACCATTTCTTTATTCTGTAGTACACGATTTTACATACAATGCCTTGTTTGCCCGGTTAAGGTTTTCCTTGATCTGCCTGACCGGTTAAGGTTTTCCTTGACTTGACTGATAGGTTAAGGCTTCCCTGGAACTGTCTGTTCGATTAAAGTTTTCCTTGAACTAAAGCCCGGTGACATAATTATTTAAGGTTTCCCTTGAACTGTCTGCTTGTTAAGGTTTTCCTTTGACATGTCTGCCCGGTTAAGGTTTTCCTTGAACTGTCTGCCCGGTTAAGGTTTTCCTTAATCTGCCTGACCGGTTAAGGTTTTCCTTGAATTGTCTGCCCGGTTAAGGTTTCCTTGATCTGTTTGTCCGGTTAATGTTTACTTTTCCTGGCTGACCGGTTAAGGTTTTCCTTGAACTGTCTACCCGGTTAAGGTTTTCCTTGAACTGTCTGACGGTTAAAGTTTCCCTTGACCTGTCTGACCGGTTAAGGCTTTCCTTGATCTGTCTGACCGGTTAAGGTTTCCCTTGAACTGTCTGACCGGTTAAGGGGATTGGTTGATAATATGGGATATATTATTTTTAACGTCCCAGTCAAGAATGTTTCACTTATATCGAGACGTCACAATCTATTGGCGAGGTGACAGATATTTTACCTTTGCTAATGGCAATGTGCAGGGAGGATTTTTAACTCTAAATACTGAATGCTTGGCAAAAGAACAGTCACTCCCTTTTTTCAAGTCTTGGACAAATCCGACCTTCCATATACGCAGCCAACACTCTACCACCTGAGCTACCGTATGACACATGGCAGCCGTTAGCGAAAAATTGAAAGAAAATGCCTCGATAAAATATATCAGTGTGTTGACTTTATGTTAATTTTATAGGTCATGGAACAACAAGTGGATACGACATTCCAGTTGGATATCCAGCGGAAAATGATGGAAAGACTTGAAAAGTGAGTTAACTAGCATAAACAATACAGAGACAATAAATATTTCAGGATGTGTTCGTTTGTATCGTCGTTGTCGTGTTATCAATAAAACAGAATCTGTGATCCATGGTTATGTGGTACATAGAGATTGCTTGTTTTAATGAATAGGGTTTTTTTTACGTGCCAAGAATAATTCACTTATATCGACACATCACCAGGTATAGGTAAATTGGCAGATATTTTGACAGGGCATTGTGCAGGGAGGGTTCTCTAACGTACCACGCCTGAGGTGACAGGGGGACACGGTGTTTAGGGTCTCTTTCGAAGAACCGCATCACCGGGGTCAGTTTCATGATAATTTTTTAAAGACCCATAAGTATTCTAAATTCAACTTTGGTACTTAAAAATTATAAACTATGTGATGCGTCAATTTTTGACATTGGCCACATTCCTTAACCACAAAAACAGCATGTATTGTTAAAAATAGTAATATCTTTAATTTAAAATAAAAATGGTTTTGGGTTGAGGGATGTGGTCACATCGAATTTTGTGAAAGTTGGTACAAAATTTGGGCAAAATTGCCGATTTTCACGAGTTTACCTACTTTTCCCTTCAATTTACAATTATGTTGCTATACTAGTATAATTTAAAATTTAATCTGGTATTGAACACCCGATTCACAAAGAATAAAAAACATGTGTCATATACCATTTTTTGAATTTAATCATAAAATACATTAAAAAAAATGGTATATGACACATGCATAGGAACAATTGACTTGTTTGGATTTATTTTACTAAAAAGAATTGGGGCGATAACCATGCTTCCCAGACAGAAATGGATACGGTATTACTAGGTGACAATTACATACAAAAGCGCGTCACTTCCACGTCTTCCTATACATACATTGAAACCAGTGAACCAGTCTTAATGTCCGTCTATGTATCATTTTACAGGCGGCAGGATGGAAACCTTTTTGTTTCCATGGTAATAATACCACCAGTTTGTCAATTCTCCAATGATTTTGTTTTAGTGACACCGTCTTTTCAGGCTTTTGAAAATTATTGTGTGTTGATTATTGAAGCCAATTATGCCAATGGGTTATACTTGGATAGATCAAAATTGAACGAAGCTGTACGGATGACTCACTCGATTGAGTGGATGGAAAACGCAAAGAGGTGGCAGACGATGACATTTCTACTACCAGATGGCGCTAGTAGCCTGTATCATCCAAATAAGACCGTGCGGTTTGGTTTCATACAGTATGGTTTGGATCCTGAGAGCAAGAAGAACTACGCTTTCCCATCTTCGTATCGATTTGATGCGGCGTCATGTAAATGATAATAATAATAATAATAATAATAATAATAATGACTTTATTTTTTGAGGGTTGCTTATTTGGACTGAGCCAATCTTACATAAGGCCCTCCAATATGAGTGATTACATACTATTAATAAAAATAATAATTTCTTTACATGTAGTAATTAAAAATACTTAAAATAATAGTCACGCAAAATATAAAACATATGCTAAGATTCTAAGTATAAAACTCTGTACAAGTATATATATATATTAAACAACCAAATGTTAAGATAATATAATACTATCGAATTAATATGTAAAAAAGTACTTTGGTATAACTTTTTGAAATTCTTCAAAGATGTCGCATTTTTTAATTGTGTTGGCAATGAATTCCAAATTATTGAACCTGATTAATAAAATTAAAATAAATTAATTAAATGATTAATGTTTCAATGAGACGTTTGTGGTTCAAATATAATTATTGATAATTGCATAATATGGAAAATCATTTCCCTTGACCTGTCTGACCGGTTAAAGTTTCCCTTGACCTGTCTGACCGGTTAAGGCTTTCCTTGATCTGCCTGACCGGTTAAGGTTTTCCTTGAATTGTCTGCCCGGTTAAGGTTTCCCTTGATCTGTTTGTCCGGTTAATGTTTACTTTTCCTGGCTGACCGGTTAAGGTTTTCCTTGAACTGTATGTCCGGTTAAAGTTTCCCTTGACCTGTCTGACCGGTTAAAGTTTCCCTTGACCTGTCTGACCGGTTAAGGCTTTCCTTGATCTGCCTGACCGGTTAAGGTTTTCCTTGAATTGTCTGCCCGGTTAAGGTTTCCCTTGATCTGTTTGTCCGGTTAATGTTTACTTTTCCTGGCTGACCGGTTAAGGTTTTCCTTGAACTGTCTACCCGGTTAAGGTTTTCCTTGAACTGTCTGACCGGTTAAAGTTTCCCTTGACCTGTCTGACCGGTTAAGGCTTTCCTTGATCTGTCTGACCGGTTAAGGTTTCCCTTGAACTGTCTGACCGGTTAAGGGGATTGGTTGATAATATGGGATATATTATTTTTAACGTCCCAGTCAAGAATGTTTCACTTATATCGAGACGTCACAATCTATTGACGAGGTGACAGATATTTTACCTTTGCTAATGGCAATGTGCAGGGAGGATTTTTTAACTCTAAATATTGAATGCTTGGCAAAAGAACAGTCACTCCCTTTTTTCAAGTCTTGGACAAATCCGACCTTCCATATACGCAGCCAACACTCTACCACCTGAGCTACCGTATGATACATGGCAGCCGTTAGCGAAAAATTGAAAGAAAATGCCTCGATAAAATATATCAGTGTGTTGACTTTATGTTAATTTTATAGGTCATGGAACAACAAGTGGATACGACATTCCAGTTGGATATCCAGCGGAAAATGATGGAAAGACTTTGAAAAGTGAGTTAACTAGCATAAACAATACAGAGACAATAAATATTTCAGGATGTGTTCGTTTGTATCGTCGTTGTCGTGTTATCAATAAAACAGAATCTGTGATCCATGGTTATGTGGTACATAGAGATTGCTTGTTTTAATGAATAGGGTTTTTTACGTGCCAAGAATAATTCACTTATATCGACACATCACCAGGTATAGGTAAATTGGCAGATATTTTGACAGGGCATTGTGCAGGGAGGGTTCTCTAACGTACCACGCCTGAGGTGACAGGGGGACACGGTGTTTAGGGTCTCTTTCGAAGAACCGCATCACCGGGGTCAGTTTCATGATAATTTTTTTAAAGACCCATAAGTATTCTAAATTCAACTTTGGTATTTAAAAATTATAAACTATGTGATGCGTCAATTTTTGACATTGGCCACATTCCTTAACCACAAAAACAGCATGTATTGTTAAAAATAGTAATATCTTTAATTTAAAATAAAAATGGTTTTGGTTGAGGGATGTGGTCACATCGAATTTTGTGAAAGTTGGTACAAAATTTGGGCAAAATTGCCGATTTTCACGAGTTTACCTACTTTTCCCTTCAATTTACAATTATGTTGCTATACTAGTATAATTTAAAATTTAATCTGGTATTGAACACCCGATTCACAAAGAATAAAAACATGTGTCATATACCATTTTTTGAATTTAATTATAAAATACATTAAAAAAATGGTATATGACACATGCATAGGAACAGTTGACTTGTTTGGATTTATTTTACTAAAAAAAATTGGGGCGATAACCATGCTTCCCGAATTTTCTCCTCTGCATATAAATTTTACTTTCATTGGATATAGAATAAAAGTTTACGTTTTCCAACAAAAACGACGTTATGGTGGGTATGTCTACGAAAACATTTCCCGTTGTTAGCGTCATTGTGGACTGACCATGTAGTACACTGTGATACACCATTATTTCCATCGATCATAAAATCATTCATATCCGGCTTGTTTTTAAAACTGTACAGTGTACCAAGTTGGAGATGGAATACTCAGTTCATGTTTTCCGTAAAAATGGCGTCAGGGAGGAAGTTGCACACATGGTGGACTGGTAAACCTCATTGCCAATTTAGAGCTGCAACGATGCAAGTCACAAAACGATACGTATCAAGTCACAAAACAATACGTATCATGCTAACTTTCTGCTTTATTTTACTAAATAAACAAACTACTGGCAAATATATAATTATTGGCTTCACTAATCACAGTCGCTTGTCTGATCACTATTTACCGAATAGAATACGTAGCAATCCAAAGTAATCTCGCATCAGTTTGCGTAGCTTGTATCCGCACTGTGTGCATGGTTACACCACATGTTTAGGGCGGAGTGACCTGAGGACAGGTTGTAAGTTTACAAGTATAATGGATGGTATGATCGTGATTGACAGTTTATCTAGTATGTTGTTTTCCATTCTTTTTGTAGACACCGTGATGATGTTTCCAAGACAACATTACAGAAATGTGATTGAAGTCATCACTGCACATAAGATAAACACGTTAGCAGACAATGCAACTGGTAAAACTTCTCAGTTCCTAGAGTCATCTAACGTCATACAACGAAGAATTTACAACACGGATTTAATGACGATAAGAAATCGAATCGAAAGAAAAGGAATCAGTATTACGTCGACGAATGACAGTTTAGTTGTCGCTTTTAGTTCGTGTCTCGGCCTTTGTTCGGCTGATGCGTACAATGTTATTTCGGTTGATCATTTAGGCCAAGATTACATTGGCGTTACACTAAATATTTACGATGATGTAATCTTAAATGGGAAGCATTATTTAGCCGTAGTGGCAGTTTACAACGATACAGCGATAAGTTACAGACTAAACACTACAAACGGTAAAGCCTGGAAAAATATAACACTCAATAGTCTTGAAACGTATCAGTTGTCGCGTGATTTCGGTCTAACCGGAAGTCGTATAAGGGGAGACAAACCTTTCGCGCTCTTTTCAGGGGACGAATTTTCATATGAAGATATGAATATGTCACGTGTCTCACATACAACCGAAAATCTGCCAAAAATCAATGACCTTGGTAAATCTTATATCATTCCACCATTTGGCAATGCCACTTCAGCGATGTACATGATTGTACCGACGACACCTCTCACACGCGTTGATATAAAAACTCAGACAAAAATGGATACGGTATTACTAGGTGACAATTACATACAAAAGTTTGTCACTTCCACGTCTTCTTATACATACATTGAAACCAGTGAACCAGTCTTAATGTCCGTCTATGTATCATTTTACAGTCGGCAGGTTGGAAACCTTTTTGTTTCCATGGTAATAATACCACCAGTTTGTCAATTCTCCAATGATTTTGTTTTAGTGACACCGTCTTTTCAGGCTTTTGAAAATTATTGTGTGTTGATTATTGAAGCCAATTATGCCAATGGGTTATACTTGGATAGATCAAATTGAACGAAGCTGTACGGATGACTCACTCGATTGAGTGGATGGAAAACGGAAAGAGGTGGCAGACGATGACATTTCTACTACCAGATGGCGCTAGTAGCCTGTATCATCCAAATAAGACCGTGCGGTTTGGTTTCATACAGTATGGTTTGGATCCTGAGAGCAAGAAGAACTACGCTTTCCCATCTTCGTATCGATTTGATGCGGCGTCATGTAAATGATTAATGTTTCAATGAGACGTTTGTGGTTCAAATATAATTATTGATAATTGCATAATATGGAAAATCATTTATAAATTGGGCCTTTTCAAAACCATTATGATTCTTTTCGTAAGCAACACAGTTATTTTTATTAAAGAAATATCAACTAATTAATACTTTGCCAGTCCGTTAGTTAATCCAAGTCTTATATCACGTGCACAACTCAAAGATTATTCCATCAAAACCTGCTGTAAACAGATCAAATGAGAGGTCGCGGTGCCCTAATGGATAAGACGTTAGTCTACAAATCCAGGGTCTCTCACAGCTGTGAGTTCAGACCACATGTGGGAAATTGAATTTTCTTGTCGTTGGCCTTTACTTATACTGGTTTACCCGTTTAATGTGACGGGGGTGGGGTGGTACGCTTGTCTACGACGTAGACTCGGTGAGCTAGCACCGTTAAAGTGGCCCCGAGTGCACTCTGGGTGGTAGACCATAAAACAAACTTCGCACTTCGCATGCATACACGAACTTGTTCAGAGATTAATCCATAGAGTTAAATAAAGTAGTTCTTTTCGCAAATAGCTGAAAAATTGCTGATATGACAGTAACCAACATTTAACCAACCAACAAACACAGATTAAATGAATTTTAATCGGGTTTATTTGGATTTTTTCCCAACTGTTTGAAAAATCTCATGTCCCATTATCAAAGGTTGATGCAATGAACGAGCAACAACTATAACTCAATTATGGGGACTGTGTGTCTCTGTATTCAGTTATGGCAGTGGTCTCTGTCGCTTCCAGGGAACTAAAACTGTTGTTAGCATCCAGCTCAGCTCTTGTACAATTATTGTAATTTATGTAGTGTAATATATTGTATTACATCAAGTCTAAGCTATGTTAATAAATAGTAAAATATGTTTTTGATTGTACTGAATAATTTGTGGTTGTATGATAATGATTGTCGAAGTTTAACATTTACATGTGTCCTGTCGGCTAATGTCCATACCGCGTGGTTACTTGGGTGTTGTTTTACGTAACATCAGCATTTGTTTGAGCTATTTTATACATCCATTATAAAGCCCCATTTATACGGCGAGAATTGCATACCTAAGTATTTTTACTCATATGTAAATTTACTCACATATGCAAATTGTGTCGTATGAACAACTTTGCATATATGCAAATTTTACTCATGTAAGTAAATTTGCACCTAGTAGGGACCAAGTGCAAATTTGCTATAGTATGTGAGTATTTTATACTAAGGTATGCAAATTTTGCTACAGTGTCGTATGAACACACAGTAATATTTACTCGTATGGGCTTATGCCAGGTTATTTATCTCTATGGGTTAATGTTCATTCAGGTCCATGTGGTGCAGGAGTGAATATTGGTGTTTGTCATCTGCCTTGTACCAGAAAAAATGTTGTCCACTGATATACAATGTCACAGATTAACATTACATATATCCCATTGTATTGACATCGAGCTAACCAACAGGTGTCTATTGTAAGGGAAACCCACTCACCACATACGGTGTTACAATCGGGGATGACGACATGGCATCTCCTTTCATGGACAATTCATTGTCAAATTTGTAAAAGTAAATTTTCTTTACATTCTTTGGTTGGCTTTTGTTGCTTCAGCACTTTCTCTTCGAAAACTAGTAAAACGTCAAATTTTGGTGACCGCTTGTCACTAGTTTTTGTGCTTTTGTCAAATAAATCTCGCCGTATAAATGGGGCTTTAGTGATCTCAAGGAATAATCTAAATAAACGTTCGTGTGTTGCGTGAACCGGCGATCCCTCTGTTCGACTGCAAGACAATCATAAACCAGGACTGCCCTGGTTATATTTGACGTCTCATAGCCCCATTTATACGGCGAGAATTGCATACCTATAATGGCAAAGGAGCCGTTCTACTTGGTGATCCAGCATATCTGTCATATACCAGTTTTTGAATTTAATCATGAAATACATTAATGTTATGTGACATATCCTTTAAAGATTAGTTTTTTCAAGCCTTATACAAACAAACAAAATCTTACACCAGTGCAGAGCACATTTATATGCCGTCTAGTTAGGGTAGAGCGACACTGGATCTTCGATCTCTTTGGGTTGCTTGAAATGCACATTGTGATGTTTGCAATAAAGGATTGATGTCCATGTCGTGTTTGCTTGTTCTGTAAAAGGAGCTTGCGTTGATCATCGTAACATATATCAGATATTAAGATTAGCCCATGTCTCCTAAAACCCAGTCTGGGCCCCAAACTGTTTACATATTTTAGTTATTTATTACATTAAAACTTCTTTTTTAACTGAGCTGGACCCCTAACTCAAATTAGTTAAGCTTCATCCCTGTATATGAAGCTGCAAATTAACTCTTTAGGGATCGGTCGAATGTTTTTATTGAACTTGATGGTAAAAATTATTTTAGTGATGTTGAAGATGATGATGCTTGTAATATTTGTTCTCCCAAAACACTTTATGACGACATGTCATCTCCTTTCATGGACAATTCATTGTCAAATTTGTAAAAGTAAATTTTCTTTACATTCTTTGGTTGGCTTTTGTTGCTTCGGCACTTTCTCTTCGAAAACTAGTAAAACGTCAAATTTTGGTGACCGCTTGTCACTAGTTTTTGTGCTTTTGTCAAATAAATCTATTTCAATTTCAACTTTTGATCTTTATTTGATTATTATTACAAATCAATGAGGGCAATGGTGGTTAATAGTGGTTGGCTTCTTTAACCGCTATGAGTTAGATCCCCGATTGTAACACCGTATGTGGTGAGTGGGTTTCCCTTACAATTGACACCTGTTGGTTAGCTCGATGTCAATACAATGGGATATATGTAATGTTAATCTGTGACATTGTATATCAGTGGACAACATTTTTTTTGGTACAAGGCAGATGACAAACACCAATATTCACTCCTGCACCACATGGACCTGAATGAACATTAACCCATAGAGATAAATAACCTGGCATAAGCCCATACGAGTAAATATTACTGTGTGTTCATACGACACTGTAGCAAAATTTGCATACCTTAGTATAAAATACTCACATACTATAGCAAATTTGCACTTGGTCCCTACTAGGTGCAAATTTACTTACATGAGTAAAATTTGCATATATGCAAAGTTGTTCATACGACACAATTTGCATATGTGAGTAAATTTACATATGAGTAAAAAATACTTAGGTATGCAATTCTCGCCGTATAAATGGGGCTTAAGTATTTTTACTCATGTAAGTAAATTTACTCACATATGCAAATTGTGTCGCATGAACAACTTTGCATATACGCAAATTTTACTCTTGTAAGTAAATTTGCACCTAGTAGGGACCAAGTGCAAATTTGCTATAATATGTGAGCATTTTATACTTAGATATGCAAATTGTGCTACAGTGTCGTATGAACGCACAGTAATATCTACTCACATAATTTTAAACACATGGACTTATTAATGCCAGGTTATTTATCTCTAGGGGTTAATGTTCATCCATGTGGTGCAAGAGTAAATATGGGTGTTTGTAATCTGCCTTTTACCAGGAAAAATTGTTTAATAGTGTTGTCCAATGATATACAATGTCACAGATTAACATTACATACATCCCAGTGTATTGACATCGAGCTAACCAACAGGTGTCTATTGTAAGGGAAACCCACTCACCACATATGGTGTTACAATCGGGGATCGAACTCATAGCGGTTAAAGAAGCCAACCACTATAAACAACCGCTGCCCTCATTGATTTGTAATAACTATCCAGTAAAGAATAGATCAAAAGTTGCAATTGAAATAGATTTATTTGACAAAAGCACAAAAACTAGTGACAAACTGTCACCAAAATTTGTTGTTTTACTGGTTTTCAAAGAGAAAGTGCTTGAGCAACAAAAGCCAACCAAAGAATGTAAAGAAAATTTACTTTTACAAATTTGACAACTAATTGTCCATGAAAGGAGATGCCATGTCGTCATAAAGTGTTTTGGGAGAACAAATATTACAAACATCATCATCTTCAACATCACTGAAATGATTTTCACCATCTAGTACGATAAAAACATCCCACCGATCACTAAAGAATTAATTTGCAGCTTCATATACAGAGATGGAGCTTAACTATTTTGAGTTAGGGGTCCAGCTCAGCTGAAAAAAGAAGTTTTAACGTAATAAATAGCTAAAATGTGTAAACATTTTGGGGGCCAGACTGGGTTTTAGGAGACATGGGGTAATCGAAATATCTTATATATGTCATAAGGAACAACACAAGCTCCTTTTACAGAACATGCAAATACGACATGGACGTCAATCCTTTTTTGCAAACATCACAATGGGCATTTCAAGCAACCCAAAGAGATCGAAGATCAAGTGTCGTTCTACCCTAACTAGACGGTATATAAATGTGCTCTGCGCTGGTCTAATTTTTTTGTATAAAGCTTGAAAAAAACAAGTCTTTTAAGGATATGTCTTATAACATTTTTTAATGTATTTTATGATTAATTCAAAAATGGTATGTGACAGATATGCTGGATCACCAAGTAGAACTGTCCATTTGTCATTATAATAGCCCAGTATCGAATCAGTGCTTAAATAGTAAGGAAACGTTCTTATCTGATAATAAAGTCTAAACTGTTCAATGTTCAGAATGAAAATTATCCAAAATTGGTTGAAAACTTCAAATTTACTTATGGTACATAAATTATGTATGAACGCAAAGCAAAATATACTTTTGCTTACGTGAGTAAATTTACATATGAGTAAAAATACTTAGGTATGCAATTCTCGCCGTATAAATGGGGCTTGTACAAACTGATAATGTCCAAACCGACTCATAATGTCCAAACAATTTTATCAACGCATAATGTCCCAATATCCATCACATTTTTGTCCAAAACAACTCATAATGTCCAAATCGACGCATAATGTCCAAACTTTTTCTGACGCATAATGTCCAAACCTTTTGACGCATAATGTCCAAACATTTTTTGACGCATAGTGTCTAAACTTTTTGACGCATAATGTCCAAACGATTTGACCCATGTCAATAATGTCGATCGAGACAGACAGACAGACAGATAGATAGATAGATAGATAGATAGATAGATAGATAGATAGATAGATTAGGCATATAGATTACATAAGAAAGATATATAGATACATGAACAAACAGACGAACAGATATAAAAAAAAGTTCGGAAAATCAATTCAACTTGCTTAAGTGGGCTATCTATCTATCTACCTACCTACCAATCTATCTATCTATCTATCTATCTATCTATCTATCTATCTATCTATCTATCTATCTATCTATCTATTAATTAATTAATTAATTAATTAATTAATTAATTATAGCATTCCAGAATCATAAAAGGAGAGATTAAATATTTTGTGTAAGACGCATCTATATCGAGTAACCATTCAGTTAATACTGTTATTCATGGAGAAATGTTACCTTTTCCTTGGTTTGGTCCTTTATCTGTATCTTCGTTTGATCAGAGTGGAAAATAAATATAAACCAGCTACTTAGTTTGTTTTTCACGAGGACCACCAACTATTTCTGACAGTTTAAGTTTAGTGAAATAAAACTAATTTCTTTTAAAATCTGCAAAATTAATTAAGTGACGGACCAATGAACCGTCGTAACAGCGATGTGTCACCAGATCAAACTTGCATGATCTCACAAATGGGGTCCACGTTTGAGGAAATCCCCATCCACTGACTTGGTGTTGCATAAAAGCTGCTCCAGGTTTAAAAAATCTATAGGAAGGAATGTCCTGATTTTCGAAATTCGTGAAACAAGGGATAAACAATTAAATCAGCCTTGGACATAAGTATAAAGATATCGACATTATTGGCATGGGTCAAATCGTTGGGACATTATGCGTCAAAAAGTTTGGACATTATGCGTCAAAAGGTTTGGACACTATGCGTCAAAAAATGTTTGGACTTTATGCGTCAAAAAATGTTTGGACTTTATGCGTCAAAAAATGTTTGGACTTTATGCGTCAAAAGGTTTGGACACAATGCGTCAGAAAAAGTTTGGACATAATGCGTCGATTTGGACACTATGAGTTGTTTTGGACAAAAATGTGATGGAAATTAGGACAGGGCTTAAGTTCCATGTTCCTTTCACACAATTTTTATTACACACGTGGTGGGTGTAGCTAGCTAAACAGGAGGTGCTTACCCTTCCGGAGCACCCGGCCTTACTTCCCTGGTGGAAGTTCACGTGTCTAACCTGGCTTGTCAGTTCCAAAGTTTTTGCTTTGCTTCTGGATTGTGATTCGGACATGGATTAGTATTTTTTTGATATCCAAATAACACGTACCTTCCCAATATAGGATGGGTTAATTGAATGAGGTTTTAACGCCCCAGTCAAGAATATTTCACTGATATCGAGACTTCACCAACTGTATGTGAAGTAGCAGAGATTTTGACACTTGCATTACGCTCAGGATAATAAGCAGGGGGTATGTTTTAACGCGCCACGCCTACCGTGAGGTTTCTCTAGAGGACCCCCTAACTGCCGATTGCTTGGCGAAAGAACATCCACTCCCTATTTCAAGTCTTGGTTATTCCAAGCCGGTATATAAGGTTAAGGGCCGGTATATATAAGGTTAAGGGCCGGTATATATAAGGTTAAGGGCCGGTATATAAGGTTAAGGGCCGGTATATAAGGTTAAGGGCCGGTATATATAAGGTTAAGGGCCGGTATATATAAGGTTAAGGGCCGGTATATAAGGTTAAGGGCCGGTATATTTAAAGTTAAGGGCCGGTATATATAAGGTTAAGGGCCGGTATATATAAGGTTAAGGGCCGGTATATAAGGTTAAGGGCCGGTATATATAAGGTTAAGGGCCGGTATATATAATGTTAAGGGCCGGTATATAAGGTTAAGGGCCGGTATATATAAGGTTAAGGGCCGGTATATATAAGGTTAAGGGCCGGTATATAAGGTTAAGGGCCGGTATATAAGGTTAAGGGCCATTTAAGTAGGAATCAGCAAGGGAAGAAATAACGTGATATTTTCATATTAATTTTTTTTTTGAAAAATCTTAAACATTTTGCATTTTAATAACCACTTTTAGGTCCTCTGCAGCAAAATAGCTTTTGTTGTAAAGGCTGAACAAAATTTAAAATAAAGTTTACCAATCAATGACGAAAAGATCATTCTAGTGTGTTGGACCCAGTGTTTGTAATATAGATATATAAAACTGTTTTAATTTTATAATTTTTTCTTTATTGAATGAGGATTGTACTCATTTTTCCAGTCTCGTTGAAATCTCATTAGAAAATAATTTCAAAAATATGTAACACTGGTGGATATTGTTGATCAATTCAGCAGTACTTATGATCCCTTTATGCTGTGTGAAAAAAAAATGTATAAATGGTCGTAGTTTTAGAGTATTGTCATTTTTAAGTTCTATACTTGAAAAAAGGAAAATGGCGTCGGCCAAAATATGGAAAAAAGGGAAATGTCTACAAAGATTGGCTTAACAAAATTAATACAAACCCCATATCTGTTTTAGTCTTTCAAAATTCTCTGGTATAAGCATTTTTACAATCATTTATCTTTAAAAAGTTAAAAAATTCTTTGCGTTCTAAAAACATCGAAAAAGCACAATTTTATTTAATTATTTTAACTGATTTGGCCAAGAAAAAACAACAAAATTTGTCAAATTACAAACACCAATTTAAATTTTACAGCACTAGAGTTGAATTGAGTACAGTTGAGAAATAGTGTTTAACGTCCAAGTCAAGAATATTTCACTTATATCGAGATGCCACCAGCTATAGACGAAGGTGTAGATTTTTTTCCTGTGCGTTTCGCTGATGGCATTATACATGAGATTGGTTGGTTGGTTGAATGTTGCTTAACGTCGCATCAGCAATTTTTCAGCTATTCGCGACGAGAACCTTTTTATTAATCTCTATGGATTAATCTATGAACAATTTTGTGTATGCATGTGAAGTACGAGTGTGTTGTATGGTCTGCCTTGTACTTGCGCGCACTCAGGGCGACTTTAACGTGCTAGCTCACAGAGTCAGTTCGCCGCAGACAAGCGTACCACTCCCCCAGTCCATTAAACTGATACCAGGTGAATCAGTAAAGGCCAAGGGCAAGGAAAATTCACTTTTACAAGGAAAATTCACTTTCCCACATGTGGTCCGAGCGGGACTCGAACTCACAGCGGTGAGAGACCCTGGATTTGACCACTGACGACGTCTTATCCATTAGGCCACTGCGGCCTCTATGCATTATACATGAGAAATCTTTATCGTGTCACCACTACCGTGACACGGGACCTCGTTTATTTTAAGTTCCCATCACTTACATTTCGTAATGCCCAGTGCTTGGCGAAAGTACAGTCACTACCCACTTTCAAGTGTTGGTCTGGATTCAAACCCACGACCTCCCACATACGGAGGGAGCATTCTACCAACTGAGCTACCGCATTTTACGGCATTAGACGGCCGTTTTAACACTTTCTTATATTAACACTGACACGGGTTTTTTTTACTCTGTGTTTATTCAGAGTTATGACATCTATCTCAGGAGAAAGTATAAAAAAGTTTACTGTATAGAAACTGCGATTTTTCGAGAAAATGACCCAAAAATAGGTAAAAAGAACGAAAAACGGGTAAATTGTCAAAATAGGGTCCCGGATATATTTTCATGGGCCTTGCAAAAAATGTAGCACACTATCATTTGATTTTTTCTTCATAAATGGTTTTATAGTCATATCGTTCATAAAATAAGATAAAGAAAGTTTAATACAGGAGATTTTGGGCTCCTCGGCAGTGGTAAACTTTATTTTTATTTTTGTTGAGTCTTAACATCTATATTCATCTTGCATAGGAAGACCTAATATGTCGAAAAAATTCATGATTTCTAAGAATTTTTTTTCAAAAATGGTATCAAAATTATGTTTTTCTATCATTAATTATCATAAAATCTGACTTTAAAATTCAGACATGTTCATATATAAAAATATCGCGGAAATATTCGTAATTTAGTAATACCCATTAAGACAGGATTTTTCAAAAATATGTACAAAACATAGTTGTAAAACATCTGCTTGTCGCCGTCATGTGATGATTTTGAATACATTATTTTAATAAAAATTCAAAATCAGCACATGACAACTGATTTTGCTGATTTTGAATGCATTATTTTAATAAAAATTCAAAATCAGCACATGACAACTGATTTTGCTGATTTTGAATGCATTATTTTAATAAAAATTCAAAATCAGCACATGACAACTGATTTTGCTGATTTTGAATGCATTATTTTAATAAAAATTCAAAATCAGCACATGACATCACCGAAAATGGACGTGGTTTCTATGACATTCTAAATATTAAATTTTCGTAAATATATGCGTGCGTGATAGCGAGTTTTTTTTCCAACATATGCTTGAAATTTGCCTTCTTGGTCTGGGTCATCTGAGATTTAAATGTTATTAATTCTACAGGTAAGTCCCGTATGTCTTCCACCCTGAACTGTATTCATCATTCATTAAAACATTTAGTGGTTTATATATGAAAGAGTTATGTGGAATGCCATTACCAAGAAAAATTTTAACTGTTTTTAACACAAATATTTCAAAATGCCAAACTACACTGTTAAGTAACTTATACAAAAAATTAATATATTTTTTATCTTTATATCGAAATTAAACATAAAATATAACGTGCATCTACAAAGTTGATTTTAAATAAATTGATAAATGACACAACAATGAAGTGATTTCAGATATCGTTATAACACAACATTACTCAATTTTAATCAGTTCTGTTTCCCGTACTGTTCCCGAACAGTGCAAGATGTCGGAGTAATCTCCGATATCAAACGGGAAGGTGGTTCATTATATCCGTGATGGATATTTTGACCACTCGCTCTTTCGGGGGCGCTCTCTCAATTCTTATGCTATTTCTGACTTTTTACTTTTCTGATTTCTGTCTTGCATTGTACAGTTGGTGTTCTATTGCTTCCAATAGCCATCATCTGCCCCTGGACTGCTGTTGCCTAGTGGTTCAGGGTAAAACTCCCATGGGCTACGGTTGCCTAGTGGTTAAGGCATAAGCCTTACATCACAGGGCGTCTGTGGTTCAGGGTTCAACTCCACTGGGCTACGGTTGCCTATTGGTTAAGGCATAAGCCTTACATCATATGGCGTATTTGGTTCAGGGTTCAACAGCCGTGGGCTACGGTTGCCTTATGGTTGAAGCGTCTCATGATGGTATGTATACATGTACAAAGTTCAACGTTTTGTTGATAGTTTCTAATGGTTGTCAATGTACAAATGTACACATCCGCTGCTAATTTTCATCTGAATATAATTGTGTATGCAAAGCTCATCAGAAGTTTCCTAATACGTGGAGCACAGCTGAGAAATTGCTGATGTGACGTAAAACAACCAAGTATCTATCCTTATTACCTTGGAGTTAATCTATCAACTCGTACATGTAAAAACCATTAATAATCCATCATGTGGCTGATATAGGTTGCCATAGTACCATTATCCGTATACAATGTTAATCTGAGTATGAGTGCAAAGCAGACCAGGAGTTGCGTGCCACATGAAGATACGTTATTCTGAAATAGTTGATGACTTAAACATGGTAAACCAATATACAAACAACCGCCCTTTTTCTTGTGATGTTTGAATCTCTGAACTCTTGTGTGTAAAATTTATTATGACAATAAATTATGTGTTATGGTTTTGATAAAAAATTGAGCATTACAACGTACATGTTCATGTGTGTTAGGGTGTGTGTGTATGTGTGTAGTCACCAAAATATGCGTGCAAGTTTGTTTGCGGTTGTGTGCAGTAAGCACCACGATTTGTGTGTGTGCGTGTATGTGTCGTGTTTGAACCATCACATGGTGTGTGTGTGTGTGTGTGTGTGTGTGTGTGTGGTAAGCCCAAAAATACCGGTATTTGTGTATGTGCTATATTTAAAGCACCAGAAGGTGTATTTATGTGTGTGTATGTTAGACCCGACTGGGGATCGAACCCACGACCTCCCACTTACGGAGCGAGCAACCTACCATCAATGGTTTCGAATTCAACAATACTTAAACTTTAAGAGGAGCGTGATAAGTCATTTAATTACTACACTTGTCTATTACGTACAACATCTTCAATACAGATGGTTTCTTCTGTTTCGCTAAATCTCAAAGGAAGGTGAAAATAATGTTTACATTTCCAATATTTTTTTTGAAAAGCTAGTACCTATAACACTGTTGTTCATTATCTCCCTTACAATGGGCGTACTTTATTTACATCTAATCCGCGTCCGTCGATCACATGACTGGTGCACACTCCGTTTGGTGGTAAATAAGTGGGAGCAGATGTATAAATGAGATTTTACGTCACAGTCAAGAATGTTTCACTTATATCGAAACGTCACTAGCTATAGGTGAACTGACATATTTTTTTTTCATTTGCAGTGCGCTCAGGCCAATGTGCAAGGAGGGTTCTTTAACGTACAGTGACGCCTGCCATACCACTGGTCATCAGTTTTTACTTTTAATTATAAGGTTCTTCCAAAGGACTCCATGACTCTCATTCTAATTACCGAGTGATTGGCGAAAGAACGGTCACTACGGTACAGACCTGTCGAAAGTTTAACACTCGGCTAAAAAATTGAGTCGAAGCTTGGCTACTAAGTGACAGAGATAGGGATAGCTAGTGACTGCTGACAGAGACAGCTGCTGCTAAAAACTTGTGGAGATATTGTCGCATTAATTAAGAGCAGAGATGAGATGCCTATTCGGCGCTAATTCGTTAGCTCAGTGTTAAACTTTCGACAGGTCTGTACTGTACATATTTAAAGGCTTGAGCAAATCCCGACCAGGGTTCAAACCCACGACCTACCAAGCGAACAATCTACCAACTGAGCTTACGTAGCGATATATTTTAGATGAAAATCGCATTGGGTAATGATTTTAGTTTCAGTCGGAGATTCCAACCAGCTCACATCTGATGTTTTGCACAATGATCATAATTTAACAAAACAAAATAAAATGTTTAGTAAAGTAATAGCTGTTTGATTGTATCAGCGACATTTAATACAAATCTGTATTGTATGTCGCTGATTATATGCAAGTAAAAATGAAATTCAAATTTTATGAAAAAAAGTAATAGCTCTATTAAGAATTCAGGGATTTTCTGTAACATACTGGCATAAGTAATGACTAGTCCGAAAGATCAGACATCGACTTTATTTCACTAAGATTGAATTTTGTAGGTCGATTGCGATAAACCTGTTATTTGCCTCTTTATTTTCTTCATAAATTTAAATTCATTACAGCAGCGACATTCGCTGATTACAGGTAAAAATTATACCTGACGTTATACTTTTATGTTGTAGGTTTTTGCGTTGTTGAGCACGAGATTTTTTTCTTTGGTGTAAGCCTACTTTAACCATATATAAGATTAATTATAACTTCGCAATAAATATAACATTTAGTTTGGGAATAACAAACTATGTCTTTTTAACCATGGAGTAAACTTTGCTTTTGCAGTGATTCATCAAACCAGTTCATACGTCGATTCAACTGCTCCTATGCCGGATATTTAAAACGGAGTACGCGGCTGTAGTGAATCAAGTTCCACCTTAAACAGTAAAGATGATGTCGGTTTAACACTAGGGTTTATGTGAGGTGTGTATATATGCAGTGTATCATTGTAAAATGTTGATGTTAGATCTATTATACTAATAACTGAAATATAATATTTATTGAATAGGAATCAATTTGTTAAAATTCAAACTGAAATGTTCAACTGTTCACCTAATATAAGATATATATATACGACATTTCTTTAGAGACTTATAGGCAATAAAATAATTTTACACGTGTCTTGTTTGCCTACACTAAAACCATCATGTCTTCCATGTCTCCATATGGCTAGAATCATTATAAAGATGGCCCCCATTTTATACTCCAATGAAAGTGGAACATTATTCTCAATCTAAAAAAATTAACACCCTTTTTCACTCGCCAAAGTAAGGAGGATTACCTCCCTTTGACCATATTGTCCAGGGTTTAGGAGTAGAGTATGGTGTTTAACGTCCCAGTCAAAATTATTCACTAATATCGAGACATCACCAGCTTTAGGCGAAGGTGCAGAAATTTTCCCTATGCGTTGCACTGATGGCATTATACAGCTGGGTTCTTTATCGTGCCATGGTTACCTTGATGCAGAATCTTGTTTATTTTAAGTTATGTGACTTTCATTTTATAATGCTGAGTGGTTGACGAAAGAAGTCACTACCCACTTTCACTGAAGTCTTGGTCAGACCCGGTTGGGGTTCGAACCCATGACTTCCCACTTATGGAGCGAACCAACTGAGCTACAGCAGTGGTTGGCGTAGACCTGAAAATTAATGACAACTAAGTTTTAGATAAAATCTATCATAAGAATAGTCAGTTTACTTGAACATTTTAACTTGCATACTTACTGTTACATACTTACATAGGTTCGAACCCTGCTGTTTAATGCCATCAGCGCAACGCACATGCAAAATTTCTGCACCTTTGCCTATAGCTGGCAACGTTTTGATATAAGTGAAATATTCTTGACTGGGACATTAAACATCATTACTCAACTGATCTCAACTTACATAGATCTACTTGAATTGAAGCAGTGATTAACAACCTTTAATCACTGGTAAGCTTTCATTACATTCTATTAAAATGATTAGATTCTAGAGTTGAACATTCTACATTCACTAACATTTAAGCCTTGTTGATAAAAAAGGCTCTTGAAAGTGTAAGGAATTTATTTCTCAATAATTACAATAAGTCACATTACAAAATCGACATCTATATATGATAAATTATTGTAATTGTATCCATGCAATAAAATATTATTACGTAGCAATATATATGTTTCGCAATAGCAATAACTTGCAAGCTCGTGAAAATGTCGAGTCAACTTGGGACAATATTTCACAATATCAGTTTAATAACCCTATTTTGTTATTATTATTATTAATATTATTATATTATATAATTACAGCCTTCAAATATGGAAGTAAAAGCAAAGTTGTAATGTTTAAAGAGTACAGTAATATCTAAAGAGCGGAACAAACAGTTCCTGTAACATCATCTGATAGTTTGCTTCATGGATCACTATATTTACTGAATGCAAACATAAAAATTTTGTGATCCTAGCAAACGGATGAGTGATACTGTCACGGAAGTGGGTTAGTGAAGTAAGAAGCAAAACAGAACAAGGGACCAGGCAAAGCAAGTAGCAAAACAGAAGAAGGAACCAGGCAAAGCAAGTAGCAAAACAGAAGAAGGAACCAGGCAAAGCAAATAGCAAAACAGAACAAGGAACCAGGCAAAGCAAATAGCAAAACAGAACAAGGGACCAGGCAAAGCAAGTAGCAAAACAGAACAAGGGACCAGGCAAAGCAAGTAGCAAAACAGAACAAAGCAACAGGCACATATTTGCAAAATACAGAAGAGATGTCAGAAGTTTTGCTCACAACATGGAATGTGGTGTGTGAAAATCACAGAGATAAGAGTATACAGGTGTTTTGTATGGACCATAACCAACCATGTTGTTCAACATGTATAACCATTCACCACCACAATTGTGATCACGTGACATCGCTTAAAGAGGCAGCCAATCAATTTCTAGATTCCAAAGATTTTGTCGACCTATCACAGCGCTTGAAAGATACCAGTGCCTTCAATCAGGAACTTATCAACGAGAAAAGGGAAATAATAAAAAGATTGAACGACCAGAAGACCGCTATTGAAAAAGAATTACAAGATATGGTACAGAGAACCATGGGTAATTTTGATAGGATGCATTCGAATTTTTCGCAAGTGTATACACAAAAACACAACCTTAAAGTACAAGAACTGACAAATTCCACTAAAGACATAGAGAATACAAATAAAAGGATAGAAAACTGTCTGAATTTGATGGATACATACAGGACACGATCTAGTAAAAATATACTGTTCTTAGAACTGAAGAAAATACTAGAACGAGAAAAAGAACAGGTGGCTGAATTAGAACAAACACAAGCAGAACATAAAGGAATAGAGCACGTGTTTAGACTGAATGAGGATGTTAAAAAGTTGATTACAGAATTAAACACAGTTGGACAGATAGACACCATGGAGAAAGAAAGTTTAACTTCTGAAAGATACCCTACACCTGGCAATTCTGTAAGAATGTATTTACCAGAATGCCTGATGTCTCCTAAACTGCTGTCTTCTTTTTCTATCAACGACAAATGTGGAGTTGACACTAATATTGAAGGGGGCTGTTTTATACCAGATAATACATTACTATTACCGTTATACAATGCAAAGAGACTTGCTTTATTTTCGAGTAACGGTGACTTGATCAAACAAAGTGGTGACTTATCAGGTTACGTTAAAGATGTCTGTATGATTGATCCCACCACTGCGGTGGTAACTCGATATTTTAATGACGTCATTGATTACATTAACATTCCAACACTAACAGTAAATAAAACAGTATCGATAGGTGACCATTGTGGTGGGATAACTAGCAGTGACAACAAACTTTATGTCGCGTGTTACGACAAACTTTTGATATTAGATAAAGATGGAAATAAAAAGAAGAAAATCAAGAAAGGGTGTTACATAAGTGGTATAACTGTCGTTAATACAGGTGAGAAGAAGATTGTCTACAACAGCTTCCATAATAATTCTTGTCACTTTCTTAGACTCAGTAACCTTAAAGAAGTCACGGTATTCACACATCCTGAGTTTAGGAATCCGTTTGGTGTAACATCAGACAGGGAGGGCAGTGTTTATACTGTCGGTTGTCAATCAGGAAACGTGTTTCAGTTATCTTCAGAGGGGGATTTTATACGGATCCTGCTTACAGGATTAAACTGCCCTCGTGGGATTCAGTTTGATGAGAACAGTGACATGTTTTTTGTTTCATACGCCTATCCTGCAAAAGTGAACATTTACAACATGATAAAATAAAAACTTAAACATAACATCGTGTTGACTCTATAGTTTAATTAAATACAGTCAAACCTGTGTTAAAGGCCACCTGCTTATAAAGATCACCTCTATATAAGAGTCACTTGTATATAAAGGCTAGTAAAATTTTATCCCAATTGATCTTTATTCATGTCATTAGAACCTGTATGTAAGGGCCGCCTGCCTATAAATGCCACTTTTACTGTTTCCCTTGGGTGGTCTTTATAGACAGGTTTGACTGTATATAAGGGCCGCCTGCCTATAAATTCCACTTTTACTGTTTCCCTTGGGTGGTCTTTATAGACAGGTTTGACTGTATATAAGGGCCGCCTGCCTATAAATGCCACTTCTACCGTTTCCCTTGGGTGGTCTTTATAGACAGGTTTGACTGTATTTATATACAGTTTAGACCTTTTGAAAGTGTAACACTGAGCTAACGAAAAGGGTCGGAGCTTGACTGCTGAGTGGTTGAAAATGGATAGCTAGTTACTGAAAAAATAGATATCAGCTGTCGATCGAAAGGCAGTCTAGATAAGTTAACGAGGGACTCTTTTCATTCGCTCGATGTTAAACTTCCGACACGACTGTACTGTACGAAGGTACAAATTGAAATAGAAGCCAAAGAAATAAACCACAAAGATACCCATCCCTGACCCGGAGAAAAATGATGACCGTCGCCTAAAGAATTGAGAAATTTTCTCGCACTAGAATATCTCCAATATTGAATGAATTCGTCCCTAGGCATCAGGACTAGCTGTGATCTGTAAGCGGGTAATTTAGGCCACTCATCCCGGCCCTGTTTGGTCCAAAAAGTGAATTAATAATACTTTATTGCAAAAAAGTAAACAATACATCGCTATAGCATTACAAAACGAATTGAATTATGTAACAACATGACAAATAACAGAGAACAGTCAGGTGAATTATTATGAGACCATTTCCACTGTGGTAGCTCACAGTTAGAAGAATGCTCGCTTGGTATATAGAAGGTCATGTGTTCATACCCTGACTGGGGCCTGACCAAAACTTGATAAGTACCGTTCTTTCACTTAGCACTCAGAATTCAAAAATGAGAGTTTGTTGGTCTTTGTGAAGAGACCGTTAAAGCCGTTGCCCCTCAGTGTGTGCAGACTCCTTCCTGCACAATGTCCTGCAAACTTTGCAAAGGTCTGCCACGTATAGCTGGTGACATATCAAAATAAGTGAAATATTCTTGACAGAGACCCCAGTCCATCACTCAATTGGTCAATCCTGTATCAATATCTGTTTTTAAGAATATACCTTGATGAACTAGTCTAAGATGACAATATGCTAATGATTTTCAGTTATTTTGTTCATCGTGGCCCAGTGATCTAAAGCTCTAGCTTGTGTATCAGTATCACACTTGCTATCTTGGTTTGAATCTCGATCCGAGCAGATTCATGTTTTACTTACATATCGTTTAACAACAAGACAAAATACATGTCTGTAGGGATGAAGATAAGCAGGGACCCAGTTGCCGATAGCTACTAAAATCGGTCTGGGCCCCTTAATGTTTACACATTTTAGCTTTTAGTGCTATTAAAACTTCTTTTCTGAAGTGAGCTGGGCCTCTAACTCAAAATAGCTAGCTTTATCCTTGTGTCTGCGTGTACAAACTTGTTCATTCTTCATGTCGCAGAGAACACTGCGGTAGCTCAATTGGTAGAGTGCTCGCTCCGTAAGTGGGAGGTCGTGGGTTCAACCCCGGGCGGGTCTGACACAAGACTTGAAAGTGGGTAGTGACTGTTCTTTCGACAAGCACTCGGCATCATGAAATAAAAGTCATAGTTCTTTCGGGTGGGAACTTAAAATAAATGAGGTCCCGTGTCACGGCGGGCTTGGCACGCTAAAGAACCCTGCTGTATAATGCCATCAGCGCAACGCACAGGCAAAATTTCTGCACCTTCGCCTATAGCTTGCGACGTCTCGATATAAGTGAAATATTCTTGACTGGGACGTTAAACACCATTACTACTACTGCTACTTCATGTTGCCCATCACAATGTGGCAAGGGTTTCACAATCATTACCTAACTAAGATTTTTCTTGACTTGAATTTGTTAAATTTTGAAATCTGAATAATTTTGTTAGTTTTTAAAATATTTATGGATGATGTATGACATTTTGAAGATCACTCTAGGCTTATTACATCTATAGTTTTGATGAAATTTCGTAGTACCATTAAATATTGTCAAAATTTGTCGGATTCAACTCAAGTGAAATCTTAGATTGTGAAACCTTGGCCCAATGATTATAACATGTTTACTTATGTAAGAAGAAGAATCCTTATATTAAAGTTGTTCTTAATTCAAATAGCTGATGAGAAGTTAATTATAAACAACACCAATCAATACCCGTAGTAAGATTTCAATTACGAGAAGGAGGTTGTGTGTTATGGGCCCTTCCCAGCACCACAATATAAATAATTTTTTGATGGGGGAATATCTGTGATATGTCACATAACACATTGCCAATTATACAAATGAAATAAATCCATAAATGTTTACTGTCTCCTTGTATCACTAAGTACGGGGAGTTTTGTCCAATTTTCAAAATATTGATATTTTTCCAGTACATTTCTTTAAATTAAACTATGAACACAGTCGTTCTTCACAAAGATATTTAAACTATAAACTAATGTTGAATAAAAAAATTATGTGTTAAAATATTTTGGTGCAGCACAACTGTGCTCAGAAGCAATGGTACTCATACATGGGAACACTGAATTTCTTTTGTTGTTATAAAGTCTAAATCTCGGACTCAATTCTACAGAAAAATCATTATATTCTGATATGGGGCCAAAAATGACCTTTAATGCACAACCTCCATTCTAGATTTACAGCATGTTTCATTCTGAGAGTTTTTGGATGAGCTGAAATAAAATTTAAATTCGACCTGTAACTTGCTACACCATTAAAATGGATATGTTGAATTAAAACACTTTTCCAAGGATCATAACTGAAGATTTGTAACCATTTAGATAAGTAAGAATTACTTACCAGACAGGGAGGAAGACAGAGAGAGGAATAAAAAACATAAAAGTACTTTTCAAGATTAAAAACAATAACACAAAACGTTCCATGACTAGATTTAATTAATATTTTTGAAAATTCCAAAATCAACCAACATTTCAATAAGGTAACCATAGTTATGATTGCATATTTTAATTTTGACAAAGTAGTGGTATTGGCAAACAAAATTGACCTGTCTTTTAAATATTTATTATTGATCAGTGACTGTGTATAGGTCATTGGGTAACAGTATGCACACAAGCATAGTTTATTTATTAACTGCGGATCCATGTATTGGATGGATTTTCCTCGATGAATATTCCAAATAAAAGGTCAAGGAGACAGGTCAATGTTGTTTGCTTATAGAATAATAACAAAAACAAAACAGATCTATCATAGACATCACTCATGAATATTCATTAACACCAGATCATGGACATCACTAATGAATATTCATTAACACCAGATCATGGACATCACTCATGAATATTCAGTAACACCAGATCATGGACATCTGACTCTTGAATTTTCATTAAACCCAGATTATAATGATGGACATCACTCATGAATATTCAATAACACCAGGTCATGGACACCTGACTCATGAATATTCATTAACACCAGATCATGATCATTGGACATCACTCATGAATATTCATTAACACCAGATCATGGACATCTGACTCATGAATATTCATTAAAACATCTTTTTCACCAATACTTAATCAGCATAATACATACATTCTGTTTCATAAAATGCACCAATATCCCTCCATTCATTTAATATTTGAATGGCACATTTAATTTAGTTGACATTTCGATGCTGTACAGGGTGGTTGAGAAAAATGGGGTAAAATGAATCATTCTGAACATAATACAATGTATAATCCTATGCATCTTTTGTCCCTAAAATATCTAAATGGCACATCTGAAATTTTTATCTTTTTAACATTGTTTAATGAGTAAAACCCTTTCACTGATTTAGGGTGGTTAGTTCTGGGACGGTGGAGGAAACCCCCAGTGTCTGGAGAAAACAAATTACCTTCGACAAGCTAACTAACAAACTTGCTCTGGCATCTACCAACATGGGATTCAAACCGAGGTGGTAAAAGATACAATTTTAGACCACTCTGCCACTGAGACCCAAATTAAATGTACTTCCAAAACTTTTAGGGTTCATGTATGACAACTCTGCTTAAAAATTAATTCATAGCACTATGACGGATGAGCTAATTAAATTTTAAGATAAAAATCCATTTATGAAATCAGAAAAAATGTACTTTAAGATAAAAATAAAAGCTAAAAATTAAAAATAAAATTTAATTTTAAAAGCATGATAAGGACATTTGTTCATGAACTGTCTTATACGGATATGTTGGGATATTTGGAGCAAACATGATTTTAACATTTAAGGTATTGTAAAATCTGATATACAGTCTAGACATGCCGAAAGTTTAAAACATGAAGAAAAAACCTAGCACACATTAAAAATATACTTAAATAAAATGATAACTGTGTTAAGATCTACTAGAACTGATAGCATTCCACAGTAACGGTTATCTATGACACTGGGAAAAATATTCACATTTCAGCATGGATAATATGCTATAAAAAGAACTACAGTCTGTGTTACCGAACCACAGCTTGCAGAACAGAACTACAGCTTGTGAAACAGAACTACAGCTTGTGGAACAGAACCACCGCTTGTGGAACAGAACCACCGCTTGTGGAACAGATCCAACGCTTGTGTAACAGAAACACAGCTTGTGGAACAGAACTACAGCTTGTGAAACAGAACTACAGCTTGTGAAACAGAACCACCACTTGTGGAACAGAACCACCGTTTGTGGAAAGGAACCACAGCTTGTGGAACAGATCCAACACTTGTGGAAAGGAACCACAGCTTGTGGAACAGATCCAATGCTTGTGGAACAGATCCAATGCTTGTGGAACAAAAACACAGCTTGTAGAACAGATCCAATGCTTGTGGAACAGAACTACAGCTTGTGGAAAGGAACTACAGCTTGTGGAACAGATCCAACACTTGTGGAACAGAACCACAGCTTGTAGAACAGATCCAATGCTTGTGGAACAGAACTACAGCTTGTGGAAAGGAACTACAGCTTGTGGAACAGATCCAATGCTTGTGGAACAGAACTACAGCTTGTGGAAAGGAACTACAGCTTGTGGAACAGATCCAACGCTTGTGGAACAGAACCACAGCTTGTAGAACAGATCCAATGCTTGTGGAACAGAACTACAGCTTGTGGAAAGGAACTACAGCTTGTAGAACAGATCCAATGCTTGTGGAACAGAACTACAGCTTGTGGAAAGGAACTACAGCTTGTAGAACAGATCCAATGCTTGTGGAACAGAACTACAGCTTGTGGAAAGGAACTACAGCTTGTGGAACAGATCCAAAGCTTAGTATACTTGTTACACCTTAACAGTCAGCCTTTTTTGAACTATCACTAATTTTATAGTCAAAGGGAGATAACCTAAATCAGTACCTGGTTGTAAAAAGAAAAATGCCCTTGCACTATCAAAGAACTTTGGTCAAATTAATTTGCTTACACAGGGGGTCTTACTGAAACAAATTTGGTGCAGAAATTGGGCCCGATTCCTAATGCAATAAAGTATGCTTTTTCCCAAAAAATTACTGTGACAGTCATATTCCCAATTTATTTGTACATTGTGTTTACATGAAAATGGTAAATATTCAAAATGAATTACTAAACCTTCATTTCTCAAAGACACACAGCTAGAAAATGCTCTTAATAAATTCAGAGGCATAAAAGATGGACAAATAGAATTCCAATTTGCATTTAATTATATTTTATGGCCAGTAAAATTCTAAAAGTTATATTTTTGCCTCTTGTTGAATTTTCCCAAAATGGGTCAAAATGCTGCTTATTTTCCCAAAGTTTTAAGGAAAATAAAATGGAGTTCTATTCCATAAAAGCTCCTTAAAATAATTGACCAAAGTTTTGAGAGGCCTAAAAAATCCTCAAAGTGACTTTAATCAAAGTTTTTCGAAGTACAATAGCAACTGTAACAAATCTGAAGCTAAGGGAGATAACTCAAACCTTCCTGTAACTCTTTTATCAACAAACTTATGATACATATATATAGAATAAAAATAAATATAATAATCATTATAATCTCATGTTTTTTATCGATAATGTCGTGTTACATATTTCACAAAGAATGCTATACACAATACTAGCTTAACCATTTACACATATATATATAGTAGCACTTTTTGTAATGCAGACAAGGATTTGAAGGGGAAAGGAGAGTATGGCTTCCACATCAGTTTATGTTTGCTTAAAATTCTTACTAAATATAGGAAGTTTCCCTGGGGAGAAATGACTACATTTTCCCAATTTGATCACTAAAATACCCCAAACAACAGTGATATACTAGCAAGTTAAATCTAGTTGTCCTTACCCACAAAATATTAGATATTGTCACAATATAACATCTTTGTAATGAGGATCCTAAGCCATTACAAGTATGTCATAATGCAGTTTGCTGTATTTTAGAACTTTAAATTTTCCCAATTTAAAACACAGAATGTAGTTTTTCAAAAATGTGTAACAAAATCACTCCACGTGTACATGTTTATGGTTCATGTTTAGCTGGTGAACCGTGACAAAATCTGTAAAACATAGCATTATAATATAATGACATTATTATGTTATGATTTACATGTTATTTTGTATACACAAAATGTCTGAAAAATACACCAAGTCAACAGTGTGTGGAACTATTTTGATGTCATAAAATCAACTCCTGGCCATGATTTTCATGTGGTACTTAATGCAGTTCATAGATAAAATGACTGACAGTGTTACCGTTAAGAAAGCGCAGCAGATGGCCACAGATGGCCTACGCTTTTTCGAACTCTACAGAGGTGTCTTCAGCGTGCACTGAGACACGGGACCTCGGTTTTGAGTCTCATTCGAAAGATAAGAGTAATTCTGGTAGTGAGCTTTTCACGGCTTTAAACATGGACATCTTAGAGGAGAGAAAAGGATGTTGTGGCTGGGAGTAGAAAGGGAGGCTGTTATGACAACTATGACAGAAGTTTTTATTCTCATTTTAGCATATGCGAAATACAAATGCAGATTATGTACTAGGTCAAACATTTGGAAACTCTAATCTACTATATATCTTAGGAAAAATCCCGAAATAATTCGAAATTTTCAGTTATCGACAGTATATACACAGTCTGTTTTTACAGTGTTCACAGTGGTGCGCCAGAAAATGGCGGGATCTCAGAAAAGAAATAATGATGCCAAGATCTCGTGAGATCCAGTTTTAAAAATGGTGAAGTATTGAGGGAAAATTCATACCAATTTGACACAAAATTTTCAACTCACCAGTATACAGATTGTTATGTTGGATTAATGAACTTTTTGTAGTTTGATTGGTTTAAGAATTATGTACACATGTTATTTATAGTGAAACCTTTGCGAAAAAACCTGTGCTTTCTAAAAAGACTCAATATATGCACTTTTTAGTAATGAAATATGACAAGTCAAATTTTTTAAAACATCTTACTCTCATAACTTTTAAAATCTTATGTTTCAGAGATACTGCTTTGTAATGCAGTGTTTGATTGTTCAATGTTTTGTGTACCGGTAAATGGAATCATTTTGTTTAACAGCATAAATGTAAATTTTTACAGATTTCTGTAAACATGGACATCTTAGAGGAAAGAAAAGGGTGTTGTGGGTGGGGATAAAACGGGAGGGTGTTATAAATGTTTTACGCACAAGTCAAGATTCTTTTACTTAGGTATTTATAATGTTGTCTTAATTCAAGTTAATCTACCTAAACTTCAGAAATTTAGTTCGTCAAAACTTTGACATACAATGGTATACTCTATCCGTAATCTACTTTCCTTTGTTTTCTGTAAGCAACAATATAAAACATCAACATCTTCAAAAATCATCAACAAATAACTAACAGTAATGCTGTTTAAAAATGCTAACAACGTACCATAAAAAAGGTAGTTGCTAGGCAACAATAATAAATGACTTAAAAACAACAAATTAAATAAAATATATTCTAGGCAAGATAAGAGCTACTAGCTGTTAATGCAGTGGATTACAGTAAAATGTATCTGTGTTTTATTCTAGCTGTGGATTACAGTAAAATGTATGTGCGCTTTATTCTAGCACAATGACATTTTAAGAGGAATGGTGCCCTACAACCAGTTATTGCAATCACAAATAAACACATTACAAATTTCAAGTATTACAATAAAATTTCATTATTACCATTATATTCTAAAGTCCAAAATCATTTTCCCTTTGTTTTTTCTTTAGAAGCCTGCCAAACCACTTTATAATGCAAAAATTCTACTGAACAAGGGTGGTGTTGAATTGAGATTTTACTGTTTAATAAATCACGATGTTGCAGTGATTTTGTTTTGTCTTAAATTATTACAAAATGTTAATATAAATTTCCACAGGGGAAAAATGACTAAAACTTCCCAATTTGACCACTAAATGTGAATTTTCCTACTAAAACTCCCCAAAACGACAGTAATACACAAGAAAATAAATCCTAGTTTTCCTTACCCACAAAACTTGAGATATTGTCACAATATGACATCTTTTAGCTAATACCAGCATGTGATAAGGCAGTGGGTTATACAATGTACATATGTCAGAACTTCCAATTTTCCTAATCTCAAAGACAGATGGTAGTTTTAAAACTAGAACTGTCAGTGAACAGTGATTTTGTTTGCCTAAAATTACTACCGAATAAAGGAAGTTTCCCCCGGGAAAAATGACTAAAATTTCCTAATTTGATCACTAAAACTCCCAATACAACAGTGATATACAAGCAGTTGTCCTTTCCCACAAAATGTTCGATATTGTGTAGCATTTTAAATGTCATGACCAAGTTTGCTGTATTTCAGGACTTCAAATTTTTCCAAATTAAAAGGCAGAAAGTAGTTTTTAAAGATTGTAACAAAATCCATGGTGAAGCTGACTTATCCCAAACATGCAGGTTTTGTCATTGGTGAAAAAATCTCTTGACAAAATAATTTCTATTGATGAAAAAAAAAAAATTGAAATCACAATTCCATTTTTGTATTTTTGACAGTTTTAAAATAAATAATAATCATATTCATAATTATTATCCCAGATGCACAGCTTCTTTGATCATAAGTAACATCTACGCCTAACTTCAGAAACATTTGATAGTGCATAAGTGAATAAATCTTCAGACAAATTATGTTTATGAACAGACAGAAATGGTGATGCCACAGTATACCCTTCCTCCCACTAATACTTTATAAGGTATCAAGATGTAACAAAATCACTGCTGTTGGTATTTTAGCCATAAGGTAATCATAAATTAGTACTATTTGTCTCATTGGAAATTACTAAAGATCACACTAGTGCTAGATACAGTACATTTGCATTGCTGTGGATCCAAACAATAGAACAGTTTCTAGGCAACAGTTGCCATCAAACCAAAAGGTAAACTGTAGTTGCTAGGCAACAATACCTTACTACATGTACCAACAATATAATTATAAAATGCCTTTACACCAAACTATGGCAGTCACTGTTAATGCCTCAAACAGCCATTGCTGCATACCAACCACACAATAAAATTGGGATGCTACACAAAAACATGAATCAACATAATAAAATGTGGTTGCTAGGCAACAGTATCTGCTACCAACAAACCACACAAAAAATGTCTTGAAATCAAATTATAAACTGTTGTGGTCTGAAAAATGTCTGTAAAATTTGGATTCTATGCAAAAACACAAGATTAGAAAATAAATGAGGTTGCTAGGCAACAATTAATTGCAAAAATGTATGAGCTTAAATTCCACCAAGCTTATAAAAGTTTTTTAAAAATAAATCTGTGAAATTGAAATGATACATTTGTAAATTAAGTTGGAAAAAAGAGGTTTAATGGGAAAAATAATTAAATAAAGCACTTGACCACTTTACTAGGGAGGTCCAGTGGCTTTTTGAAAAGGGATTTTTAAAAGTAAAGCATTAAAATAAGGGGCCCTATAAGAGGATTTCTTTTGGGTCTATTGTACATATAAACATGAAAAAATTTACTAGTCTCAGTGTGCAAAGTGCTGGTGTTTGACCAGGGACCAGTTGAATTGTCAGTGAGGTCAAAAATTTAACATGTCTAAGGTGCTGGGCCTCTGAAGGTCTGAAATCAATTGATTTTTTACCCCTGGTGGTGAACTTCATTACACAAAAATCTTATCAACAGAGAAAATTAAACAATTACTAACAAACAAACAAAGTTATCTGGAAGCCGATGAATGCCCTGAATTTTCTGATCCTGACACAGAGGTAGAATTACAGTCATCGTTGAAGTCCTTGTCGTCATTGTTACGCACCAATGAATTCCTGCTCTGCTCTAATAATTTCCCGTTAGATCTGTCTGGAGATATTCTACACGCACTGTAATCTTTAATGCTGTACTTGTTTAGAAGTTCAGTGAGTTGTGATGCTGCTCGCTCAACTGAATCGGTGCACATGCGTAATTTGTCACGGTGATGTGAGGTCAACATGTCGAAGGCAAGGTCACGTACTGTTTTACATAGCTGTATACTGGCCGATACGATGCTCATACATGCTCCTGAAACAAAAAAAATTACACGTTTTATAAATATATTATATTATTACATGATGATACGATTTTAATCTTTGTTTTGATTGGTTCAACTACTTGCGCAAGCAACACCGATTTGTATCATATTGCACTCTGGAACATAATAAAACACCATATTGGACTATAAGCCAATCAAATCTACAGTTGGATACTTGAAATACACACAAAAAGAATGAAAACTGGTCCTCAATTGTGCCATTTAATGACATCACTGACACTAAACGTCATTAGTTGCTGTGGCACCGCTTGGGTACCATGGCGGCTAGTGATGGAACCTAAAAGGCTAAAGAGAATTATTAGTAAAATATATGTCATCGCTGTTTTGTTGTCATATTGCACTAGTTCTTATATCTATTTATAAGAAGTAGTGTAAAGTTTACAATGATTTATGTATTGTATCACAAAATGGTATTTTAGATTAAATACTCAAGGAAGTAAATGAAAATTAATTTTGCTATACAATAAAAGGGTTATTGAACTGATATTGTAAAATATTGGCCCCTCAACAACCCGGAACAATATTTCAAATATCAGTTTAATAACCCTATATTATTGGCAAAGAGAAGTTATATGAACAACCTCTGCCAATATTGCTTTTCTTTACCGACAAAAACATCATATCACACTCACTGAAATGCTATAATTGTATAATTTTAAATGTTTTGATTTGACAGCTTTTAGTGATTTCATTAGATGTTTCAAAATCTTTTTTTATATGTCTGTAGTAGATAAATTCTTTTCCATAGTCCATAGTTTTAAAAAATAGTCCATTCATTTCTATCTGAATGGGGTCACAAGAAATGCTGACAAACTAACATAGAAATTCAATTATAAGCATTGATTATTGGATTTTAGTTCAGATCACTAAGAATCATATAACTCAAAAAAAAAAAAAAACAACAACAAAACAAAAAACACATACATTCCAATTATTTAAGAAATAATCAACATTATTTGCCACTTCCTGATATATTCTTGTGAACTCTTGTCTACGTATCATTTGTTGATATACCCATGATAGATGTTGATTATTTCTAGCCATACTCTAAAATGATTTGCTGTCAGAGTCAGTCTGTTTGTGACAGTGAAGTTATGTTTTTTCATAGAAAATCAAATAAATCTCATTCTAAATTGATATTATTCACTTACTTGTGCCTAGTCCTAACTGAAAGTATGTATGGGCATCAACGATTGTCATAAAGCATTTCTGTAGAAAGGAAAATGTTGGCACTACAGGGATTTAAAAATACATGGCGAAAATGAACATCTTTACACCGGAAGTGATGTCTTTGGTGATGTTTTACGTCATGTGTGCAACAGGGTCTGCCATTTGCTTGGTATTTCAACATTTTAAATACCCATAGTGCCAATGTTTTGCTCTGTACAGAATTGGTTTATTCTTATGACGATTACGCATACAGATTTTCTGTTACGACTAGGTACAAGTAGGTAAATATTATCAATTTTTATTAAGATTTATTTGGTTTTCTAAGGAAAAAAGTGTAACTTCACCGTTACAAACAGACAGTAAATCAAAGCATTGAAATAAACACATTGATTATGAGCTTTTTTCTTGGAAGTACATTTTACTTCATGTATTTATTTGCAAAAAGATTCATTTATACAATTTAGCTGATATGAATTTGCCAATTGAAATGAAACAATTTTATGAATGAAAATAATGTCAAGCCATTGTTTGCCACATAACATGACATCACAAGACAAGGGAGTAAGTACATAAAACAGAACAGCCATGGGTTTATGGTTTGTTTGAACATGGTTGGCTTTCTTCATGTTTCATATGAAGGTCATGTTAGAATGTCTGTTTTACCCAAGATTGGCTAGCTTTCTTCATTGTCAGATCCTAATGTGATAAAGTTTATCAATTGTTTGTAGATGGTTTGTGATTTTCGTCAACCACTCTGGTTTACTCCATCATCCAAGAAATAACTGCCTCAATATAAGTGAAAGAATCTTGACTGGGGCATAAAACACCATTACTTCATCATCCTAGAACTGACAGCCATATTTATTTTCGCTGTGTACTAATTTTCGCTTGGAATTTAATACCAAGCGAAAATTATATTGTGCTTATAGTGTTATAGTGAATAATTCAAAATTGTGAAAATTTAACGACCATGATATGTCTAAATTACATATACTACAAAAATAAATACACACAAAATTAAATACGTTTACAGTATTAGTATGCGAATGAATCTTTAGGACGGATATGTAACGCCACTCCACTTAAATACTAAATACTTATATATGACAAGACTCGTTTACACTAATTTAAGATCAATTAACTTTAAAAAATATTAATTATCATAAGAATTTTAATTTTATACATAATTACCTATTTTTTATAATTAATGCTTGACTTATCCAACTCAGTAATATTAAATAAGTGCTAATTATTAAATAAATCTATATTTAAAGATGTTTAAAATTGGGTCTTGCATAAATGTGTATTTAATATTAAAATTCATCAGATGAGTTATTTTAAAGTTTTTTATAATTTCATACAACAAGCATGACAAGAGCCATGTGATCATATGAAAAAGTTCAAATTCTATTCCAGGACCTACAGATCCAAGTGTTGGGAAGTTTGTCAGTTCACTTACTGAACCGAAGGTGAATGGTTTCTCAATGATAGAAATGACCACCTTGATATAAATGAAATAAACTGGCACATAAAACATATAATTAATCCCTTTTTTGCACCACTTGGTGACTGAGTAGTCAAAAACTGCTAAAATTACTGAAGGTTAATTGTTTTTTTCTTGGTACTCTAGTTCTCCCCACAATTTTAAAACTTAAAATGTTTCAATACAAGTGAAAGAATCTATATTTAAAGATGTTTAAAATTGGGTCTTACATAAAATTGTATTTAATATTAAAATTCATCAGACGAGTTATTATAATTTTATACAAGAGCCATATGATATTATATGAAAAAGTTCAAAAACCCAATCTTACAGATCCAAGAGTGGGTCAGTTCACTTACTGAACCGAAGGTGAATGGTTTCTCAATGATAGAAATGACCACCTTGATATAAATGAAATAAACTGGCACATAAAACATATAATTAATCCCTTCTTTGCACCACTTGGTGACTGAGTAGTCAAAAACTGCTGAAATTGCTGAAGGTTAATTGGTTTTTTCTTGGTACTCTAGTTTTCCCCACAATTTCAAAACTTAAAATGTTCCAATACAAGTGAAAGAATCTTGACTTAAGTGTAAAACACCATTATTACACTCTTAAATTTGACAGACAAGATTTTAAGAGGAGAATTTTTCCAATAAAAATATGGGAATTCTTCAAAATTATTAATAGAGGATAATGTTCAATATTTTTGGCGGAAAAATCAGCTGAATAAGTATTGGTAAATGTACCATATATGATTGATCTATGAGTAGCTGTCTACAAATAAGTGAGTGTTCATCTTGACTCACAATCCCTGCCCTTTCTACCGTAATTCAAAATCCATAGTCGAAATTTACAACCAGCCTGTCGTTACCTCCCCTCTCAAGACTGATGACACCATTACCACATTATTCCCTTCCAGAACCTCACATATATAGAATGAGTTAATAAATTTGCTTGTTTATTTATTGTGTTAAGTATCCAGGAATGTTGACAGTCGACAGACAATGGCCTATCCTTCTATATGTAATACATGTACATGTGTACAAATTGTACATCTAGGAGTGTATGGAAGTAATACTTGGGTGTTTTATACTCAAGTTCAACAATTTTTGGGTGGTGGAAAGGTGTGTTGGTGTCAGGATTTTTTTCCCATTACATCCATGAAGATGGTAAAAATCTGGGGTGGTGGAATGGTGCTATGAAGTTTTATGCCACAGACTCACAGTCAAGATTTCTTTCATTATACTGAGACAGGCAGTCAGTTCTTGGGTGGTAGAGTAAAGTAATGTTACACCCCAGTCGAGATTGTTTCACTTATATTGAGCTGGTCAGTTCTGCAGTTGTAGATTAAGGTAATGAAGTTTTATGCAACAGTCAAAATTTTTCATTAACTCATGATTTACTATGTCCAGATACAGTGCAGTAATCCATTTGATATGACAATCCAGGGCTCTCTCTCTTACCCTTATGTGAATGGGTCAAGGGTCCTAGCATTGTGAAGCATATGGTAATGACCAAAATTGTGAAAAAGAAAACTCCAAATATACATAATAAACATGAAGTACCAGTAGTTTTAAACCCGAAATTTCCAAAATTGTGAAAATTGGCAAAGAGGTTGCAAAAAATCCATAAGATTTTGAACTTTTAATGGGGCAGAATATCAGCCCCAAAAATGACCCAGCGAGAGCCCTGCTACCTTATATGTGAATATATCTACTATAAATTGTATTGCTAGAATCTGATAGATATAAAGATTGAACTGTTTGATATTCTACACTTAACATGTAACCATATTGTTTAAACTTCACATCAGCAATGTTTCACATATTAGTGACAACATATATTTTTTTCAAATTAATGTAAAGCATTACCGGTAATTAAAAATAAAATAAACATTCTAAAAGTCATGTGCAAGTTTTGCGCAAATGTTTTGATTCTGCTTTGCACTAATGTTGAAGTTTAACAACAACAATTAAGTTTGAAAGCTTGTTCACTTGCCAATGTGTTAATCCCAGACCACCCAGTCCATTATACTGGTAAATTAAGGCAACCACGAGGCTTACAATTGATTGATTGATTGATTGACTGGCTCCAGTTTTATGTATCAGTAAAAAACATTTCACTTATATCAAGATGTCACCACTGAAAGGTGAAGTTAAAGAAATATATATTGCAGTGCACTCCGTGCAATCAGAGGGATCGACCGAGGGTTCTTTAAAATGACACACCAGACCTGACTCAAGGCATCAGTTTTTAAGGTCTTTTCCAAAGGACCTTGTGACTTTCATTTCCAAATGTATGGTGCTTGCCAAAAGAACAGTCACTATCTATTTTTTAAGTCTTGGTCAGACCTCAATAGGTGTTTGAACCCATGACCTCCAACATATAAAGCTAGCACTCTACCAACTGAGCTATCATAGTGGTGTAGAGGCCTATGAAAACATGAAAAGGAAGAAACCCTTTCTCACTTGTCATCAACATGTCATACCTGCAGCGATAATGAACCTTTTGTTAGGAGTTTTCCTTCCCAACATTTAATTTTTATGGAGATGCTACCACCTATACCAGTACATGTAGTTGTAATAACACTTACACCAAGACATAACCAGCTATAGTTCTTTTTCATATATGTTATTCCTACATTGACGGAATGACATCTGTATCTCACCTGAAGAATGACAACCATTTTGTGTGATTGTATGGAATGAAGTAATGAAGTTTTATGCCCCAGTCAAGTTTCTTCCACCTTTATCTAGGTGATAGGTTCTGAGATGGTGGAGGAACCAGGAATACCCAGAGAGAACCATGATCTTCAGCAAGTGATTCGTGAGAAATCTTGCCCCAAACTCTAAATATTTTTGTTCATTATGACAGTGTCTGGAGCTACCTAATGTCTTTAAGCTGAGAGTAAGACAAAAAGTTTACATGGGTAAAACAATAAACATTTGTTGAAGGACCTGGAAGTGGCGTATCAATGGAAATTCTCATACATCATGTGACAAGACTTACAGCTAGGTCCTATTAACAGAATGGGTTTCCTTGCTGTACCACATGATCAATACATGTACTTCTAAATGTTTGTGTGGAATGTTTTGGAAAACACTTATGTCGCATTTTCCTGGAATGACATAATTTTTACTGGAAAACATCTTATGTGATTCCATATTCATTGGAAATTGCCGGAAATGTTCCACACAAATGTTAGGGGGTATCATGTCACATTCATGTGGTACAGCAGCCTACCACATTAAGCTATTTTGAACATTTCAGGGAAAAAATTTCAAAACTTTTAAATAGAATTTTAATGGGTACAAAAGGAAGTTCAATAGACAAAGGAAAAAAAGAAAAAATTAAATTATACAAGTATTACTATTAGGAAAACCATCAGAGGAATATTATGTTCAGATTCCTGCCAGGTAAAATGATAATGTCATACCTGTAATTAACACATTAATTAACCCACAGGTGAGAGCATTACCTTATTACTGACTATGATGTGTCTAATTAATGGTAATGTGAAGAAAAAAATTAATTGGAGTTCTAACTGCATACCTTTCTTAAAATGCCACTGGCTATATACCTGGTCCACAAATTATAAAAGGGCTCATACTACGGTATATACAGACGTTCTTCCTACATCCCCTCCCAACAATTAAATGCTTTAAGATTTTGAAAATTTGAAGAAAAAAAATCAAAACATTTTATGAAGATTTATTCAGTCATTTTTAGCTTTTTAGATGTGTTTCAGTGAATGCACAGTTCACTATATTAGCAGGGATTTTTCTGGCCATTTTGGGAAAAAGACCTTGTGATAACATTGGGAAAAATGCTCAACAAACATGCAATTCCCTTTCGCCATGAAGCAGAGGACAACATAAATTACGGGTTATTATCAAACAAAATCATTATAAAAAACAAAATACCGTAACTATCATCCAATTATGAGCCTAATGTTGATGATCTTTTTAAAAAAATTATAATCATACAGGGTTTTACACAGCTTTTAAAAAATGTGGGTTTTTGGGACTCCAATAAAAAAATAAATGGGGTCCAAACCTACAAATGTGGGTCCCATAGCTGAATTAATTTAAAAGTTTTAATGTATCATTCTGTTATCTTTTGAGGATGATATATATTTTTAACCATGGATATCGTGTTAAACATGCCGGCATGGATCCTCTGTCTCTTTTAGAATTAGATGTACAATCAGACGAGCTGGACTGTTCAGGTTCAGTATTAGCTGTCTTCGCTTCTTTTTCTTTGAGAAACTCACCGATGTTACTTTGACGTTTAGCCATTATGGCATCTCGTATCTATCCGATTTAAAGCGAATTTCACTACGGGCCAATCAAAATTTTGCCGGAAATTTACGAATACTTTTTTTACACACAAATGTATTTTAGGTATGATGGGAAATCCAACGTTTAGAATATTTCCGAAAAATTCTTGTCTACATTAACAGAATTTCAAACACGTTTACCCATTTAATTCAAATTGGTTTACAGATATTTTTGCGTCCTTCTGGACGAATACAATAATTTTTTTGCGTCCAACATAATTTTTTTTGCATAAAAAACGCAGAATTGCGCGTCCCGTAAAACCCTGAATCATAGCCAATTTTTACTAGTGAAGCTAGCTAAACAGGAGGTGCATACCCTTCCGGATCACCCTGTCTCACTTTTCTGGTGGAAGTTCACATGTCTAACCTAACTTGGCAGTTCCAAAGTTTTTACTTTGCTTCTGGATTGTGGCTCAGACACTAGAAATAGTAGATTTGTTTTTTGATTTAGTACAAAATTGAGAAAAATGCATGCTTTTTTGCATTAGGAATGGGTCCCTTTACCAGACCCTGTGGATACCCAGAAAATATTCCCGATTAGGGTTCATTCCTCATTTGCCATTGTAAACTCTAAGGATCTGTCTAAGCGGGATTTGAACATACCCCTGCAAAATTTTGTCCCAGCTTATTCTAAAAGCTAAAACACATTCTGGGATGTCCCAGAAAATCCTATTTATATAGTTCCAGCTACGATTTTCTGGAATTTTTCCTAAACTAGAAAAATTCTGGTATAATTTTAAATCTGAATAATTTTGATAATTTTCAAGATATTAATGAAGTTAATGATTTTAATGTGTTATTTTAAAGATCAGTCAAAGCTTATTAAATCATATTTTAATTTTATCTATTTTTGCCATAAAATATTATTCTCATTATTCTGACATAAGGTAAGTAAACAGCAAAGTGAAATAAAGTAGCCCAGGCTTAAGGTCACAGCCACAGGTGTAAAAAAAGTACTGATATACCAGTAAAACCAATTCAATGGGCTTTTGAAATAATATGGCGATACTAATTTCAACTATTCTAAGGGTGTGATACAGTAAAATATCAACAAAAAAAAAAAAAGATCCAACTACAACTAGTTAATGACAAAATCAGTGTTATTTGAATGTAATGGTGCAATATACATTCACATTTTAATGTGAAACAAGTGAAATGAAGTATCTTGATTCGAGTCACAACATCCCTGTCTAAGTTTGAACCTGTGGCACTTGAGTCTGGAATCCGAAATTTACAAATTACAAACATATACAATCAAACCTGCCATCTCTATATAAGGGTCACTTGGTTTTAAAAGTCAATTAAATTGTTTTTTATTTATGTTATTTGAATCACCTGTTATAAGGACCACTTGCCCATAAAGGCCATTTTACTGGTCCCCTTGTTGTCCTTTATAGACAGGTTTGTCTATATGCTCACACATTTACAGAACAGTTTCATATTCATCACCTACTTTTGTACATATTTATAACTTAAAACTTTACCTAACTTGAAAATGAATGGATTTCAGAGCTGACAACTGTATATTTTAACAAATCTACCAGTCTTGTTGATGAAAACCATTTGAGTGTACGCATAAGTCTCCTTAACAGTGCATGGCAATGGAAATTAAGCTAGATATGGAAATGTTGAAACACACAATTTTTATTGCTTGGCCTTATAAATACAACACAGGTAATTTTCTTACTTGTGATTAATTTCTGGGTGGGGTACACATACTTCACGGAGGCACATCAGTATTGAAGGAGGTCCCAATGGGAGGGTCGGAATGGGGTGTGTGTAAGATCCTAGCAAATCCGTGGTCTATAAAACAGGGTCAGAATGGGGAATCTAGGATTTTGTTTCTTAAGTGAGGCACTTAATGAATAATGAATCAAAATAGGAGGGTCAGAATGGGGGATATAGGATCCTAATAAAACAGGGTTTAATAAAAAAGTGTCAGAATGGGGAATCTAGTATTTGGATTCACTGAGGCACCAGTAGTGAATGATGGGCATAAAGGGGTCATTTGACTTTTGACTTTCAGTCGAGACTCAAACTGACTTTCTACAAAATCATATAAACACAATTACTGAGGTGGCCATGTGGTCTAGGGTGTGCTTTAACAGATCACAGTGCCTCTTACTTCTTAGGTTCCATTTTCATTCTAGACAAGTTCTATAATGTGAGAAAAATTTTGTTATTTTGTTTGCTTAAGGTTGCTGGTTTATTCCAGGTACTCCAGTTTCCTCCACCATCCCAGATTGCCTCGATATAAGTGAAAGAATTTTTACTGGGACCAAAAACACAGTAACTCCACTTCACAATTGCTGAATTTATTGCAAGTCTGGAGTTAAAACACTGTCCGAGAGTCTGATTATGCTACCATTACTTCAGACTTTTGTTTAATTTCTAAAATTCATCTGAGCTGTGTATACTGTAATTGGGTGGTCAAAATTATGTCCAAACTGTCAACCAAGTTACTAATAACAGTTAAGGAGACAAATGACATGATAGCATAATTTGATATAGAAATTTAAAATGCAAATCAGGATCAAAATGGTAAAGTTTTAATTCATTAATTTTGTAATTAAGGTAATGAGGTGTTATAATCAGTGTTAACGAGGATACCTGAGATTTAAAGATGAGAGCTAAGTTAAGATCTGACTAATACTATTATATGTTGGCATATTTAAGGATTTTTTCTTGCCACAACTTTAATGAACTGAATTGAGACCCATTTCAAATAAAAAAGGACCCTGATTTCTAATTTTTCAGTTATATTGTAACAGGCTTGTGGTTTTCTGGACATCTGGGTTCCTCCACCATTCCCTAACTGACTGTCTTGATATAAGTAAAATATACTGGACTAAAGCATACATTTTTATTGTGAAAATAAGAAAAAATCATACTATCTGGCTAAAGGAATGAAAAACAATTTCTGCCAGAGAGAGAGAGAGAGGTGATATATTAAGGTGTGTTATTGTGACATAAATGCAGTCCCGTTTTGAGAGAGAGTGAAGCCCTGTTTTAAGAGAGAGTGGAGTCCCGTTTTGAGAGAGAGCAGAGTCCTCTTTTGAGAGAGAGGAGAGAGAGAGAGAGAAAGAGAGGTGATATATTAAGGTGTGTTATTGTGACATAAATGGAGTCTCGTTTTATTATCCCATATATACTAGTATATACATAGTATAGGAAAACAACACTGACCTGTCTACTTGACCTTTAATTTAAATATTAATTACTGACAAACCTATTTATGCATAGAGAACACAGTGTTTATTTCATCAACATAAAGGGTAACATGCATTGCTTATTTATTAACTTCATATCCGAACACTACCCCAAATTGGGTAGAACATCGCATAGGAATATCTCTGATGAAAGGTCAAGCGGACAGGTCAATATTGTTTTACTGAATATATGTAATATATCAACACCGTTATATATTAATATGTAGCCTACATAAAACAATACAACATTGTTTATCTTCTCCCACCTTAAAATTAATAACGCTCCCCTGTACAGTGTTGGAAATAGCAGCCAGTCTGGTAACGTTTACCCTCCCCGACACAGTGTTGGAAATAGCAGCCAGTCTGGTAACTTTTACCCTCCCCAATACAGTGTTGGAAATAGCAGCCAGTCTGGTAACTTTTACCCTCCCCTATACAGTGTTGGAAATAGCAGCCAGTCTGGTAACTTTAACCCTCCCCGACAGAGTGTTGGAAATAGCAGCCAGTCTGGTAACTTTTACCCTCCCCTATACAGTGTTGGAAATAGCAGCCAGTCTGGTAACTTTTACCCTCCCCGACAGAGTGTTGGAAATAGCAGCTAGTCTGGTAACTTTTACCCTCCCCCATACAGTGTTGGAAATAGCAGCCAGTCTGGTAACTTTTACCCTCCTCGACACAGTGTTGGAAATAGCAGCCAGTCTGGTAACTTTTACCCTCCCCTATACAGTGTTGGAAATAGCAGCCAGTCTGGTAACTTTTACCCTCCCCGACAGAGTGTTGGAAATAGCAGCTAGTCTGGTAACTTTTACCCTCCCCCATACAGTGTTGGAAATAGCAGCCAGTCTGGTAACTTTTACCCTCCTCGACACAGTGTTGGAAATAGCAGCCAGTCTGGTAACTTTTACCCTCCTCGACACAGTGTTGGAAATAGCAGCCAGTCTGGTAACTTTTACCCTCCCCTCTACAGTGTTGGAAATAGCAGCCAGTCTGGTAACTTTTACCCTCCTCGACACAGTGTTGGAAATAGCAGCCAGTCTGGTAACTTTTACCCTCCCCTATACAGCGTTGGAAATAGCAGCCAGTCTGGTAACTTTTGGGAAGGGCTGGTTACTTAATCAACAGTCTCTGATACACCACAATAGAAAGTTGAACATTTTAACTTATTTCAAACACGGTCTCACATCTACCTAAAAGTTATAACTTTAATCTAGTACTAAGGACCCAGTGTAGCTACTTATCAAAATTTTTCAGGTGTTATTCAAAAATTTTTTTTGTGAAAAATGAAACTATAAAAGATTTTTTTCCTGTAAGTTCCCTCCAACAACATTCATCGCCTGCTTTGAAAAGCATGTGACAAATGATTTAGTTATTTGGTCATTAAAATGTTTAAAAAGAGTAGTGTACCAAAAGCTTTAACTGGAAATTGTCAAAGTTGGGTTTTAATGATGGGAATTTTGGTAGCCTGAAAATGGTGATTAATAGCTAAAAAAGTAAATAAATAAAATAATAGATACATAAATACACATGTAAATAAATAAAATTAAAAAAAACATTAGAAAATGATCGCAAAATCAATTTTAGCCACCAGGAACAGATACAGGCAGTATATAACACAGTCATTTTATATGTGTCTTTTAAAGTTTAAATATTGATTAAACTGATCTTTTATAAATTGATTTAGTTAACACAACACCAGCCGTAAATCAAAAACAAGTGTTTTAGATCTAAGGTTATAATCTGCTAGTTTTTTTGTAATAAAACACCTGTACTTCCTGGTGTAACAAAACAAGAAGTGTGTGTAACTAAATGTCTTACTATGGTAAGGCCAAAACAAAAAATTCCATTTACAAAAAACACTCTTAGGAAAATAAGGGTTGGTAGGTTGGCAATTGACGTATCGCCGGTCATACTTTTTATGTTCCGACACTGGCCGCCATCATGGTACCAAAGCAACAAATAACGTACTAGTGTCTATGACGTCATGAAACGGCAAAATCCAGACCAAGTTTTTATTCTTTTTGCATGTAAATCAAGCGTGCTGGCCATTTGTCAGAACATTGTGGGCGTGGCCGGCGATCTGTCAATTATGTTAAGACACTGACCACCATAACAGTACCAAAGCAGCATCATGGCAACTAATGATGTACTAATGTCAGTGATGTCATAAAATGACGCAATTCAGGTAGAGTTTTCATTCTTTTTCCGTGTACATCAAGCATGCGAACCTTTGTCGGAACATTGTGGGCGTGGCCAGCAATACGTCAATTGTTTTAAAAAGTAAATTTTGACCAAACATGTATGAGGTAAGGATGCCAACTTTCTTTAATAATGCTTGTCAAAATATTGTCACAAAAACTTTAGGAAACATAAAAATTTAGGGTAGGTTGGGTTAGTTGTTGTTGAATGCTGCTTAACATCACATCAGCAACTTCCAGCTATATGTATTTGTGACAGGAACTACTTTATAAACCTCAAGATAACAGGAGATGAATATAGAGGGGCTGAGCTAGCTAGCCATGGTAATGTTGTATATATTAGATATAATCACAAGCACTTGTTTCTGATATTAAAAAAATAACACCCCATACTTAAGTAAAGTATAGGGTGTTATTTTTTTTAACATCAGAAACAAGTGCCTGTGGATATAAAAGAGTGATTTACAGCGAAACTTTCTGGTCAGGATCTTTTAGTCTTATAGTAGAACACTCGCTTTTCATCTGGGAGGAATGGATTCATTCCTCAGAAGGGGCACTCAGCGAGGGAATTTTTTTTCTGGTGTTTCCTCTCTCCTGTTACATATTCGCCCAACAAAATAACCCACGGAGGGGGAAAATCTCAATATAACATGGGAGGAATGTAGCGGGGCTGAGCTAGCCATGGTAATGTTGTGTTGTATATAGTAGATATAATAGAGTGAATTACTGCGAGACTTTCTGGTCTGGATCTTTTAGCCTTATGGTAGAATGCTCGCTTTTCATCCAGGAAGACCGGGTTCTTTCCTCGGCAGGGACACTTAGTAAGGAAGTGGGCTTTTTTTCTGGTGTTTCCTCCCTTAAGTTACAAATGACAGTATTGTTAAGGCCTAAGGGGCAAAATCTAAGTACCGTATTCTAACATTACATGAATGCAAAAACATTGATGTTTTTTTTAAGTTTTTGAAAAAAGCTCCTGCTGAAAAATCCCAGAATGATAACTGCAACATGATGTCAAGAGCCACTATTCTTTCCTTGACAAATATCAGAAAACATAAATGGTATGACTAATACTTACCTAGAATTGCTTTTTGTGCATCTTTAGCCTCAGAGGTAAGTATTGCTTCATTACCGATAAAATCATCTTCTGTTGCGAAACTAACCAAAGCAGAGGATGAGGCCAAAACTGGTTCACAAAAAACTAAAACTCTGGAATGATGTGTGGGAGAGGCATTAGATTTATAACATTTTATACTGGCTATTAAACACCCTGCTGCACATGTGACACTTTTAACACACAACTTAAACTGGTCCTGGGTACTTTCATCTGACACTTTTTGTCCTGCAGTTCGGCATATATCTGTTATTATAGCTATATGCTTTGAAATATTTGAGCACAGATCTATAATAAGCTGCGATGAAAGTTCTTCAACTCTGGAACGCTTTAACTGAACACAACTAAGTTTAATTTCTAAACCGGCTAAGGATACACAGTATTTGTCCACTAAACCAGGCAAAGCTTGTGAGCAATCTGGAAAGTTGATAGCAGTCAGATATGCTACATGGCTACAAAGCTCCACAAAGGATACAGTGATGTTTGTTAACTCTTGTAACGCTTCAACAATTTCTGACCATTTTGTTGTTATCATATGGACAAGAGTAATTACATTTTTCATCGATAATGTTAATGATTTCAATGAAGTAAAAACTCTATCTTTTATCTGGGACGGAGAATTAGTATGACTAGATATCACATGTTCTGTTTTAACTGGTCGGCCATCGCAAGACAGAATTAGTAACTCAGCGACCGCCTGCATCTTGCTTTGACATCTTTCGCATGAGTTTGAGATTGCACGGGCATGACTAGTATTCATTGCATGTCAAAATATATTTGCCTTCAACCCTGCATTCACAGAGAAGGCTACCACATAGATATAAATACCATGATAAGAAATTCCTTCAAATGAGAAATAATGTTGATAAAAAAGTCATATATTACTGAAGAATTTTTTTCTAGTCTTTTTGCATAAAGTAATTTTTAGATGGTCAACGTTTTAAACTAAAATGTTCTAAACAGCTGTTTGCAAACTCAACTTTCCAAAACGTAACAACCAACGTCTACTTGATAAGTTGGTTCGATGTCATCTAACGTGAATCCAGCAAATATATAATAACAATAATTGCATTTTTAAAGTCCACTGAGATCTGACAGACCTCTTACGAGTCGGTGAACGAGTAAAAAACTGTTCATAAGTCAACATAAAAATATTACTACAGCAGCCCATTTTGAATTCACTTTCTTCTTAACCTGTATTCTTAGCATGCATAACGTAGTGTGATTGCACTTCCTGGTTGCACCTGCATTACGGTGCATATCGTCTAAGTAATGAACAAGTCTTTGTGTCTAGAAGTAGAACGCTTGACAAAAGTGGGCGTGGTCAAATTTAAACAGGAAGTGAACTTCAACAATAAAAGTGTGTAAAACAAAGATTTACGGACAACGGTGCTCCGAAAAAAGAAGGATATTTAAACTTGACAACAAACAAACACCTTTTTCACAGAAATCATTTTATTTATTTTTTTTGCTGAATTTGAAAATACCAAAGAATTTAAAATGTACAGATTTTGTAACTACTAATCGCTATGGAAATGTTAAATATACATAAATAAATCTAAAATAAACAAATAAAATACACATAACAAATAATGACTAAATATAGAACATCTATTTATAGTTAACCGTTATTCTGATTACTGATTGGTTTATATTTATAAATGCGGATTTTTAAGTATATATATTTAACGAATGTATTTTTCATATAACCGTTTCAAAAGATCCTCAGAGGTACGTACTAGCCTACGTGTAACTTTTTAACAAAACACATTCAAAATTTAAAGTGGTAATTGTAATGTGTTTGATTTTTAATCCGGATTTTTAAAATGGTATTTTAAACTGAAAACGATCAAAGTTGGAAAAAAACATAAATTATATCCCCACACACCTATCTTTTGTTGTAATTGGATCATTAGACCAAATGGTACTTAGACCATCACACAAGTCAACACGAAATTTTATCAGGTCCGGGGCTCATCCCAAGTCGGAATTGAGTGGATCTACTTTAAATACGTTAATTAATGTTTGGGCTACAAAATTTAATGTTATTGTATTTATATTTAACATTTACTATTTTATTATTATTATTATTATTATTATTATTATTATTATTATTACAGGCTACACACGGTATGGCACGACTTAGATCCTTTCTTTGTGGCGCTGGCACGAGACTGAAGTCATATACAACACATGATAATACATTACATGGTAAGTGCATCGTCAATCACAATAATACACCTCTCTCTCTCTCTCTCTCTCTCTCTCTCTCTCTCTCTCCAGGCTCTCTCTCTTTCTCTCTCTCTCTCTGATATGCCATACCATGACTTTCATTCTTTTCTTCCTTTAAAAAGTTTTTTGCAACTGTCTCAGTGATCCATCCTTAATGACACGTACGGTGTTGTCATATAACATTTTTTGAATGTATTTTATGATTAAATTCAAAAACTGGTATATGACGGTGTAATTGACTGATCATGATAAACACACACATGCTCTCTCTCTCTCTCTCTCTCTCTCTTAGTTATCCATCCTTAATGTCTTTATTCACGGTGTAATCAGTAACTTATCATGACACACACACACACACACACACACACCCCTCTCTCTCTCTCTCTCTCTCTCTCTCTCTCTCTCTCTCTCTCAGCTACAGTTAAATCCATCATTACTTTTTATTACAGGAAGAGACAGATATAAGCTGGCCTTAATCTTGGACAAGTTCATGACCTTATCCGAGGGAGATTTCAAAGACTACATTCTGAAGAACTACAATAAATCTGAACTCGACATAGCCTTTAGTTTCGGTAAGCTAGTAAAGTTGGATGTAGTGAGGAGACTTAAAATAATCGTTATATAGGCAAGAAATAAATAACCAGATTTTGAACCATGAGCGATTCGTTATCGATATTTTTTAAAACTTTTTATAGGTGTTTTTTTAAAATTTCATAATGAATCGGGCCTTTGCACCCGTGCATGTAGTTGGTTAACATTGTTTTACGTCGCATCAGACAGTTTTTCTTATTGACAAGTTAATATGACTTGATTCTCTAGTGTACACGTATGGCGATTTTTAGGCTGTACACGACGACCGCAGTGTCGCAGAGCACTAACAGATCCAACCAGCAGATCTATCTAAAAGTCTACGGAATAGCAAAACCCCTTTCTCACTTGCAGTTTTCTTGTCGCGGGTCGAATTCACTTGGTAAGCGTGTGAGGTTGGGGTTCGTGGGTATTTTTCGTTTCTTCACAGTGGGTTTTAATACACGTGTTTTTCATTACACACGTGACTGGTGTAGCTAGCTAATTACAGGAAGGGGTTGCCCTTCCAGAGTACCTGATTTTACTTCCCTGTGGAAATTAAGTTCATGTGTGTTTAGCCTAATTTACCAGAAAGTTTTTGCTTTGCTTTGGGATTGTGATTTGGACATGAATCGTTATGTTTGTTTTTGCTTCCCACATACTTTACAAAGCATATTTCATGGGAATTTGTTTTATTCTTATTTTAACTTTAATTCCAGCATACGAATCTGCTTGTTGTTGCGATGTTCGAGTTCTTCTGGACATTGAACTGGGGAAAATAGACAAATGTCTGAACAGGCTAGTACCACTTGTTTCTGCCGGACAATGTCAACACGTGGTCAATCTTCAGCTGTTTAGATCGCCGTTCATGTCCGGCTTACCAATCAAGCGTGTGGATGATGATAAATGGAAATTAGAAGGTGGATACGGCTGTTTTAATGTTGTGTACAAAGCCCGTGTTTGTTCTAGCATAAGACTGGCTCACTTAGCATGCGCCCACGGAAAATTTGAATTGGTAAAGACTTTAAAAGAGATAGGATGTGACTTTGGTAGTCCAAATGAAAAAGATATGTCGCCATTTGAAATGGCCATTATTTATGGTCATATGGAGATTTTTAACTTTTTGATCTCCGATGTAGAGACAAAAATATCCGACAAATCATTGATAAAGGCTGCTGACCATGCCAGAGTAGATATGCTTTCGGAATTATTGAAACGGAAGCCTTTTTCGAAAGCATGTGTCAGCACCGCGCTGTCGTCTGCTGTGTATTCTTGTGACACTGCCATCATGGAGATGTTGCTAAGAGCGGGGGCCATACCCAGTAAGGAAGCCATGAATTTTGTAATCTCTACAGAAGACCTGTCAACAGTGGAACGTTTTTTGACATCGGGTGCAGAAATTGATCCAGGGAGTTTAGCCAATGCAGTAATAACGGGTTAGTATATTTTTGTTAACAGTGTTCATTCTAGAAAGGACTCTTGCACCAAAGCCCCCAAAATAATAATTTAGTCCCAGAAAAATACTGACTGTGGGCCAGTCCTATTAGACCGAATTTTATGCCAATTTACCTTGACCAGTAACGTCTTTGTCATCAATTCTACCTTGACCAGTAACGCCTTTGTCATCAATTCTACCTTGACCAGTAACGTCTTTGTCATCAATTCTACCTTGACCAGTAACGCCTTTGTCATCAATTCTACCTTGACCATTAACGCCTTTGTCATCAATTCTACCTTGACCAGTAACGCCTTTGTCATCAATTCTACCTTGACCAGTAACGCCTTTGTCATCAATTCTACCTTGACCAGTAACGCCTTTGTCGTCAATTCTACCTTGACCAGTAACGCCTTTGTTATCAATGTTTGCGTCTAACCGCCTCTTTTTATGTGTTGTTGGACCACTGGTTTTGTACTAGTTTGGGCCATTCAAAAACACTTGAACCCCACCGCCACAAGTTTACTGACTGGTTTTATTCAATACCCCTAGGCCTATTAACCAGTGTATCTTTAGTTTCTTTATTTTTCTCTCTCATTCAGTCATAGTCCCGTCACATAGTATTGTTAGTATGATTGTTTATCCCCAAGTACCAAAAAGTGTAGGACTTTGATGACCGAATACTTTATTAGACCACAGTGTTATATCAAATTCTACTTTGTTACATCTTGCTGTATAAGAGTGCTTGTTAGTTTGCTTCACGGTTGAGGGTCGGATACTTTGGTTTCCGCTACTATCCAATAATTTGATCGTTTGACATAAATAAAAACAATCGTGAAACAAGTGTAGAATTCCATTACACCGTTTCATTCCACCACCCCAGGACTGGACGTCTTATTGTACATTATTATTTATTTAAATCTTGTTCTGATTGCAACACATATCAACTTCGATCTAGCCATTCTAACAATTTATTTTTATATAGACCTAATTCAGAATTACGAAAATGATCAATTTCATACTCGGGTTGAATAATTTGGAATTCATTACCAACACAATTTAAAAATGCGACATCTTTGAAGAATTTCAAAAAAGTTATATCAAAGTACTTTTTTACATATTAATTCGATAATATTATATTATCTTAACATTTGGTTGTTTAATATATACACTTGTACATAGTTTTATACTTAGCATATGTTTTATATTTTGCGTGATTATATAGTTTAATTATTTTTAATTACTACATGTAAAGAAATGTTATTTTGTATTAATAGTATGTAATCCGGCACTCATATTGGAGGGCCTTATGTAAGATTGGCTCAGTCCAAATAAGCAACCCTCGAAAAATAAAGTCATTATTATTATTATTAACAAATCTTGACTTAGTCGTCACGAACACGCCATTACATCACTCCACTCCAACACCCAAGATACTCCATTTTGTTATCAACTACATGTATATATTTTATGGCAGACTACAATATTTATTTTTATTTTTTCTATATTCATATATTTTAGAAAACGTCGACATGGTGCAGCTTCTGATATCACGTGGATGGACGGAAAAATTGAATAGGAATCTTGATACTCCACTCCTGATATGGGCGGTTTTCAATAATCACGTGACTATAGTGAAACTTTGATTGGTCAGAATGCGGACATTAATGTCAATCATCGTGGTTACACGGCGCTGGATTGGGCGTTGGCACTAGGATGGGCGGAGTGTATACTATGCTTAGAGTCAATTGGTGCAAAATCCAATCCGGAAATTACACTACATTCCCCTCCTCTTTTGGAAATTTGGAATGTTAAACCAACTACAGTATGTGCAGCAGATGTGATTGACAGACTCGTATGTAGAGGTGGTGACGTAAATGTGTGTAAAAATGTTGGTACATTTGATACCCGATACCAAACGCCGCTAGGTTTAGCTGTTTCGAAACGTGACATCCAGTCAATCAAATGTCTGCTTAAGTATGGTGCCGACCCTTTTTATTGTCACGAGGAAGATGGCAACAACTCCCCTCTGTTTACCGCCATTTTCCGTGGTGATTGGGCTGTTGTCAGGGAAATGATTTTGTGCAATGTAGCAGCATTCCCAAACAGTACTCAAAAGAAGTTGTTTTTTGAAAAAATTTGTGATCGCGGTTACCATAATTACGTTGGCCTTTTGCTTAAATGTGGTTGGAAAATAGATCGCAAGGACTTAATGACCTTACATGAAAAATGTGACAATGACGAACTGAAAGCAATTTTTAAAGAACATATGAACAAGTTACAAACATTGAGTTCGTTGTGCGAAAATACAGTACGTCACTTCTGTGCCTTTAACATTCACGAGTTTCTACACAACCAGCTTCTACCAATACCAGTAAAATATGAGTTGTCGCTGAAAGGGATAATTCAAGAGTTTGGACACTTCCATTAGAAGCCGTGCTTTAGAATAAATATCCGGACTATGTAACGGAGTCAATCAAATCTAAATTAAACTTTCAGTTAGAAATCTAAACTTGTTCTAATTGTGTGTTGTCGAAAGATAATAATTGGAATGTAAAAACAAGCACCGATTCCACAATCATTCATTAACTTAAATCTGTATTCAGAAATTTAAGGTGTCATTTCGAGGATCACTTCTAGCTTATAACATCTGACCCCGGTTTCACAATCATCCCTTAGCTAAGATTTGCCTTAACTAAAATCTTGCAAAATTTCAAATCTTTATAATTTTGAAGATATTGAGAAGTTTAAGGTGTCGTTTTTAGATCACTTCTAAATAGATTAAAATGTTTGCATTTAGTTTTGACAAAAATATTTATCAGTAGTTCCAAAAAGAGAGTACAAAAATATGCTAAATTTAAGCTAAGGAATGATTGTGAAACCGGGGCCAGCATTTGGTTTTGAACAAAATGTTCATTTATAACACCAACAGAGATTGCCAAAAACACTAAATTTAAGGAAAATCTTAGTTAAGGAATGGTTTTGAAACTGGACCCGTTGCTTAATAACAAATTTTCCTTGTAAGTGGATAGAAATACAGACTATGTACCAGGTTTTAGAGATAATTGATAGGCTGTTCCATCAACAAAACTGACTGATTTCTATAAATACAGAGGTTCGTCTATGAAAGAAGCCATTCATGACTTTTGGTTTAAAAAAGTATCGAAATTATGTTTCGTCCAAAACACCTCAACATAAACTTGTTTGTGTTTTAGATAATGAAGAATTAGTGTGTTTTGCTAAAATATTGGGTCGTTTGTCAAAATAAAGGATGACTTTAATTTTTCAACTTTCCTTTTCTATAAACCATTATACCTGCTTATGATGTAATATTTTCACAATTAATACGCTATGGTATATCTTGTATCCACTACGGGAACTCAATACAACCAAACAAGCTGCAGCTTACAAAAAAATTTGATGCAAGGATATTGTAAGCCGAGACTAATCAAGGTCCTCAAAAAGTTTTATGGCTGTCATCAATAATGTTGATAAGCAACTGGGTATAATTGAGTCCCATATTTCCCCGTTCTTTTCATTCCTAATTTTGTTTGTACACGTCACGGGTGGTTGTAGCTAGATAAACGGGAGGTGCTTACCCTTCTGGAGCACCCGATCTCAGTTCCTTGGTCGAAGCTCTCGTGTTTAACATAATTTGCCATATTCAAAGTTATTACTTTTCTTTAAGATTGCGGTTTGGTCATGGATTTGTATGTTTGTTTTTGATGTAAATATCAGCTTGTTAACACGTTATAGCGATTTAAGGTTGTTGAACTTTTCTAGATTGAAGTTTTTTAAGTTAAAGAAAGCGTACTGACAAGGCTTAAATTTACTGATTGGGTGTAATTGCTCCATGTGGTTGTGTGTTGAACACCTTGTGACACCCCCACACCCGACTTTGGACGTTTCCTAGTGCAAATGTCGAGAAGTGTGCTAAATAGAACTTTTCAGTGGAGGGCCTATAGACTTTGCACAAGGAATATATTCCTGGGTTTTGATAGTAAATTGTCTTTTGTCAATTGATCTTTGTAATAGTCTTAAAGTATTCAGTATTATCAGTCTTAAAGGGGTAAGACACTGAAATTAATATCTTGTGCACGCCTAGAAAGTCTCCGGTCACCCCTCCATGTCGGAGACAGTAAATTATTCAGTGAACATTTAGACTGAAAAGTTCTGGTCGCTCAAACTGGAGACCATCGGTAAGTCAAATTACATCATGACTTAGCTATGGTTCTGGACCATCAAACCGGGGGTCGATAACGGGCTAGCTATTTGGTTTACGTTTTAAGCTATGGCTCTGCATGGTTCATCATTTCATTTTGTATGTGGTCCGTTTTTATGTAATTGGTAGGATTAACATTCCTTATCCCAAATATATTCTGGGTCTGTTGGTTTAATTGATTTTTTTTTTTAAATATTCAGTTGCTTCATTTTGGCCTCAAAATAAATAATATTTTACAATCAGCGACCACAGGCACTTGGGGTCAGGTAGTTTTTTTAAATAGAGAAAATTAAGAACATTTTAACTTGAGTGTAATAAAATCAGTTTATTTCTGAACGTTCAGAACGTTGTCAGATATAAAAATAGCAAAATATATTGCTGTTAGGTCGATAAAATAATAGTTAGAAAAAACAAACCTGACCCCAAGTACCCGTCACAAGGGCCAGTTTCATAATAAAATCAAAAAAATACCTATAAGTATATAAAAAGAATATACTTATGGGTATTTTTTAAAATTTTCATTTAGAAACTGGCCCCTGTGGTGTCCGTGTACAGCCTCGGGAAATACATCTGATTGTAATTAAATGTCGAAGTTACCATCAACACTAGTCACAAATGTTCCGCTTTGTCCAGATATTTACTCCTAATAAAACTTTCTAAGTCTGCTCAGATATTATTATTATTATTATTATTATTATTATTATTACTATTACTATTATTATTATTATATTCTTTATTGCCACATAATTGAGAGTATATTAATACAATCAAACATATATATAACATATAAATTAAATACAAGACAATTGTGATAAATTGTTCATGCATGGTCTTTGTTTATCCATCCTCGATAGTCTTTATTTTTAGTAATCTGTTTAGATGGAAATCTCCAGTGTTCCCGTATAGAGCGAGACTTTTCGCGAACCGCTTCACTTCCTAAGACCGCTTTAAAATATAGTTCCTTATTTCGCCAGTCGGTCAAGATTATTTGTATGAAACAAATAAAAACAAACTCACATTGAATCTATTCATGAATAATTTGCGCTAAATAGCAATGTTTATTCTATTTTCACCAACAATGAAAGTAGCGAATGAATATGAAGGGACGCTAATTTATGCGATTTGTCAGTCACGCGTTTCCGGATAAATAGAATAACAAAGCTACTTCCGGCAAGAAAAGGAAAAATGAAAAACACTTTTATTTAAAGGTATATATTTGAAAATTGTGTATTGTTACATGTTATTTTCATCCACGTTTCTGTCCTCAAATGTTGGTCCAACCAAATTCAGTGCGCCAAAGGCGGAAGTGGACAGACAATGTCTCTTTCCGTTTGAACATATGCAACTACTTCCTTCCGCTAAAATTCTCACTTGTGCAAAAGGCGGCATATTGAAAGGAAATAAAGGAATTATTTATTTTTACCCAACATGACAACAAATGCAATCCAAACATTAGAACTGGTTAAATAAATCCTTATGTTTATATCAGAACGGTCCAAGTTCAACAGTTAAAGAAATTGAACTTTTTGGAAATTTCAATGTTTCCTCTCTTGGTCTCGAAAGAAGAAAGGGACAAGATTTGCCACTTCATTTTTTGCCATTATCGTTATTTTTCGACAGTGTATGGACGATATTTGTCTGGCTATGACATAACACAAATGTATACAATTGAACTTATTTAACTTTTATTTACCATTTTGAAATATGAACTTCAAAATATAGAAAATAATTCCTGCTAAATTATAAGTATCAGCCGGCCAGGAAAAGGAAAATGCAGTGAGGCGACGGACTCTTACATTGGACCTTCCAAATACTAGTGGGATGCTCGACCAACTGAGCTACCCAGCCACCTTTCAAGGCTGATCTACCACATTCTGAGAGTGAACTTTTCTTCCGATTCCCTCCCTTTAATTGAAACCACCTGGTTCAAACCTGTTAGTTGGCCACTTCCCAGGGTCGGGCGAGCCACCAAATGTAACAGGAAAAAAATGCATTGGCCAGACCAGGACTCGAACCAGGAACATTTCAAAACAGCGATTTACTAGCAAATTAAATGTAGTTGCCCTTACACACAGAACGTTAAATATTGTCACAAAAACATTATTGCAACGAGGACCCTAAGGTATTGCAAGCATGTCATTATTCACGATTTCGAAAACACAAAGTCTCGCGTCGGCCGAAGTCTCGTTTAAGTCTCGTGGGGGGAGGCAAGTCCAACAGGTTGCTGAAGAAACACTACATTGAGATGCGGTTACGCTGTTGAAAATTGTGAATTAGCAGTTCTTCGTTATCGTTTTCACCAACAATTATGACGAATAAAAGAAATAAATAATACAGAAAGTGAAACAGTGTGTATTTATCATTTATTTGTAGGAATTATTTGAATTACAGCAACCAAAAAGGAAACGGAAAGTTGACACGGCTGTTAAAAAAAGATGACTACGTTTGTTAATTTATCTGTAGTTGATATATCTTTCCTATGTGTCAAGTAAAGTGGTATAGAAATGAGTAAAACCCGTTATTAGTTAAGAGTAAAAACTGGTAATTGTTGCTATTTTAAAAAAATAAATAAATAAACCACTCACTTGCCATAGTAGAAATTTTCCTCACTGATAGGCTGCGAATAGCTGCCCGATTTACAGAAATTAAATTATGAAGGAATGTGAATAAATGGTTGAAAAAGTAATTTTTACCATTAAACCATCAAGTTTGTTATCATCAATTATAAAAGATCGAATTAACCCCGTGCCTATGGTGTAAAAATTATTTTTATATCTAATGTTCCCCCTTCTATTTTTGTTTAAAAATTGCCTTTATTTCACCCTTTTCCCCTTGTAGTATCCAAAATCTTGATTATGGTTTCATTTTTCGACATTTGTTGTTTCTCAGGATATTTTTTATTTTACATTTTTTATAAATGACTTTTTGCTTCCATTTTGCATTAAATTTTAAAGATTGACAAAATTCTACAATTTTTATGGTATTTCACAGGTTACCGGCATATCGTTACAGAAAACCTGTATAGGTATTTTCACCCAAAGTTTTCCGCTTTAGAAATTAAATAATTTGAATTTTATTTCATTATAAAGTCTTTGTTTAACAAAAAATAATAATAGTAATAAAAATAAAAATTAAAAATCATTTTGAGAATATAGTTCAAACATCAGCTGGTTCATCGTCGCAGAATTTTATTTCATGTGCTCTTTAACGGTAAGTTTAGAATGAATGAATAAATGAATGAATGAATTTATTTATTTATTTTATTTATTTATTTATTTATTTGAATACACAGTCATTAACTACGAAGTCATGAAATTAGAAGTATTAATTCATGGCAGTTTCAAAACTGGTGTGGGTACTAGTAACTCAGAATCATAATATTCAGAATAAATTAAGGTAATTAATTAATCCGTTAATGAGATTAACATCCTGTAGGTACATTTTCAACGTAGAATATACTATCATCTGATTCAATGGTTTGGAATTTGCTTCCGTTATCAATAAGTTACCTCATCTTGTGATAAGGTATGCAGATTATCAGCATTAATTAGCAAACTTTACCTGTGGAGAAAAATATGTAATTTACACTTTCGTACATGTAATACTAACAAGTCAAAACTATCACTTTTGAAATAAATAAATGGCTGAATGAATCTCGGTTTCAGTAATTTTCTATAACAGTAGTTCCGAAATTATGATAATGAAAAGATAAAAATATTAAATTTTAAAGATCAAAAGTTAAAAATGTTTGTGCAGTTTAAACTTAAATATATTGAAGACCTCTAGAAATAAAAAAAAGGAATTTGAAATAAGGAATGTGCTATGTGATAAATAGTCAGCGACGTTGAACACAGAATACTTTCAGACTGTTAAATGTCATTGATCAAATTAAATATGAAGATTTTTAGAGTAAAATTTCAATTTTTCGAAAAAAATTGTTAATTTTACCCTAAAAAAAGATTGCCAAACTGATATTAATACATTATAAAATATTAAATTTTACATTGACCTTATACAGATATAATTAGGAAAACAAAATGATTACGGTATTTAGTCGTATGAGATAAGTTTTAATTATAGAAAAAATATAACCAGATTAAGAATTACATCACAGATTAAAAATTGAAACTGGACGTAGTTCAAAAAAGGAAAGGAAAGATAAATTATGTAATAGTAATTTTATAGAAGATGAAATTCATTTCTTGATAGACTGTCAAGTAATTTTGACAGATAAAAGAAATAATCCATTTTCGGCTGTAATAAATACATCAAATAAACGCTTTAATAATTAAAACTCTTTGACAAATATTTTATATATTTTAAGTTTTTAAGATTTTTATATACTTAAAGACTTTTGTACAACCTGGGGTACGACAAAAGTTTTTTTCCCCATTTCAATCGTCGTATTCTATGCTGCAACTATACTGGACGAATGTAGCTTGCCCCCCCAAGCCTCGTTTTCGTTCATAGGTGTTATCTCCCCTGTCATGTTTTCGAAATGGTGAATGCAGTTTGATGTATTTCAGAACTTCATTTTTCCCAATTAAAAAAGGCAGAAGGTAGTTTTTGAAAAATGGAACATTAACAATGGTAAAGTTCATGTTAATTAATCATTTAATTGTAATAAAAAAATTCTTAAATATATTTACTATTATGGCAACTCGGTAGTGCTCAGTTTGTATGTAGAAGGTCGGATATGAACTCATGCGGGGTCTGACATGAAAATTAAGGTAGTGACTGTTCTCTCGCCAAGCAATCAGTATTAGAAATGAAAGTAACGGGGTCCTATGGAAGAGACCTTGAAATTGATGCTATGTGTCATGCCATTTCACCTATATAGCTGGTGATGTCTCAGTATAAGTAAAATATTCTTGACTTGGAAATAAAACTTCATTCACCAGGATCTCTTGTTTTCATTTCGCACTTAAGATCCCATGCATACATACATCTGTGTCTAGAGCTAGATGTATTAATATGAGTCGTAATAAAAATCATAAAATAAACTAAAAAACACACATCAGTGCCTTGGTAGCTCACTTGGGATCTCCCTGATTTGCACAGTGGACTTATTTCTTTGAAGCACTGTGTAGCTTATGAATGACATTACCTAAGACCTAAAACTGCCTGGGTTCAAATCTCAATTGATAGGTACAAAGTGTGAGATTATAGGTTGCTTTTTGTAGTTTGGTGGTTTTTTCTATGGGTACTCCAGTTTCCTCCAATATCCCCAAAATAACTGTCTCATAGTTATGCTTTTGTATGGCATGTACAACTCCACATTCAACTGCACGGTGACTGCAACTTTGGTCTTAAAAACCCCTCTCATTTGTAAAGATGGGTTCACCAGTATACCACATGAATAACCCTTCCCCTTATGTTTTTGCTGCACAATTTTCATTTGATATAGCATTGCAATTGTTAAAATATTCCAGTAAAAAATGATGTTATTTCAGGAATTGGTGGTTATTTCAGGAGTTGGTGGTGAAATTGTTTTCCAAAACATTCCACACAAACTTTAAGGGGTATTGATCACACTCGCATTGTACATCTGAAAATTCACATAAAGTTATAGATTACATTTACGATTTATACATGTACACATCGGGATGCAAAAAACAGTGGATGCAACACTGAATCAGGGGAGACAACTCTGACAGTTATGCTAAATTCATTGACAGCAGGATATTCTTTACAACAACAAAATTGGCGATCATAGTCTTACAGAGATGACCATTATAAAGAGTGTTGACTGTATAAGGAATTTACCAAATATTACAAGTCTGACTGAAATGGTGCACATTTGACCTTAATTTTTAACATGTATGAAGAATTAAAAAAATCTTGAGGTCTTGATCTGGTAGACTGACATTAATTTCGAATCTTAATACATTTGCAGTTTTAAATCTATGTACATGTATGTTTTCTTTTGTAGAGTCAAGTCTTGAAGATTAAAAAAAAAAAACAAACGCTGAGATCAAGCCTTTCAGAAAATCGTTGAACTCATCATAATTCATATTGTATACAGAGTTCATGATCAGTCATTCAGCTCAAGTCAGCAGTGGCGTTCAGGTCAACAGTGGCTTACAGGAAGTGGTTGTTTTTCCATCGACTCCATCCAGAAACATGTCATTGGTAGATCTGGGGAAACGGCTATTAGATGCTGCAAAGAGAGGCGAAACTGAAGAAGTGCGAACACTAATGTCAAATGGTGCTCCGTTTACCACAGATTGGGTAGGATTTATGATGTTTTCTGTTTTCATAAGAACTTAGTTATTCATTCTTGCCCAGTACTTCATGAAATATTTAATTATCAGACTATTGTTGACCTTTGATCTGTTTTACTTCTTAATATCAGTCTCATTCACTTAATTCAGCAATTAATCAGTCAATCAATCATTTTGTCTGGAGTAATTTTCCATAAGTACGACTGGCCATTTTATGAAAGTTGGTACAAAGCATCAACAGTAATAGAAAGTGGTAATGCTATTAAGCTGGGTTAGATTGAGTTTTGCCTGCAGTTATTGCTGTTAGACATTTTCAATGGGGAATTCTTGTCCAGAGTAAATCTTCAAAACTATTAATCAATAGTTTACTAAACTTAGTAGACAGTGACAATTGTTAATCTCACTGCGTCGTTTTCAAGCCGATATTCTGCCCCATTCACAATTCAAAATCTTTTTTTCCATAACACATTGCCAATTTTCACATTTTTGGAAATTTAAGCTGTAAAACCAGTATATTTGGAGTTTTCTTTTTTACAATTTTGGCCATTATGATGCTTATTTTGATACATTGCAAGGACCCCAGATCCATTTACAAAAGGTTGAGAAAGAGTCCTGATGATGCATATATTATTGAGTTTCTTTGTTTAATATATTACATGTATATACTTTCAGTTGGGCACATCACCACTCCATTTTTCTGCTCAATATGGACACATGGAGACAGCTGAAGTGTTACTGAGAGCTGGGATAAGTCGGGATGCCAGAACTAAAGTTGACAGGACGCCACTACACGTGGCAGCACAGGAAGGTCATGTGGATATTGTAGAACTTCTAGTTAATCACCAGGCTGATATAGATGCCAAAGATATGGTAATATTCTGTTAATACTTTCTGATTTAGGGAACCTCCAGTGTTCATTTTAGAAGGGGCTAGGGGTCATTGATCCCTTATTTTGCCAAATGACCCATTGTTAAGGCTTTAATGGGCCTATTTTTTCATAATGTGAATGCAAAAATATTGATGATGTGTTTTATAGGAGTATTTATTTTTAGAAATGCCTCTTTAGAAAAATCTTAGATGGATCACAGGGCTGAGTAGTCTAAAGGGTGTGATTACAGATCACAGTGCCTCTCACCACATAGGTTCAAATCCAACTAGGGACAAATTCTGATTTGAGAAAGTTTGTCAGTTCACTTGGTCAAGGTTGATGGTTGTCTGTGGGTACTGTTGTATTCTCCATCAAGAAACTTTGTCAAAATGACAATGAACAAGGTTGATTCATTGGTTTAAAAATCCATACTCCTCCTCAACCTTCATCCCCCCAAGAGTATCTGAACATTTGATGTGGATGGCATACAATTTAAAAGAGATTTCTTATTTACAATATTAATTATCAACCTTTCTGTTTAGAATTTGCAAAAGAGCAATCATTTTGATATTTTAGTATTACAAAATACTGGTATTCATTTCTTGTCCACTGGTTTTGTCATTGAATAAAACAGTGCCATTTATCCTTTCAAAGCATTTAGTCTTGCCTTCTTTGACATCATTTCATACCTTCAGAGCATTTAGTTACACCTTCTTGGACATCGCAATAATAGCACAAACCAAAAACTTGATGAGAGGTTGACTGGTCATGCTAGTTTACTGAAATGTTAACGTTATTCTTGTCAATAAGTTTATATAAGAGAAACTCGCTGATTGTAAATATATTTAACGAAAAAGTATATACATGTATTTTTTTCTTTACACAGTTAAAGATGACACCGTTACATTGGGCAACAGAAAAAGGTCACTTTGCTGTTATAGAGACACTGTTAAAACATGGAGCTGATGTGACTTGTGAAAATAAAGTATGTTTACCTAGAAAACTTGATAAAGTTAGACAGTTGATGGGCTCTAGGTTGTAAAATGTAAACCTAAAAGCTTACCATCTCCTGTTTGATTGGAGATATTCATCTAGTTGATCTCCATGAGATATTCAATACCCAAAGTGCATTGCTTTCAAAAGCAAGCAACTTGACGCCAGTCCTATGAGTAGAGCTTAATTGTAAATGGCAAAAAATAAAAATAAAAATTTGCATTGTGAAACAAAATGCCATGCCCAAGAACATGTATAGTTCAAAGTGCTAATGGACCATTGCCTAGGTTTGGACCTCACTAAAGCAGATCCTTGTGTAATAAATTATGTCAGATTACTTGACAGTTTTGTGGTTTTCTATGGGTAATGAAGATTCTTCCATTGTTTCTCAATATAATCTTGATAAAGGTGTACAACACTATTTTGATCTAACCAAGTGTGTAGATTGGGAAATTTTCGTGTCATCTAATTTTCCCTTGAACACATTTTAATATTTATTCATGTCTTTTAATTTCCGCATGATTTTAATTACTGCTTATTTTTCGTAAAACTTTTATTTTAGCGACTCGTTTCACTCGCGAATTTATGCCAAAATAAAACGATGGTGAAAATTTCCCAATTTACATAATTACACTTGGTGATATGGGATATATATACATATTGGGAGATAAAACTACAATGAAAGATTGAGATGGATGTACATTGTATGCATACATAAGAAGTTATGAGAGAACTTTTAAGTCAAGTGCTCCTGTATTCTTAGTTTATCTGTACCACTGACAATAGACTAATGTCACCATGGATGTTCTTCATAATACATTTTGTATGTTTCAATTCCTGGTAGCCAAAATCAACATTGGTCACTTATTTCTGAGAAATTCTTTAAAAAAGTAACCTATTTTAGCAAATTGTGGAAAAATACACAAAGGGGCTATAGTTTAAGAAATTTTGGAAATTTGGCTACTAATAATTTTAAATTTGTGAACACCTTGTTATGTACTTATTTTTGTGTATTTTTATACCCCCCACAAACTAGTTTGGGGGGGGGGGGGTATATGGGAATCACCATGTCTGTCTGTCCTTCCGTGTAAAATCGTGTTCGGGTCATATCTCATAGCTGCTTCGGAGGACTGTCATAAAACTTCACATGAATAATCTTCATGGTCCAAAAGTGTGCCTTGACCTTGAACCAAGGTCATATCAAAAAGGTCAGGGTCTTGGGAAAACATTAAATATTCGGGCGGGGAGTATCTGGCTCTCAAGAGACATTTCTAGTTTAGTTTGACAGAACTGTGACTATTCCTGTATCAGTAATGACAGAACAGATATTGACAATTGCATTTGTGTATTTTTCAGTTTGATAGAACTCTTTTACATATGGCTATACCAGTGTTAGAAAATAGAAAATGTTGAAATTAACAGGAAAAGGACTGGTTGAAAATTTTGACTTATTTTGAACACTGGCTATACATGTATAAGATACGGCAGGAAAGATGTTGATAATTTTATTTGTGTATTTTTTCAGTTTGATAGAACTCCATTAGATATAGCTATTGGTAATGGCAGAGCAGATCTGGCACAGTTATTACAACTAGTACAGGTAATTAGTATTATTATATATACTGAACTGAGAACGCAAATATTTAATGAGGATTTTGAAAAACTGATCATGGTTTGTGAGAGACAGTAGTTTTATGCACACATTAAGATTTTTTCACTAACATCATGGTCAGTTCTGAGTTTTATGCTCTATTTAAGATATTTTCACTTATACTGAGGTGGTCTGATCTAGATTTGTGGAGAAATTCCCATACTTGAATCAGCCAAAGTGCAAGTCCAACCTGGGTGTAAGAATAAAATAATCAAAAACGTCAGTCGCCAAGATCTTGTTTCCAAAAATGGAATTATTTATACCAAATATTCAGCTATTGTTCATTTCAAAACAGTTAATTGTTGTGATTATTTATGTTCGATTGTGGTGTATTTTAGACTTTGATATCGGATTATATGTTTGATTGTGGTGTATTTTAGACTTTGATATCGGATTATATGTTTGATTTTGGTGTATTTTAGACTTTGATATCGGATTATATGTTTGATTGTGGTGTATTTTAGACTTTGATATCGGATTATATGTTTGATTGTGGTGTATTTTAGACTTTGATATCAGATTATATGTTTGATTGTGGTGTATTTTAGACTTTGATATCGGATTATATGTTTGATTTTGGTGTATTTTAGACTTTGATATCGGATTATATGTTTGATTTTGGTGTATTTTAGACTTTGATATCGGATTATATGTTTGATTGTGGTGTATTTTATAGATGACAGGATCATATGATGCCTCTGTACATAAACTTGTAGAAGATGTTAAATCAGATGAAGCCTTACTAAACGGGAATGTTGTACATGTAAGTATTAGTCCAGTTACAAATAGAATATTAGTTAAATCAGATGAAGCCTTACTAAACGGAAATGTTGTACATGTAAGTATTAGTCCAGTTACAAATAGAACATTAGTTAAATCAGATGAAGCATTACTAAACGGAAATGTTGTACATGTAAGTATTAGTCCAGTTACAAATAGAACATTAGTTAAATCGGATGTTGTACATGTAAGTATTAGTCCAGTTACAAATAGAACATTAGTTAAATCAGATGAAGCCTTACTAAATGGGAATGTTGTACATGTAAGTATTAGTCCAGTTACAAATAGAACATTAGTTAAATCCGATGAAGCCTTACTAAACGGGAATGTTGTACATGTAAGTATCAGTCCAGTTACGAATAGAACATTAGTTACTTGATAAGATTACACACTTTAATTAAACAGGAGGTGCTTACCCTTATGTAGCACCTGGCCTCACTTCCTTGGTAGTTCACATGTTTAACTTAATTTGACAATTACAATGTTTCATAGATAATGTTTACCTAAGCCATGACAAGCGAATTGTCATTAAATGCTATACATTCATTAAATAGAAAATAAATACTTACCTTTTAAATACATTTCTGATTTTCATTGTTAGATCTAGCACCTCTAACATTTTGAAAACTTCTTATTATTTATAATAAATAAATTGTTGTCTGATTTAGCATACAGAAATAGCTGGAATAACAGAAGGAGAATCAATTACTATAGAAACGACTGAGGCTACAGAGGAAGTCCAGGAAGTAGAAACTGAGACAGAGACAGAAACCATAGAAACGGTTGTCACAACAACAGATAGCATGTTGACGGATAGTTTAACTAAAAAAATATTACCTGTACAGTTAATACAAAATATTTCTTCAAGTAAAGGTGAAGAGTCAGGTATGTCTTAAATAATTCAGAAAAATGGTTCTAATTCAGAAAAAAGGTTCTAGTAAAATGTATGATGGACCACAACAGTAGCTAATGGTAAAAACTATATGTAACATATGGTTTAATTAGAGATGTTCATCTTGTCGGATGTTATGAATACATCTTATTGTTTTCCATAACATGCCACTTCACAAAATCAACATGATAGTCAAGCTATGAAGTCATGTTTTGTTGCAGCTATTTAAAGTTATCCACAATCTCTTATGGATTTGCAGTAAGTCATAAATAAAACCCTGTTGTCACAGAGACTCATAATGACTGACAACAAGGTTAAAACTGGTAATCGGAGTAAAACATTCATTGCTTCTTAACTCTCTAGTCAGTCCAGTGTTGATAGGTTGCAATTGGGTTTGAATGCATTCTATAGGAATGAGACGATAAATCGATAATCGATTATAATCAATATTTAGAATTATGACATATTTATCGATAAAAGGTTTGAAAAATTTGATATCAACACTGAATTCTGGAAATTTCTGTATTTGATTTTACTTTTATACACACCAGAAGTGATGAAAATGTGGCAGGCAACAACAAAATGTCACTGCAGATTGAGAAATAGATCTAATTGTACTTTTAGGCTCATAAGTCAGGTGTCTGGGAGAGTTGATTATCCTGTGTATGAAATTATATACAAATGCAAAAATGTTAATTCTGTTGCTGCATAGGTAATCGTTTGATATTTCATGGTTGAGAATTGAGACTTTGTGGATTGATAATGGGAATGAAATATAAATTTTGTAACATTTTAATTTTATTGAAAATGATGTATGTATCACTGATATATCATAGTACATATCATAATGCAAACAGTGTATCACGATATATCATATCGTGGCATGTCTGTATCGTCCCTTCCCTAACATTGTATAAGAACCATATCCAGTCTTCAAATCAGTAAAACATGTAGGTGATAGTAGAGTGGAGTAATGATGTTTATGCGCTATTCAAGTTTCTTTTACATATATTGATTCAGTCAGTTCATGGATAGTGGGGGAAACTGAAGTGTGCTGAGATAACCACTGACTTTCGGTAAGCAAACTTACAAACTCTCTCTCACTAGGACCTGTTGTGAGTGGGATTTGAACCTAAGCGGTGAAGGAACTGATACATAAGCATGCACTTTAGACCACTTGGCCAATAAGGCCGTTGGATAGATGATAGCGCTAAACATTGTACCACATGGACACCAGGGCTTCCATTGGGCCAATACTTGCCCCATTCATAAATACTTGAGACACAATCCTGAACACTCATGCATGTTAACACTTGTATAAAGAATATATTTGATTAGATTTCCATTGTTTATTGTAGAAGGATCTGATCAAGGTAATTCTTCAGTGTTAGAAACTTTAGCAGCGTTAGCTGAGGCCACAGCACCAAATACTTCATCACAGAGTAAGTACACTATGGTAGCTCAATTTTGGTAGAGCAGTAGTTTCTTATGTGGGAGGTTGTGGGTTCAAACTCTGACTGGGGTCTGACAAAGCCTTGATAATAGGTAGTGACTGTTCTTTTGCCAAGCACTCTGTATTTAGAAATGAAATTAACGGGGGTCCTTCGGTAGACCTTTTTTGCTGGCCTTTTTTTGATATCATTGTCCAGTACAATTCATACTACCTCAAGTGAGCAATTTAATGCCCTAGGGCTTATTTACCTCTGAATATTAGAATTAATGCATAAATGTATATTTCAGATTCAACTACATCAGATGCCATGCACTGGTTAGAAAGTCAAGGTATTACAATGATAGCTACTAACTCGGAGGGAGGAATGATCTCATCGGCGGTAGAAAGTGGACAGACAATTACACTTACTGGTGAGTATGACAAATAACTGTATTATGTCCTGGTCAAGATTGTTTTACTCGTCAAATAATGAGGCCGTGGTGGCCTAATGGATAAGACGTCGGTCTACAAATCCAGGGTTCTCACTGCTGTGAATTTGAGCCCTGCTCAGACCACATGTGGGAAAGTGAATTTTCCTTGCTGTTGGCCTTTACTGGTTTACATTGTATCAGTATAATGTGAGAGTGGGGGAGTGGTACGTTTGTCTGTGGCGTACTTATTCTGTGAGCTAGAATGTTAAAGTTGCATTGAGTTTGTGCTAGTACAAGGCAGACCATAAAACACACTCGCACTACACATGCATACACAAAATTGTTTTTAGATTAATCCAGAGATTATTAAAATAGTTCTCGTCACGAATAGCTGAAAAATTGCTGATGCCACCTTAAGCACAGACAACCAATTTTATAAAATAATGATGAGAAGATTTTCTGCAACAACGATTGTAAAATAGTTGTTAAAGGCATAACAATTTGTATTGTCAATTGAAACTTGGATGATTTGATTTTCGGCAAATAGACTAAAACAGCATGTTGCAGAAAAAGGTGTTCTGATTGTAGAAGGAAATACAGAGCTACAATAAGAAACTACTTACAGCAATCTTTCATAATTGTGGTGCCCATATCCAACCATGAGACATCACCAGCAACGCCTGTATAAGCCATGTTATGAGCCATATATAAGGCTATGTACGTTAATATCGCTGAGAAAAAATATGCTAAAAATTATTATTGCAGTAGCCTCTAGATTGAACATGGTGAAAGCAGTACAATGATAGCTGTTACTGTTTTTCGCCAAGTTTCTTGAAACTTTAATATAATCCTTCGTTAAGACTGAGAAAATTGGTGATCACAATATGGGGGGGGGGGGGGGGCAATAAAAACAATAATGATAATGCTCATATTGGTATTTAGGAACTGTCTCTTACATGTTTTCTCTAACAGATAAAAACTAAATGCAAAATACTAAAGAAAACATTATATTCAGTGTAAAAATACTTCTTTCTGTATTTGGAATCATTATTTGTTAGAACGTATAACATAATTTTAGCTCATCTGGCCTTGGTGGCATAGATCATTCCAAAGTTACAGACCACAATGATTTTCATTGCCTGTGTTTGAATCCTACTCTTACAAATCATAGTTTGAAAAAGATTGTCAATTCCTTTGGTGAAGGTTAAGTGTTTTCTCTGGATACTTCAGTTTTATTCACAACTATAGAACTGACCATCTTGATATAAGTGAAAGAATCTTGACTGAGACATAAAACACCATTACTCCACTTCACTCTACCCCACCTTCCCAGAACTGAGCACCTCCATAGTTATAAGAATCTTGACTGAGACATAAAACACCATTACTCCACTTCACTCTACCCCACCTTCCCAGAACTGAGCACCTCCATAGTTATAAGAATCTTGACTGAGACATAAAACACCATTACTCCACTTCACTCTACCCCACCTTCCCAGAACTGAGCACCTCCATAGTTATAAGAATCTTGACTGAGACATAAAACACCATTACTCCACTTCACTCTACCCCACCTTCCCAGAACTGAGCACCTCCATAGTTATAAGAATCTTGACTGAGACATAAAACACCACTACTCCACTTCACTCTACCCCACCTTCCCAGAACTGAGCGCCTCCATAGTTAAAAGAATCTTGACTGAGACATAAAACACCATTACTCCACTTCACTCTACCCCACCTTCCCAGAACTGAGCGCCTCCATAGTTATAAGAATCTTGACTGAGACATAAAACACCATTACTCCACTTCACTCCCCCCACCTTCCCAGAACTGAGCGCCTCCATAGTTATAAGAATCTTGACTGAGACATAAAACACCATTACTCCACTTCACTCTACCCCACCTTCCCAGAACTGAGCGCCTCCATAGTTATAAGAATCTTGACTGAGACATAAAACACCATTACTCCACTTCACTCTACCCCACCTTCCCAGAACTGAGCGCCTCCATAGTTATAAGAATCTTGACTGAGACATAAAACACCATTACTCCACTTCACTCTACCCCACCTTCCCAGAACTGAGCGCCTCCATAGTTATAAGAATCTTGACTGAGACATAAAACACCATTACTCCACTTCACTCTACCCCACCTTCCCAGAACTGAGCGCCTCCATAGTTATAAGAATCTTGACTGAGACATAAAACACCATTACTCCACTTCACTCTACCCCACCTTCCCAGAACTGAGCGCCTCCATAGTTATAAGAATCTTGACTGAGACATAAAACACCACTACTCCACTTCACTCTACCCCACCTTCCCAGAACTGAGCGCCTCCATAGTTATAAGAATCTTGACTGAGACATAAAACACCATTACTCCACTTCACTCTACCCCACCTTCCCAGAACTGAGCGCCTCCATAGTTATAAGAATCTTGACTGAGACATAAAACACCATTACTCCACTTCACTCTACCCCACCTTCCCAGAACTGAGCGCCTCCATAGTTATAAGAATCTTGACTGAGACATAAAACACCATTACTCCACTTCACTCTACCCCACCTTCCCAGAACTGAGCGCCTCCATAGTTATAAGAATCTTGACTGAGACATAAAACACCATTACTCCACTTCACTCTACCCCACCTTCCCAGAACTGAGCGCCTCCATAGTTATAAGAATCTTGACTGAGACATAAAACACCATTACTCCACTTCACTCTACCCCACCTTCCCAGAACTGAGCGCCTCCATAGTTATAAGAATCTTGACTGAGACATAAAACACCATTACTCCACTTCACTCTACCCACCTTCCCAGAACTGAGCGCCTCCATAGTTATAAGAATCTTGACTGAGACATAAAACACCATTACTCCACTTCACTCTACCCCACCTTCCCAGAACTGAGCGCCTCCATAGTTATAAGAATCTTGACTGAGACATAAAACACCATTACTCCACTTCACTCTACCCCCACCTTCCCAGAACTGAGCGCCTCCATAGTTATAAGAATCTTGACTGAGACATAAAACACCATTACTCCACTTCACTCTACCCCACCTTCCCAGAACTGAGCGCCTCCATAGTTATAAGAATCTTGACTGAGACATAAAACACCATTACTCCACTTCACTCTACCCACCTTCCCAGAACTGAGCACCTCCATAATATAAGAATCTTGACTGAGACATAAAACACCATTACTCCACTTCACTCTACCCCACCTTCCCAGAACTGAGCACCTCCATAATATAAGAATCTTGACTGAGACATAAAACACCATTACTCCACTTCACTCTACCCCACCTTCCCAGAACTGAGCACCTCCATAATATAAGAATCTTGACTGAGACATAAAACCATCACTCCACTTCACTCTACCCCACCTTCCCAGAACTGAGCACCTCCATAATATAAGAATCTTGACTGAGACATAAAACACCATCACTCCACTTCACTCTACCCCACCTTCCCAGAACTGAGCACCTCCATAATATAAGAATCTTGACTGAGACATAAAACACCATTACTCCACTTCACTCTACCCACCTTCCCACTTCCCAGAACTGAGCACCTCCATAGTTATAAGAATCTTGACTGAGACATAAAACACCATCACTCCACTTCACTCTACCCCACCTTCCCAGAACTGAGCGCCTCCATAGTTATAAGAATCTTGACTGAGACATAAAACACCATTACTCCACTTCACTCTACCCACCTTCCCAGAACTGAGGGTCTCCATAGTTATAAGAATCTTGACTGAGACATAAAACACCATTACTCCACTTCACTCTACCCACCTTCCCAGAACTGAGGGTCTCCATAGTTATAAGAATCTTGACTGAGACATAAAACACCATTACTCCACTTCACTCTACCCACCTTCCCACTTCCCAGAACTGAGCACCTCCATAGTTATAAGAATTTTTTTCTTGTGTATAAAACACCATTACTCCACTTCACTCTACCCCACCTTCCCAGAACTGAGCACCTCCATAGTTATAAGAATTTTTTTCTTGTGTATAAAACACCATCACTCCACTCTGTTCCCTGTTTTGCTTACACTTCTAGTTTTTATGTTTGACAGAGGCAGGAATTAAGGCTTTAAATATCATTAAACAACAAGGATTACAACAAGAAGAAGTCACTGAAGGGACATTAGAAAATGTTGTAGAGGATGATGATCCCGATAGTCAGGTAAGTTTGACAAAATGAACATTTTTCTCTCATTCTTTTGGAGCCTCAGTTACAGTGATCTAAAGTGCAGACTTACAGATCACTGAAACTCTCACTGCCAAGGTTCAAATAACATTCGGGGCACATCCTATTGTGTCAGTCTGTATGCCAAAGATTGGTGGTTTCTTTGGACACTTTGGTGTCCTCCACCATCCATGACCACCTCAATAATTGCTAATTGTCCTGGGAGCTATTGCCCTGGGAACATATGTGAAAATCACAAAAAAGAACCTACTGGCGGAGGATCCTAATTCACTAAATTTGCTTGTTTGTTCTCCGTTTTGTTTGTAAACAAGCGCTCAAGAAGTTTGAAACATCTTTTTAGCATCAGGGTACATTGTATATGATTACAGAGTTGGTTGACCTTTGAATTTAAAAAGTTACTAAATCTATATTTTAAGGACTTTCCAGTTTTGGCCCTTTTTTTTCTGTGTAATTAATCAATTGTTGTTTACATGTGATATAAATTTTCAATATTGTTTATAATCCATTACAGAAAGTTATAACTATTGTTGCTCAACCACAATCCACAGACTTAGAGGCAGATACAGAACAATGTAATATAGTTACCATGACAACAGATGGGTCAGGTGATGCACAACTAATTGTTAGTGAAGGTGAGTTATACTTGTAATTCTGTTTATCAAACAACAACATTGGCACTACACTGTCATCTATAAATTACTACTATACAAGGTTATATTAGCCATAAGTTTATATTATAATCATCATGTTCAATTCCATCAATAGAGTTGAAATGAAAATATCCTTTTTGTTTTTGGTCTTTTTTTGCAGTATTTGAAAATGATATCTAATTTAATGATCTAAATGTACATGTATACGTGTAACAAAGTTCTTTTTCTTGGAAATTATTAAAATTTTTGGGAGATACATATAAAATGTGGGAATAAAATACTTTTCAAGATAAAAACAATATCAAGATAAAATCCCTATTTCAGCATTATAATCAGATTTAACAGAAATTTGTTTTAAATAATTTAATCTTGTGACGATTTTCAGTCTGTATAATAATAACCAATTTAAACATGTATAATAATTTATGGATGGCAGTGTAGATGCTTTAAGCATCTTATTTGAAAGAACATCAAATGCTGTTATTGTCTGACAAGTAAAGTCAAGTGACAAAGTAGTATTTAATGCCCAGTATTGACCCTCACTTGTATCAAGGTAGTCAGTTCTTGGATTGTGGAAGAACCTGGAGTACCTGGAGCAAACCTCTAACCTCCGGCAAGTTAATTGACAACTTTCTTACGCTAGGATTTGGATCAGTAGGATTTAAATTGTAGGTTGGGAAGTTCAGACTGCCCTACAGTGTTGCACATAGACCACAGCTTTGCGGCAATGCCGTGAATTTGAAGCCATTGTCAATTAATTCTTACTACCTGTGCATCAATCAGGCACACTTTGAAAAGGAAATACATTTCAATAATTTCTAATCTTGTCAAACGGGCAGAAAATGCAATGTTTACACTGGCTAAAAATAACACACCTATGTTCTATTTATGCCTATAGGGGTATGAGTATTGGCCAATAACTCCCAATATCTCATATATGGTAATCAAAATTAAATAGGCTCTTGAACTTGTCCCTGTGTTGATAAAAAAACTCAAGCTCTTTGTCGACAATGTCAATAACACATGTATTGGTCAATAGCCGACATCACTGTTATGGCAAGTTTGAGTAAATGCTTCAAATTATCACGCCCTACTGTAACTGATGTAATACAATTGAAAAAATCTCAATCCTGTCGATGAAGCTGAATTAGCTGATTTTATAAATTTTATTTGTCCCCCAAAAATTGGTTGTGTCCCCCCAAAGTCTAACACCAATGTCCCTCTGTGAGAGCTGAAGGTGTGCAACACTGACCCAAGGATGAAAAGAAGGAAAAGGGGTCTTAGATGTTCTTTTCATTCAGGAGTATAACATTTAGATCAAGATGTCACTAGATATATCTGAAATTCTTTCCTCTGCAGCACCTTTATTGCAATGATTATTGAAGATGTTTTTTTTACTGTGGCACAAGTATCTGTGACGGGATTGTGTATCAAAAACATACTAATACATTTGTATAAGTATTACTGGTACATATTATACCTGTCCAGTGTTAATTTTACAGCAATAGACAGATGTTTCGGAATATAATTCTCTATCAGAAGTGCTTGGACCAAAATTGTGAAACCAAAATCTTAGTAATCTAAATATACAAACAAATTTATGTACATTACAGATGTTGAAACAGATGAACCTCCAAGTAAAAGAATGAAGATTGAATGTATTGAAGAAAGCACAGAAGATGTTGAACAGCTTTTAGAGGTTAGTGAAAAATATGTTATTCTGTTGCTAGGTATTTCCTACTGAAATTAGGAGTCTTTGGTAACTAAAAACAAAAACTAACAAAAAAATTCAAATTGATTTTTGTGTCACTTCAGAACCATCAACAGCCAACATCAATGATATAAATGTTGGCTGTTGATGGTTCTGAAGTGATAACTGCTGATAAAATTTGATTTGATAAAATTTGGCCAATTGTGACTAAATCCACATAAGTAATATGTAAACAATATTTTGATTAGTCTATAGCAGATATTAGGGTAAACAAACTTTTATTCGCGACTATTAACTTCTGCGATATGGACTTTAGCTGAATATTTGGTATAAATAATACCATTTTCAGAACAAGATAGCAACAATTAACTTTCGCAATTATTTTGTCCTCGGGAAATAAAAGTTGATTTACAGTAATCTAGGTTTTGGATGAAATGTCCTTTTTCTGGAAATGGTTGAAACCAGACAGGTGATAAAAAAATCAATTGGAACATTCTATCTTCCATGACATTTAAACATGGAAGTTTGGTTATAGGAGTATAGTTTACTTAAAATATTGATAAAATTGGAGCATTCTATCTTCCATGACATTTAAACATGGAAGTTTGGTTATAGGAGTATACTTAAAATATTGATGAAACATAACTTTGATTAATTCTTAATGCAGCACAGATTTATTGGAATCTTTAAAATTGATGCTCCATGTCATGGCAGGTGTGGCACGTTAAAGAACCCTCTATGCACAGTACCCCAATGCAAGGCAAAGTTTACAATTTCTGCCACTTAGCTGGTGACATCTCAATTTAAGTGAAGTATTCTTGACTGGGATGTAAATCTCTATTCAATCAATCAGTCATGTTCTATAGCCACCTTTTGCTTCTATAAATTACAGGGTAAAGATGGTGTTGAAGCAGTAGAAAAAGAACATTTAAAGAAACAGCTAGAAGAAATGCAGAAACAAGCAGAGGCCTATAAACTACAGTTAAAACAAAAAGAACAAGAGGCAGAACAATATAAAAAGAAACTCAGTGAAATTGAAACAAGCTAACGAGAACCAGTGTTATTTTGTTTATTATCAATGTTAACTTTCCATCCACCAATCAGATCATTCACAAAGTCCATTCCAGATATTTTGTTGTTTCCTGATATAGCAATCATGATGACTATAGAGTCTCCTAATGACTTGACACTGATATAGCAATCATGATGACTATAGAGTCTCCTAATGACTGGACAGATCAATCAAATTGTTTATTTTATGCGTTAGTTGCTCAGAGCTATGTTAGCTTTACTAAAATGTTTGTGAAAATTTATCTCGATTTTTAAACAAATCTCTTATTCTCAATCATTTTAGCTGTAAAAACCATAAACTTTTGAAAATGAAATAAAAATATTGCCCAACACAGATAAATTTATACAAAAACTTTCTTTAAAGTTGGACATAAAGTCTGATGTATGTGAATGTGGTCCATTTCTGATGCATTTTATTTTACAGTTCAAAGCCTTACACCACATTCATTCATCCATCCATCTATCCATCCATCCATCCACCAGCCATTCATTTTCATCAAATATCACAGTTGAAAACTTGTCTTCTTTGAAAATTCTGTATTTAACTTCATCAAAATATTGTCATCCCAGTCTTAAGAAAAAGACCAAACTCTGTCGTTCAAAATGACATAAACAAAATGACCAAGCTTACTTTTAACTCTGCATTAGTTGTGTACATTTAGCTATGACTCTCAATTAATTCATAACTTATTTTGAATAAAATAGAGAAAGACGTATTTATGATAAGGGCCTAATTTGGCACATTCATTGCAAAGAAAAAGAAAAATGAAATTTTTAGGTACAGATAAATTTTTCTTGGCTTGAATTTGATTTATTTAGTGACTTCAGCAATTTTAATGTTACTAGCAGCATCAAATTAATGGGTTAATGTGATGCTAATGAAATTTTATCAATGTATGACTTTTTTTTCAGTTTTAATAGTTTTTTATGACAGAAAGTAGGAACTCAATAAAGAGCAAACTTCATTATGAAGAATGATTTCTTATGATAAAACACAAATATTGAGTAGCTGATTGTTTTGTGAAAGTTTGTCAGTTTGCTTGTTGAAGATTTGTGGTTTTCTCTGGGTACTCCAGTTTCCTCCACCCTCTCAGAACTGATGATCATTAATTTGAAGTCCTAAAATCAGTATCTTCTATGTTATTTCTTTTTAAGTCTACCTCACTTTATTTTTAAACCTATGACCATGCCTAATTTGGACAAAGGAAAAAGTGGTGATGAGTCATGGTTACACTGTTTATGCTTTCTAAAATTTTAATGAAAGCTGGCCATTTATTTTTGCATGTCTCAGTACCAGATTTCATCTTTATTATTGTTCAAAGATATTTATAATTCAATTCTCCTTTTGTATCAAGCATTTTATGGGTTCTTCTATGTTATTTTTGCATGAAAGAATTGACTTTTGGAAGTTTTATCATCATGGATGATACACACAAAACATTTGTATCCCATCACCATAGCGATTATAATGTTTTCAACTCATTCATTCGAGTATTAAATGCCAGGAATTTGTTCTGCAGTATCAAATAATTTAAAAGAATGAGGAACATTTGGTTCCAGACTGGATTGTTACTATGGTAAGCACCTGTTGAAGCTGAAAATTTTATTTTGACTAATGACATTATGATTTCTTTGGATTAGGTAGTTTTAGGGAAACATAAGTTGCACTCCATGGCAACTAAAGGATCAGTTTCTAAGATTGATCTGTTCAAAACGTCCCTAATTGGACATTTCACTTAAGTAACCTAGACAGTATGTACAACATTTCAAATTCTTTTATCAGCAAAATTTATGTTATTTCTATAATGAATGATAGATTTACATACATGAGTATAATTTATTACAATCTCTTCATATTGGAGAAATATCACAACAACACATTACATTGATATATATTTTTGTATATAAAGATTTGCGATCAATTGTTATTTCCATGATGTTTTAATATGATGTTTGATGAAGTATGTTAATAAATGGTTTTTATTTCATAGCTGTTTTAAGTTTTTTTTTTAAGAATTCTTGAGAATTGTGTCAGTGTGAAATCTGCAGTTGGCATTGGAGAATAGGTGTTTTAACCCCATTCAAGAATTTTTGCTATTTAAACTAGTTTGTGGGGTATATACAAATCACCATGTCTGTCTGTCTGTCTGTCCGTCCCTGTAAAATTGTGTTCAGATCATATCTCATAGCTGCGGAAAGGTCAAGGTCATTGGAAAAGTATGTTTAAAAACTCTGTCAGGGCCATATCTCATAGCTGCTTTGGAGGATTGTCATAAAACTTCATTCTCAATTTTGATTACACAAGTTTCAAATAATAAAATATACCCTTATTGTACATGATACTAAATGGGCATTTTTACGCTGAAAACAAATTTCGTAAATTTGTATGTATAATGCTAAACCAACACCTATTAATGTGAAAATATTAATTTTCACTGGGTATCTATTTTAGTGGTTTTAGTGTTCAGGCCCCGGTTTCACATCATTCCTTTGCTAAAATTTTCCTTAACTTGAATATAGCAAAATTTCAAATCTTTATAATATTGTTAATTTTCAAGATATCCAGGGAATTTAAGGTGTTATAGTTAAGGTCACTTCTAGATTAAAACATTTGTATTTTGTTTTGACAAAAATATTCATCAGTAGTTCCAAAAGAGATTATCAAATTTTGCTAAATTTAAGTAAAATTTTAGCTAAGGAATGATTGTGTAACCGGGGCCAGTCTGAATTACGGATTTATGACCACCAGGAAATAATAACCACATATGAAAAAGACATGTTGGCTATTGGACGTGCATCATATTTAATTGCACTTGCTTTCGACATGCCATTAAACCACAAATTAGGACCCAATGAATCATAACTGCTTAAAGACTCCTTTATGGACAGATGGCTTTTATATACAGGTTCAAGAGGTGACCTTTAAAGTAGGTTGGATTGTACACAGATTGATAATCTGATTATCATTCACTGATACCACAGCGGCATTTTCATCATCTTGCATACGTAGCTGATGGTATACATTACATGCAGGTTAAAATTCGGTAAACCATAATATGTCGAGATGAGTTTCCAATGACGTGTTCCATTATTTGGAATTTTCCCTTAAATATGGGTGATGAATAATTGAGGAGCCGTTCTATTCACGTCAGACTTTTTTAAACTAAGAATATTTCTGAAAATCTGAACAAATACCGATTTTAGCAAACATTTCGCAAATGGAACTTTAATTTTCAAAAATTATTTCATAAAGACATCGTGTTAAATATAACGATTCTGTGTTTGTTATAAACTCTGGCGTGAACAACTGAGCACTACGAATTAATACTGGAATCAACAAATGATTATTAATATTTAATTTTGCAGATAGAAATTTACAACTCTAAGATTGCAAAAGCCAACACAGTAAACAGAATAAAGCAGACAACGCAAGACAAACGCTTTGAAGCCTTGATTATAAAATTTACGGACTTTGGTAAGTCCCAAAATTCCGAAAAGGTCTTTGTCAAAATGTTTGGACAAATTGAATTGTTGAAGTCTTACAGTCAAGCCGTTCCCCCCAAAAAATCGTTAAAAACCCAAGTGAGCGATGAGTTGTTTAAAGAGTACATGTAACGAATTTGTGTCAAATGCTATTTTAATATCACGAAAACCGCATCAAAATTTGTGACCAAATAAAAGTTATAGCGGCTTGAATCTACGAATTTAGCCATCTCATCATGCATCAATCATAGCTACAAGTGTTCAAAACCTCCACGTTTTGAGAGGTACCTATATGCGACGTCACATAAGTAACAGTAGTGTATCTAACATGGCGGACAGTAGTAACAATGCTGTGTAGCGAAATATGATATGATAAATGGACAAAAAATTAACTACTCTGACGTGCAGCTGTATATGGCATATGAATCGTCATTATTTTTGGAAGAAATAGACAACCTTCAAGATTGAAAGTGATGAAATTGGCGTTCAGATGTCTTTATTGAATCCAGTTCAAAACAGACGAGTTGAGTTGAGTAATGGTGTTTAACGACCCAGTCAAGAATATTTCACTTATATCGAGACGTCGCCAGGTATAGGCGAAAGTGCAGAAATTTTGCCTGTGCGTTGCGCTTATGGCATTATACAGCAGGGTTCTTTAGCGTTTCAAGCCCACCGTGACACGGAACCTCGTTTATTATAAGTTCCCATCCGAAAGAACCGTGACTTTCATTTCGTAATGCCGAGTGCTTGGCGAAAGAACAGTCACTACCCACTTTCAAGTCTTGGGTCAGATCCGGCCGGGGTTCGAACCCAGTACCTTCCACTTACGGAGCGAGCACTCTACCGAATCGGATGTAGTACAAATAGTAGATACCCAAAATTTCTAAATGTTAGCTTAGAAATCGCCAAATATATGCAGCGAGTGTTATCTATCGAATATGCGAACAATTATTATCACTTGTTAAAATTTAAAAATAAATACTATGTTTTTGATTTAATATTTAATCATCCTGATCCAGCTACAGCCAGTAAAACCTGCATTTTCACACAAACTTCGAAACGCGTACGTGGCACCGGTTTCAAATGTACGACCCCAGGCAGTCGTTCACGCAATTAAAAAGGTATTCTCTACTAATTAACTTATTGACAGATGTTCAACAAACAATTTGTACATAAATAAATAAATAAATAAATGTATATGTTTTTTACGATTTTCAGTGCAAAAAAAGACCCCGATTCCCACAATTTTTTTCCCGATCATGAAGAAAATGTATAAATGCATCTTGGATTGATTATATTACCATTTACTACAGTCAAACCTGCTTTAAAGGTCACCTCAATATAAGGGTCACCTAATTTTAAAGGCCAGGCCCCGGTTTCACAATCATTCCTTAGCCAAGATTTTACTTAACTTAAATCTTGCAAAATATCAAATCTTTATAAATTTGTTAATTTTGAAGATATTCAGGAACTTAAGGTGTCAATTTTAAGATAATTGCTAGAATTAACATCTGCATTTAGTTTTGACAAAAATATTCATCAGTAGTTCCAAAAAGAGATTACCAAAATTGGCTAAATTTAAGTTAAGGAAAATCTTAGCTAAGGAATGATTGTGAAACCGGGGCCAGTAAAATTTTATCCCAATTGCTCTATATTCGTGTTAACATGAGCACACACAGAATGATGAACTACGGCTTTAAGGGCCATCTTAGTAGGAAAATTCAAGTGAAAACCATTTGGTTGAAAAACGTGAAAGAGGGGTGCAATTATGAAACTACCTATACAAGTGTGAAAAATAAAGCAGGAATTGATAATTTAAGATTTTTAAAAAAAAATATTTGTCGCATTTCTTTATGGAAATTGTGCAAAAAAAAAACATGTTGGGGAAAACAGCTTACACCTTTTATAATAAATTAATTTAAAAAATGAAAAGATATTAGTATAGTCAACATCATAGAACAGTGCAAAGGGACCAGAGTTTGTTAAAAAATACGAGGTTTTTTGAAAACTCGAGAATTTACGGCTGAGGTTATCTACGATTTATTTTCCTTTTAAAAATGCGTGTACCAGGCGTGATATTTATATTCTAAGGCCACTAACAATCCAAAATACAACAAGTCATAAAAGTGCACGGTCACACAATACATGTACTGTTTTTTTTTAATTAAGGTGTATATTGTTTGGTTTGAACAATACTTAACTATATACAGCCGAATATGCCTTAACAATAATCAAGTAATATACAAACTTAGCTTTTATAATCTTAACTTGGATCGTTGGCATCCTTAGAATATGAACTATCACGCCTGGTACACGCATTTTTAAAAAGAAAGTAAATCGTAGAAAACCTCAACCGTAAATTGTTGAGTTTTCAAAAAATCTCGCATTTGTTTAACAAACTTTGCTTTATGAAGTTGAATATATTAAAATCTTTTCACTTTTTAAATTATTTCGTTATACAAAGTAAAAACTATTTTTCCCCCAAACATTTTTGCACAATGTCAATAAAAAATAAAACAGATATTTAAAAAAAAATTAAATTATCAATCCCGGCTCTATCATCACACTTGTTTAGATAATTTCATAATTGTATTCCTCTTTCACGTTCATGGGCGTAGCTAGGTCCACAATATTATGTAGGCACAGACAAAGACTGTGCATGAGGCGCACAGCGCATATGGTGGAGGGTGCGGAAGGGGTAACCCCCTCCTTTCTGGCTTTTCGGTGCCCCCCCCCGGAAAATTTTGAAATACATGTATTAGATAGAAAAACATGCAATTCCGAGTGTTCCAATGTCTATATTACACATCGTATGCTGTAAATGTTTAGACTATTTAAAATCATTAATTCAAACAGAAATTGACTTCATTTAGTGCTCGCTTTGTATGTAGAAGGTCGGGGTTCGAATACCGGCCAGGCAGACCAAAGGCTTGAAAAGTGACAGTCTTGAACATTTAGTTCTAAATAAAAGTCACAGGTCCTTTGGCAATTGGATGAGACCTTTAAAAACGATGTGTTTATCACGGTAGGCGTGACACGCTAAAACACTCAATGCACATGGCTTCTGTCACTACAACAATAGCTGGTGACGTCTCAATATAAGTGAAATGGTCTTGAGACGTAAACCCATCCAATCGATCGATCGTTGTGTCCTGAAATCTATAACCCTGTTAGACATTGCAAATCAATGGAAAGATATAGACCTAGGGATGTCTGAAATCACTCGTCGTGAATCTGATTATCTCCAATCAAACCGGAGATAGTAAATATTTGGTCTAAATCTTTATGCCTTGTTCAGCTAACTCCTAGGCTTAGTAACTCGTGGTGTAAAACTCATGTAGTAGAAACATTGGAAATAAAACCTATATCTATTGAATTTATTTAAATAATTTTTTTTGTCAAAATAATGTGTAGACACATGCCTTTTGGCCTAAAAGCAGCTATGCCACGAAGTTGTTTTTCAGTCAAATGGTTTTCACTTGAATTTTCCTTAATTTAACATTATACTTTAACCTTTTAAATTATATAATTAAATTTCATTTACAAAAAATATTTTCCCGTTTGATTCCAAGTTCTCGGGATTCTGTCTTACTACACAATATTAATCCGTTAACCAGCGTGACTGTTATCTTGAACTTAATGGTAAGGTATATAATGTGACAAAAATCTAACCAAAACGGAAGATGTCACGTCCTAATATACCTCTAATGGTCAGTGGTTGAAAAATTATGTTGTTTATCCCGTGCAATAATGACACACACACACACACACACACAACACACACACACACACTTTCTGTTACTATATTTGAAATTGAAAAAAATGAAGTTATAATATATACAGACATGACCAACTAACTAGCTAAAAACTAAAAACGAAACGTTTCTTTCTGTGTATCGTGTTGGGGATGTGTGTGTGTGTGTGTGTGTGTGTGTGTGTGTGTGTGTGTTTTGTAATTTGCCCCCCCCCCCCCCCCCCCCCCCCTCAACCCCGTAAATGTGTGTGGAACCACAAACCGAGGACTGTGTCAACGGTGTATTAAAACGACATGTTCGTGGTTTTTAATCAAGATTTACTTTAATTTACCGTATATCTCTGTGTTAAGCTGATTTCACATGTAACACAGGCAAGTCGTACATGACTTCCGACTAGAACTGTGTTCACAATTCATTTAACGATTTTGGGGTAGGTAAGAGTTATGTGGAATGTCATAACAAAGAATATTTTAATTGTTTTTTGTATTTTATCTAATATTGTAATAAGTCAAAATAAAAATGTAAAGAAACTAAAAACACAAAAATAAAAATAATTTTTATCTTTATATCAGAATAAAACATGAAATATAAAATGCATCCACAAAGTTGATTTTAAAAGAATTACTAAATGACACGACAATGAAGTTATTTCAGAGACCGTTATAACACAACATTACTCATTGTTAATCAATTCTTTTTCCCGTACTGTTCCCGAACAGTGGAAGATGTCGGAGTAGTCTCTGATATCAAACGGGAAGGTGGCTCATTATATCCGTGATGGATGTTTTGACCACTCGCCCTTTCGGGGGCGCTCTCTCAATTCTTATACTATTTCTGACTTTTTTAACTTTTCTGATTTCTGTCTTGCATTGTACAGTTGGTGTTCTATTGCTTCCAATAGCCATCATCTGCCCCTGGACTACTCTTGCCAAGTGGTTCAGGGTTCAACTCCCTGGGCTACTGTTGCCTAGTGGGTAAGGCCTTTTATCACAGGGCATCTGTGGTTCAGGGTTCAACTCCTTGGACTACTGTTGCCTAGTGGTGTAAGCCTTTTATCACAGGGCATCTGTGGTTCAGGGTTCAACTCCTTGGACTACGGTTGCCTCTTTTAAGGCATCTTTTAAGATGTCGCGGTTGCCTAGTGGTTAAGGTACCCGCCTTTAATAAGCGGCTGTCTATGGTTCCGGGATGCGATTGCCCAGTAGTGAAATCATCAGCCCTTCATCATGGAGTGCCCCTATCTAAAAACTGAAAGATGTATTATAGACAATGTGTATTACAGATTTATGTCCGATGTAGACCATGTTGTCAGTACCTGTCCACTGTGACAGATTTATGTCCGAGGTAGACCATGTTGTTGGTACCCTGTCCACTGTGACAGATTTCTGTCCGAGGTAGACCATGTTGTCGGTACCCTGTCCACTGTGACAGATTTCTGTCCGAGGTAGACCATGTTGTTGGTACCCTGTCCACTGTGACAGATTTCTGTCCGAGGTAGACCATGTTGTCGGTACCTGTCCACTGTGACAGATTTCTGTCCGAGGTAGACCATGTTGTCGGTACCCTGTCCACTGTGACAGATTTCTGTCCGAGGTAGACCATGTTGTCGGTACCTGTCCACTGTGACAGATTTCTGTCCGAGGTAAACCATGTTGTCGGTACCCTGTCCACTACTAGTAATGAATGTGAGCAGAATTTCAGATAACAATGTCACTGTGCATATAAGACGTCAGTCTACAAATCCAGAGTCCCTCATTGCTATCTCTGGCAGAGTCGTGGGTTGAAAAAAGTGAAAGGTAAAGTGGAAATATTTGTGCTCGTTTGACAAGGTTCATCAGGTCCTGTCGAAACCTTATATGTAGTAATTACCCTATATGTAGTAATGCCGCTATGTAGTAAAAATCTCCGCCATATTTAGTAAGGGCATGTTATATGCAGTAACATTTTTGTACGCTATATGTAGTAACTGCTAGGTCATGTTACACATTTTTGTACGCTATATGTAGTAACTTAATGCTTATCCCTTATATGATCATAATGTAAATGGATTTGACTTTACCAGAAAATTAAAACACGAAACAGTATTTGGGTGAATAGATATACTAAAAGATGGACATTTACACCCTATATTACATTATTGGCTAATATTATATAGGTTATGTGACTTTGTCGTAGGCGCTAATTTCTGCGTCGTCAGGGGCGTAAGGTGTCATATTATTTATGTGTATTGTATTATTTATTTTTACATCAGTATTTAAACAATAAAATAACACGAACAAGCAAATGCAGTGAATAAGGATCCCCTGACAGCAGGTTAAGTGGTTAAGCCATAACTCCATGGAAAATGGACAAACCAGTTAACGATATGCGCATCTCCTATAGATCAATGTTGATAGTTTCCTCCAAGTTCAGTGAAATTGTGCTTTATATATAGTTTGGGAGAATTGGTGCAGACAATAATTTCGGACGGACGGAAACTTGTTGTATTTAATATCGCCCTCTTTCTACGAAAGGAGGGAGGGGGTGGTTTAAGAAGAATCTGAACTATTAGTTTTTTTCTTCTAGAACCACGGGCGATTTGGTGAAATATATTAGGTTTAAGCTTCAGTTGCTATATGCACAATGCTATATACTGAAGCATTTAAACATTTGGATCAGAAACAATGTGAGGTTTTAATATTAAAGGTCACTGTTGCCTTTAATGACGGTCAATGTCAACCATCAAGTCAGATTTTAGATTTGTCTGTAAAAGAAATCTCGAAAATTCGTTTTTGCATTCCTTGAAATTAATAAGTTAAAGTATGTGATATGGGAACTTATATACAGACAGAAAATAAAGATAGAAAAGGCGCGAAACATTTTTCGCCCGCTAGGTCTCTCTGCTTTGCGCTTTCTTGAAACTTAAAACGGTGCCAAGTTTTCTTTCATGTATGAAGATGAAAAACATGGCGTTGTTGAAGTACATTAAAGTTTTGTTTTTATGACCACTTTTTTATCTTGCATGCTAATTAGTTAATTTTGTCAATTCAACCATTAATATTTCTCAAATAACTACCCATAAACTATGTTTATTGTTTAACGTTGAACAAAAAAGTGACGCCCCGTATCACGACAGGCATGACACGTTCAAGAACCCTCCCTGGACATTGCCTTGGGACCACTGCAGAGATGGTGACGTCTCGATATAGGCAAAATTATTCTTAACTGGGAACAAACCTATTCAATCAATTTTCAATGTTGAGACCTAGGCCCCAATCAGTTATCTATAGCATCTATATATAAATATGGAGACTTCAAACGGACATGGAATCCCCACGAAATAATCATTCGTTTCCATGTAATAGTTTTGCGTTCCCATGCTATGATATATCGGTCCAACAAAATTGTATTACGTTCCATGTGTCATGTGCTACTTTTTTAATTATATTATTTCATTAAAATTCAAAATTACCCATGACACATGCATTGATATATAGTTTCCATGCAGTAATATTTCGATCGCATTCAATTATATTTTGTGCACATGCGATATTATCTCGTCTCCGCGTTCATACGCAATAGCATTGCGTTTCCATGCCTTGATTTTTTTGCAATAATGCTAGAATAAGCTGAAAGTTCAAACAAAATATAAAGAATATTATCGCAAATAGCAAACTCACGAGTGGAGTGGAGTAGATCAAAGTTCCAGTCAAGACGTCACCTTATATTTACAGATTTAAAAAAACTATCATGTGCTACTTTTGAATTTTTATGAAATAATACATTCAAAAGTAGCACATGACAAAACCATCATGAATAGCGAAGTTACAGGCAAAACATATGACAACAGTTTGAAGTACAAAAGATCTGAATAACATACTTAGTTAATTAATGACTAAAATAAGCCAAAACCTTTCCACTCCCGATTTTATTTGAGATTTTAACAACTCGGTCATGGTAAAGTCATCAATGAAGCAGCACAATTTACCACGTATACAAGATGCTCTCTAGCATTGCAACATATAGACGAATTGTAAGGTAAAAATTAACATAGAATGATAATAGTCTTAAAAATTTCCTATTACATTTGAAAGAAAACAGAATTATATGTAGCTTCCCTTAGAAATAGAATTACTAAATGTAAAGCACAAGGAAAAAGAAAATGTGACTGTTTGTAAAGGTACAAGTGTCGGTACAACTATTGAGGCAGTATTTATAACTAAACTAGATATGGAATGTTCAATTTTGGTTATGATAAAATGCCATAATTCATCAAAAAAGAAATTGGAAGCTACAATAAACTTAAAAAAATCCAGAGCCAAGAAACATAAGAAAAACAGAAGCACAACTTGCTAACACATAAAAGGTATCACTGATTAAAAAACTGATTATTTTGAACGGGTGTCATCTTTCACACAGAACTTCTGCACACCTGTATACCTACTTTATATTGCATAGATAGAAGAGATATAAAAACAAAGGAAGATTGGGTCAAGAATATTTCACTACTTATATCGCGACGTCACCAGCTATTGGTAGTCTGGTAGAAAGGTTTGCCATTGCAGTTCGTTTAGGGCAATGTACAGGAAGGGTGTTTTATGACATGACACACCTTCCATGACACGGGGTATCTTTTTTAAGGTCTCCTTCGACCCCGTGACTTTCATTTCTAAGTAAAGTGTTTGGTGAAAGAACAGTTACTACTTATTTTCAAGTCTTGGTCAGACCCCGACTGAAATTCGAACCTACGGCCTCCAACATACGAGCAAGCATTCCACCTACAGCTGAACTACAGTAGAGGTACCGATCTTCAAGAGCTCTGTTTACTTAAATGTATTTAAAAAAACTTTATTGTAGATATTGAAAACAGACAATCGCTTAAACGAATTGATATATAACGTATCGCTGTGTTTGGATTCCTCTGTGTATATGCTAATACTGTAAAATCGTATATTTTCGCGATGCCCATATATACGTTGTTTTCGAGGACACCTAAAGGCACGAATTTACATGCCCGCGAATTATAATATAAATATTACAACCTTACTTAAAAGTGTAACCACAAACCACAAACTTTTCGCTCCATGAATGACAGTTCATCTCGACCCCTCAATGCTATACTAGTATCTCGGTAGTTTTTTTGGCAACTGATAATATACGTCTCGACATCCTTCCTGGAAATACCTATGTTACTCGTCAGCCAAGCCTTCACTTCTTTTAGTTAACTTAGTGTTAAACTTTCGACAGGCCTGTACCGTTCGAATTTTATTTGGGCAGATCCAAGTGCAAGAGAGTTTGTCAGTTCGCTTGCTGATGGTTGGTTGTTTTTATTGCGCACTTCGCTTTCCTCATCCAACCATTTTTAATGGAAAGAATCTTGACTTGTGCATAAACACAAAGATTGCACTGTATATTAACACCAATAGACAGAAACACATCAAGCTGAATATAAAACTAACTCTAACTGAGAATTTACAGACAATTACGCTTTACAAGGTGATTGTATATGAATAATTTCTATTTTTCGTCTCTCTCTCTCTCTCTCTCTCTCTCTCACACACACACACACACACACACACACACACACACACACACACCAATCCATGTCAAAATCACATCCCGAGAGCTAAAAAAACTTTGATACTGGCAATGTAAGTTAATCACGTGAACTTCCACCAGTGAAGTGAGACCGGGTGCACCGGAAGAGTTAGTGCCTCCCGTTTACCTAGATACATCCGCCAAACATTTCTTCACCATTTGAATGAATGGTGTTGTTATAAAAATTGGAATGGCATGTGGTTCAGCGCTTTAGTTTTTATGTTTGTAAACTAGCATTATTTCATTGCAATCATAGTAAACAAGAACTCGGTCAATTCAATAACCTTAACAAACTTACTCAAGGGCTTTATTTATGACAAGTACGATTTGTTTTCAAATAAACACAGTAAAGTATGTATAAAATACATGCTGCAGTGCAGTTATGTAAGTGTGCTATATATCTATGTCAATACGCTCTATATGGCATGATGATGTTGCATATTTTAATGTGATGAAGGTTATATGAAGGTTTTGCTTTGTATGCCGACGGGTTGCATTACACTTTTTGTGAAACAAAATCCAATACACTGAAACCTTACAGTATCCAAGAGTTATAATCACTCCTCTCAAACGCCATCTATATCATTCATGGTCTGGAATACACGCTAACATTTTTAACATGAGACGTGTGGCAGTTGTTGTGGTTATGTTACTTATAACGACGGTAAGTCTAAATTTTATATTAAATTTTTAATTTATATGTTTCCCCGAGGATATCACAAACTCAGTAGGCAATAACTGTGTATTATTGTCAGAAATATATGCTAAAATTAAGATTTGAAATTCTCAAAAACTAAAGTATACACCCTTATGCAAAGTATTTCCTTAGCTAAAGGTAAAATATATTTTTGTCCTTTTGGGTATCTTTTCAAAATCTTTAAAAAAAAAAACAATTTATTTGGTTTCACAATTTTTTCCAAGCTCTTCTGATTGTATTTTGAAACGTCCGTCTAGTGCTTTAAAATTAAAACTTGTACAGTATGTAATTGAAATAATATAGTTTTGTTTATAAAACTAGACATTATCAACAGTATATATTTGCTTGCTTCTATCTTGTCTTATTTGGATGTTTTTATCACGATTTACTTTAGTCCAAGAAATCATGGCTAAATTCCGGGTGAACGAGGCCAAAAGGTTTGAGGGTTGATTCTTGTAGGAAAATGTCCCTAGTTACTGAAAACCAATTTCTTACGCGTCAAATCGTTTCCGATTTTTTAATCAGAAACAGTTTTTGAAGAAAAGCCTCTGCAAATGTTAAATTTTGGTAAAAAATAAAAATTCCAGATTTTGAAGCATTTTGTGGCAAAAACAGCACAAAAATCTCCATTCTATCTTTCATTGTGGACACATGATAGATTAAAATGCAAAACATCCTGACAGTTTTCCGATTTTGTGTCAAAATTTTAAAATAAGGGATAAAATCGATGCTGTAAACTGCGTTTTTATCTTATTTACCGTCTTTCGATTCTTGTAAATCTGTCGTTTATGCATTAAATATGACAAACTATATATTTTTATAAAGCCTTGGTAGTCCTGTAGATTGAAATGTTACAAAACTTAGGAAATATGGAACCTTAACACCGTAGCAAATTATTATGTTTCCCCTACCCCCCAAAAACGAAAATGTCAAAAATCATTATTTTGGCCCATGCTTGCCGATAAGTGTTTGAAACAAAACATTATTGTTTGTTACATCTCTCGTCTGTTCCCAACTTATTTATAAAACAATAATATGTAGAGTGTTTGGTAATTGTATATGAAAATTTGCATTTTGCATATAAAAATAGTTTGAAAAATGAGTTTTCATTAATTCTTTTATACTCTACTTCCTGTAATTTCATTATATAGGCATTTAATCTCGAGATTTTTATGTTTCTGTATTGCCGTGGCACTTTTGAGTCGACAACATAAAAAACTATCGAAAATACCGAAGTTTATAGATGAAACGAATAAATTTATTTCCCCTACCCCAAAATTGAAAAAAAAACATGTGAAAATCCATTTTTATGCAATATATGCCGATTTGTGTTTCTAATGAAGATTTCAAACAAAAGTACCCGCCACCATGATAAAACAAGCTTCGAGGGTTTTAAATATTTGTGAAATGCTTTAGCTTAAGGACATATAGGACTAACTAATATAATAAAATTGCTTATTTTATTCATTTATATGTAAAATGCTATAAGAAAAAAAGGGGCCTCGCCTCTTGTATTTTTGTTATTTAGACAATGAATTTCGACTGTTATCTATTGACGTAATTCATTGACATATTAGAGTCTAAAAACACCAAAAAAAAAAAATGTCGGAAATAGGAAATCCTGTAGATGAGGCGAATAAATTTATTTTCCTACCCCAAAATTATGAAAAATCCTTTTTAGGTCCTGTATGCTGGTGAAGGTTTTAAGCAAGTGTCCATGCATGCAACTATTATGTTTTAATGATTCAAAGTGATAGGAAAATGATTTTTTTAATTTAAGAAAAGAAATTTGGAAATGTATATATATATATTTAAACTTGAAATCAAAAACGAACATTCCAATCCTTGTCAAGATCACAATCCCCACAAAAGTAAAATCTTCGAAACTAGCAAATTTGGCAGGGTGCTCCTTAAGCACCTCTTGTTTAGGAATTACACCCGCCATGTGTGAAAAATTAAGAATACATGTATTTTTTCGAGCAACCTAATACTATAAAATAACAATTGCAAATAATGTCATCTCTAGTGAAACATAATGTTAAAATATGGTAAAACTTACTGCAAGGCATTTCTTGTTATGGTATTATCTGAAGCTATTGGATTTTATAAGACATATCTCTATTCGTGAAGTTTAATCAGATAATGAGCTTTCTAAACCATATTCATTATTACTAAAACCCGTCTATCAAAAATTGTAGCCGCATTTCACAAAACTTTGCAATTTATTCTTGTGGAATCATTTCTTTTGGAAGCGACCTAATGTACAATGCTAGTTTTCATTAAATCTTATTTTAAAAAAGTCTGCACACTCCGTAACATTCGCAATTTCACTTCAAACTGACAAAATTTCTATGTCCAATAACTCCATCTTTGTATCTTTTAAAGGAATTATTGATAGCTATCACATCACAAATTGCTTGGTCATATTATAATGATAAAAGAAAGTGGTATTGGACACCTTTCAACCTTAAGCCTGTTACCAGGTGCCCAGCGCCACGTTTTTTAAGAATACAAGATTTTGAGCAAAGACTGAAATTGTACATTAGGTCCATTCTTAATAAAATGATAGCACCTAAATGAATTGCAAAGTTATGTAAAATGTGGCCGCAATCTTTGATAAACGGGGTTTTAGTAATAACAAATATGGTTTAGTAAACGTCTTTTGCCATATAATCACGAATAATGGATAAACACTACTACATAATATAGCCGAGGTCATAGAAAACCAGAAAAAAGGAGAATCACGGATATAAGAAATGCTTTTAGATTGAGATGTTTTAACAAAGAATATAAACCTCGTAGATTCTTATGTTTTAGCTAAAATAAGCAAGATATGAACAGTAAAGTTAGGATTGATAAAGTGAATTGCTAACATTACCGGAATTGCAAAGATCGATGAAACAATGGGTATGATGATATTAATTAATTGTTTAACTGACAAATGGAAAGAGATCAATTTCATATATATAAAAAAACATTTTTGAATTTAGGCAATAGAGAACTGATTAAATGCGCTGTGTAAATCATCAAACATAAGCACAAACATAATTATTATATCACAATCACAAAAAAGAAGTTAAAAAAGTTAAACACGTAAACATTGGCAGGGGAAAATACGGGTGCTCGGGAAGGGTAATCGCCTCCTGCCACCATATGTGAAATCAAAATTGAGAGTGAAAGTAGTAACAAGAAAAGTCATTTCAATTCAGAACGTTTGGAAGGAACCAGATCTCAAACCAATTTGTTAGAGACTGACAGAAATCAAAGAAGAGCTGATCATAGTAACCACTCTCTGCCATCCCATCATGTACTGTTCGACAACCAGACCTGTGTCACCTTAATGTGTCTTAAATCAGTTTAAAAGGGAGGATGTAGATTTATATGCATGTCCAAGTAAATGGTTTATGATTTTGAAGATGATTTTAAGGATTTGTCCAAAGACTGACTGTCACTGCCTTGCAAATGACAAAGTGTTGATTATGATAATTGTTTAGAGTGCGTATAACACTTACACAATTATTTTTGCGCATTGTCTTATTTGCAAATATTTAGCAAATATTTTGGATTTCTATCAGTTGACTTTTAGTCTTTTGCCAGAGGGTCCAGTCGTCGTTTTAATGGTTACAATCTGTTTTATTCAAATGTGGTTCAACATAAAACGCAGTGTCTTTCACCCTCACTTTTCATACATGACCCTGTATCCAATATTTGTAGTTGTGATCTAGTATGTTTCTTAACTTAAATGCGGCATTCATATTGTAACTTTTCAAGTATAGTAATTTACCAAAATGATACTGTTCTTTTCATTCTATGAATACAGAGTAGAATTTAAACGCATGGTTCATGACATTGCTTTTTTACCAATGTACTATTATTTGCATGCATGCCTCAGATATACCCTTTTGTGAATTCATATGACCATTTTTTATATTTCTTCTTTTAATGCAAAAAGGTAAGCCATGACTTCTTTGCCTAGAGAGGGTTTCTATGTTTTTACATTTTGGAGAAGGGGAAATCAATTGATTGATGATAGCTACCAAAATTGACATTTCCGACATATATTCATGTTTTAGTGATTTTAGTGTAAGTGCATTGAATCAATATCGGATATTTGAAAGTCCATGCCTATATAACAAAAGTACAAACAGCGAAGATTCTTTTTTGCCATATCACATTGAATTGAAAATGCAATAAGTAGGCATTTTTGTATGAATATTTAGACCAATCTGCCATTAAAATGATGAATTTTGTACTTTATTTTGTATCCTCCAAGCTTCTTTTACTTTCCATTGTTCCAGGCACATTTGCTTGAAACTTACATTGAAATACTAATTGTTACATATTGGCTAAAACAGGCTTTTCACAAATTGTGCAATTTTGGGGTAGGGAAAATAAATTTATTCGCCTCATCTACAAGATTTGCTATTTCTGACAGTTTTTGTTGTTATAAGACTCTTATATGTCAATGAATTACGTCAATAGATAACAGTCGAGATTCAATGTCTAAATAACAAAAATACAAGAGGCGAAGCCCCTTTTTTCTTATAGCATTTTACATAGAAATGAATATAAAAAGCAATTTTATTATATTAGTTAGTCCTATATGTCCTTAAGCTAAAGCATTTTACAAATATTAAAAACCCTCGAAGCTTGTTTTATCTTGGTTGCGGGAACGTTTGTTCGAAATCTTCATTAGAAACAGAAATCGGCATATATTGCATAAAAATGGATTTTCACATGTTTTTTTTTTCAATTTTGGGGTATAGGAAATAAATTTATTCGTTTCATCTATAAACTTCGGTATTTCCGATAGTTTTTTATGTTGTCGGACTTAAAATTGCCACGGGAATACAGAAACATATAAATCTCGAGAGTCAATGTCTATATAACAAAATAACAAGAAGTAGAGTACAAAAGATTTAATGAAAACTCATTTTCCAAACTACTGTTGTATGAAAAGTGCAAATTTTCATATAAAATCGCTAAACACTCTACATATTATTGTTTTATAAACAAGTTGGGAACAGGGAACAAACAATAATTTTTGTTTTAAACACTTATCGGCATGCATGGGCCAAAATAATAATTTTTGACATTTTCGTTTTTTTGGTGTAGAGGAAACATAATAATTTGCTACGGTATTAAGGTTCTATATTTCCTAAGTTTTGTAACATTTTAATCTACAGGACTACCAAGGCTTTATAAAAATATATAGTTTGTCATATTTAATGCATAAACGACAGATTTACAAGAATCGAAAGACGGTAGATATGATAAAAACGCAGTTTACAGCATCGATTTTATCCCTTATTTTAAAATTTTGACACAAAATCGGAAAACTGTCAGGATGTTTTGCATTTTAATCTATCATGTGTCCACAATGAAAGATAGAATGGACATTTTTGTGTTATTTTTGCCTCAAAATGCTTCAAAATCTGGAATTTTTATTTTTTACCTAAATTTAACATTTGCAGACGCTTTTCTTAAAAAACTGTTTCTGATTAAAAAATCGGAAACGATTTGACGCGTAAGAAATTGGTTTTCAGTAACTAGGGACATTTTCTTACAAGAATCAACCCTCAAACCTTTTGGCCTGGTTCACCCGGATTTTAGCCACGATCTCTTGGACTACTTGTGTAATCTTCTGTATTGTGTCGTATTTTGTGGTGCGGTGACTTGCTACGAACAATGTTGTCATTTGTACTGTTTTCTTAGTTTTAAAGATATTTTGCAAGCTTAGGCTAATCAGGGCCCTCAAATGTTTTATGAATGTCATCACAGTATTGTTGTCTCCGTGTCCAGGACGGTGCATCACATCTGCGCAAATGCATATGACTTTTGCGCAAAATAAATATGACGATTGCGCAAAGGCTTATATGACGATTGCGCAAAGGCTTATATGACCAATGCGCAAAACGTAATTACCATGTTAAATAAACACCATCTTAAAAAATCATTCATTTCAGTGTTAAGGCACTCAAGGTTAAAAAACGTTGAAAATACAACAATTCCGGTCTGAAAATTGTTTAAAAGCAACATATTTTCCAACTTGTTGATAGAAAATCTCAAGCCATTTAACGCAACATGAACGGTGTCTATCTTTGCGTCTTTGAGTAGCACTGGTAGTGTTTTGCGACGGTTCTCTGTATATAATGCAACAGCGAAATTCTGTACATCGTTAGGCAACAAAGTATTTTCTTCTATGTTTTTAAGTTCTGTCCGAATTATTTTAGAGGCCTTGCAGATATATCAACAGATGCGTTGGGTACACAGACTCTTAAGTCAGGTGGTATTTATTTAACAGTTCAACAGTCCAGGATTAATAAGAATACTTTATTGCAAAGCAAACAAACAGTGCTATTGCATTACAGAATATATTAAATTATGTAAGAACAATGCAAATAATTAACAGAGAACAATCAGGTGTTGAGTAGTTGTGATCTGAGTAGCCAGACTTTAGATAGATAAATACACAGTTTCCTTGTCAGAGATTCCGCTTTTAATAATGTTCGAATTTTATGGATATTTGGGTCGGATATATATGTGATGTCCAATAGTTCCATGTTTCTTTACACAATTTTGGTTCCACACGTCGCAGGTGTAGCTAGCTAAACCTAGCTAAACAGGAGGTACTCGAGTCATCCTTCCGAAGCAGCTGGCCTAACTTTTCTAGTGGAAGTGTTTAACCTAATTTGTAACTAGCTATGAAAATAAAACACTAACAATTAAAATGTAATAACTAATTGCAAGCTCTTTAATATTTATAATATACGCATCATGATAATAAATATAAACGAAACATCTGTTTATATTATCTATTATTTTTTTTACAAAATCATAAAAAGCATGGTGCATATAGAGCATAGAGACAAGAATTTAAAAAGAGGGGGAGGGCAGGTTAGGTATGTTTTTTATATATCTTTGTGTCCCCTTTTAACACGCTTGAATTCCCTATCTGAATATGTATCAGAGTGAGACAAAGCTCTTAGCTTGCAACCCGTTCGAATAACTTACTATCAAATATGATACAAAATAAAAGGTTTTAAACAAAACAAAACAAAATATGTAATTATAAACACATAAATTATGTAAACTGGTTCTTGCTAAATCTAACGGCCTTAAGTCCATGCTAGAGTAGTACTTATTTAGTATTCCTTGACAAGTCCAAAACACGGCCATATCCACTGTTTCCAATTGTCGGGCTTACCTATGATAAAAAGGCTTTATTTATGACAAGTACGATTTGTTTTCAAATAAACACAGTAAAGTATGTAGAAAATACATGCTGCAGTGCAGTTATGTCAGTGGGCTATATAACTATGTCAATACGCTCTATATGGCATGATGATGTTGCATATATTAATATGAAGGTTATATGAAGGTTTTTCTTTGTATGGCGACGGGTTGCATTGCCCTTTTTGTGAAACAAAAGCCAATACACTGAAACCTTGCAATATCCATGAGTTATAATCACTCCTCTCAAACGCCATCTTTATCATTAATGGTCAGGAATACACGCTTACATTTTTAACATGAGACTTGTGGCAGTTGTTGTGGTCATGTTGCTTATAACAGTCTAAATTTTATATTAGATTTTTAATTTCTATGTTTCCCCGAGGATATCACAAACTCAGTAGTACTAATGTCAAAAATATACTATAATTGTCTATTTGCTAAAATGAAAATTTGAAATTCTCAAAAACTAAAGTATACTCCCTCATGCAAAGTATTTCTATAGCTAAAGGTAAAATATATTTTTGTCCTTTTGGGTATCTTTTCAACATGAAAAAAAATAATTTGGTTTCACAATTTTTGTTCAAGCACTACTGATGAGAAAATTGTATATCGAAACGTCCGTCTAGTGCTGTAAAATTAAAACTTGTATAGTATGTAATTGAAATAATATCGTTTTTTCTATATAACTGGACATTAACAACAGTGCTTCTATCTTGTTATGTCACAAATATACAAAATTCATCGTCATAAGCGACATTTTACAATATAAAAATAAATTCTACGTTGAACCCAGTTTGATTTCTTTTTTCAAGATTCGCATAAACATCGATTTTTAACATCGCGCATGAATACCAATACTCCTTAGTCGAATACCAATCTGCAAGTCCAGTTGTCGAGCACTCTATCGTCTATTAAGTCTGTTTTTTTAAGCTCTACCTTAAATAACTGTAACTTGACCATAAATATGAATATGTAATTTTTGTCATTGACAGAAATAACATTTGTTTGAAATATTATCCAAGATTGCTGACCTATTTTGTTTCTTCCAGACATGGGCGGGGCTTAATGTTTCTGAACAGCTGTTCCATGTACAGGTCACGTCCGCCGTTAAAAAATCTTTTTCAAAACATTGGAATTTATTTCATTCAACGGAACTTGCAATTTTGATCTCGTAAAGAAAGAATAAATTGTAAATACAAGAATTGACTGTCATTTTTCCTGGTTCATCAAGTAATGAACCAGATTTTAAAACTAGCTTCGCTTTGCAGTTCATCAGATTTGCTAGTTTTAAAATCTGGTTCATTACTTGATGAACCAGGAAAAAATGACAGTCAATTCCTAAATTATAAGTTGTAACGCACTTGGTACAAAACAATGAAACTACAATCACATAGTATTAACCCAAGTTTGTTTGTTTTCCTTGAAGCTATGGCCTTTGAACATTAAAAATACTTCTTGACAGTTGATCCTAACTCACTAAACTTGCTCTTTTCCATTTTAAATCGCTTGTTGCCAATAAGTCATAAGTAAATATTCACAAAGGCTAATTTGCATGTACACCCGTATGTTGGCTAACATGTTTATGAAAGTCTTTAAAGTCTGTTCTAAGTCAGTTCCAGCGAAATGTACTTGAAAACTTTAAATTGATCTGCTTACAAATAAAATGTTGACCCAGAGATATTTCAAGCCTAGGCTTATCCGGGCCCTAAAGAATATGGCCGTTATCACAGTATTGTTGATAACTTTGATGTCCTTGTATCCAGGATTGCCCTGGATATATTTCACCTTCCGAACTTCCATTTGCCTTTCATCCATTTTTGATTAGATACGTGGCGAATGTAGTTAGGTAAACAGGAGGTGCTCGCCCTTTCGGAGCACCCGGACTCACTTCCCTGGTGAAAGTTCACGTGTCTAACCTAGCTTGTCAGTATTAAAATGTTTACTTTGCTTTTGCATTGTGATTTGGACATGGATTAGTATGTTTGTTTTTGATCATTTACAAGAGAGGGTTTAAGCTACAATACGAGATATTACTTGATTTAAAATATTTTAATTCTGTATTCGTTTTTCAGGTCAGCGCACAGAGTGGTAGCGATAGTAAGTATAAACTAAAAGGTTCTGATTAACACTATTTATTAATTTGTTTATTTGTTTTATTATTATTCGCCGTATACCAAAAAATGATGGTCTATTTTATGTACTTGGTGGAAGCATGTGGCCTAGTGGTTAAGGCGTTGGACTCATGATTCGAAGGTCGTGGGTTCGATCCCTGGACCGGGCGATGTGTTGTGTCCTTGAGCAAGACACTTAATTTCACGTTGTTCCAGTTCACTCAGCTGAAAAATAAATGAGTACCAGCAAAATGCTGGGGGTTATCCCTGGGATGGACTGGCGTGCCATTCAGTGGAGAGTCTTGTACTCTCAGTCGCTTAACGCCACCGAAACCGGGATAAGCTCCGGACTGATGGGCCTAATGGCTCGGGACAGACTTTAACTTTTTTAATTTTATGTACTTCAAACATTAGACCAAGAGATCATGCACTAAAACCGGGTGAACAAGGCCAAAAGGTTTGAATGTTGATTTTTGACATTTTCGTATTTTTGGGGTAGAGAAAGTATATTTATTTGCTACGGTGTTAAGGTTTTATATTTCCAAATTTGTGTAACACTTTTATCTACAGGACTACCAAGCTTTATAAAACTTTGCCCGATTTAATGCATAAATAACAAATTTACAAGAATTGAAAGACGGAAGATATGATAAAAACGCATTTTTCAGCACCGATTTTATCGCTTATTTTAAAATTTTGACACAAAATCGGAAAACTGTAAGGATATTTTGCATTTTTATCTATCATGTGTTCACAACTAAAGATAGAATAAACACTTTTTTGTGGGTTTTTTTTGCCACAGGATGCTTCCGACTCGGAAGGCAAAATCTAGAATTTTTAGGTTTTCCAACAATTTAACATTTGCAGAGACTTTTCTTCAAAAACTGTTTCTGATTGAAAAAATCGGAAACGATTTGACGCGTAAGAAATTGGCTTTCAGTAACTAGGGACATTTTCCAACAAGAATCAACATTCAGACGTTTTGGCCTGGTTTACCCGGTTTTAAGTGCATGATCTCTTGGACTAAATGTTTTAAACAAATAAAAGATCTTAGGGTATTACCGATTTTATTACTTATCAGTATGTAGAACATATATCGAAAGCTATTGTTTTCAATTCAACGCATTCAATACAGTCAAACCTGTATATTAAGGCCATCCAAAAGAACCACTAAAATTAACCTTCATAGGCAAGTTGCCTTTATATACAGGTTCAAATAATATTGATAAAGAACAATTGGAATACCTTTCTACTGGCCTTTATAGGCAGACGACACTTATATAGAGGTGGCCTTTAAAGGCAGGTTGGACTGTAATACTGTAGCGAGAGAAAGAATTCTGTTAGGTTAGCTAAGAGGAACTTGACACGAATCACGATCTTATCAACCAAATTTAGTTTATCTCCGGTGTGATTGGAGATGTTCATCTAGCCAATTATGAAGAGGTTCTTCAATATGATAAATATCATTCACCACCTGTCATTAAACGTCGCCATGCAGTATTGTAAAAGACAAATTGAAATCTGAAGTGTTTTATGATAACATATACAGGTCCATCCAGAAAGTTTGGACACCTCATAAAAGTGATTCATAGCTAGCCACAAATTTGTTTGTTATAACATTTTTTGACATGCTTTATCAATGATTGTTTAATAGATAGTTACATGTTACATACCACTAGATCTAATCGATGTAACTTGGACACAATAAAATTGCAAAAAAGCACTGTTATCTCCCTTTATATATTCTAGACACAAAAACGGTTGTCCTTTAGCAAATATGAGAACAAAACATTTGTTCCACAACATAAGTAAAACAGATTTCCTATGTCAAATAATACTATAAAACATACTTTTGCAGTAGAAAATGGACGTTATGCGAAAAATAAATAATCATTAAATACACTAACCAAAAATCCAATTTTACCATATTTCTTTATTTTAGTATTTTCAATAAATTAGAAATTTTAAGAGATAAAATGATATATTTTACTTAGAAAGTGCTTAATAATTGCTTGGAAATAAGTGTTTAAAGTCGTTTCCAGTATTTTCTATTTATTAAGCCCATATTTGAAGAAATAGGAATTTTCCAAAATATTTTCATTGTTTTTATCACACACTGTTCACTAAAAACTAAAATTGAAACTTTTATCAATTATGCCATTCAAATAACATTCTAGGTGGTATATAAAAATAGTCTTTCAACAAATATAAGTTAACAGAACACCAAGTACTAAGACCATCAACATTACTGTTTTACAAAGGTTATAGAAGGGGATGTCCAAACTTTCTGGATGGACCTGTATAAAATAAACTACAATAGACATTAACCATTTAAAAATAATCAACCAAAACGAAATAACATTATACATCTCGCAAGCCACGGCATGTAAATATTCAATTTCAACATTTTCAATCATAATTTCAAAACATAAATGTAATTACTAAAATTCTAACTTTGACTACTCAAGTTTCGGACAACTGGCCCCAGATGTTTAATAAGCATGCTTTAAATTTTACAGGTAGACGTCGGCGTCCACGTCCTCACATCGATCATTTTAAAGGATATATTGGAAAGTTTCAGAAAATTGTCAGTAAGTTTCAATAAAATGAACATTGCAAAAACGATTGGAAATCTTGTTATTTCCTATTTTATCAAAAATAAAGCGCTAATAAACTTCCACATGAATAAAGCTAGCCATTATTTTAATAGAATGAGAACTTGTCTACTTTGCTTCTGGACTGTGATTCGGATGTCTGTTTTGATGTGTCAGTTAGGAGGTTTTTATTTTCTAGGCTTCTATAAAATCTGAATGCTTTTAAAAATTGTGCTACGATACAGACCTGTTTAAAAATTACCACTTAGCCAACGAACAGGATATAAAAAGTTAATGACCAAATACTACCGAGAGATGTACAGTACAGATCTGCCGAAAGTTTAACACTGATCTAACGAAAAGGAGTAAATAATATATATATATATACATGTATATATATATATATATATATATATATATATGTTTTTAAACTTCAAAAATTGCTTTATGTACAGAATTAAATTCATTTTGAGAAATATTTTTTCCTATTAGATCAGTAGATTTTGTATCAAGTTTTCAAAATTTTTGTCAGTGTTGGAAAGTACGATTTTATTCTTGTATTTTCCTTGTGTACTAGATTTGTGGATATACAGTAATTCGATAGCGTAGTGTTAAACTTTCAAGAGAAATATCAGTGATGGTGTACTATTGTTTGTCTTTAATGTTTAGAAACAGTCATTTTCATAAATAACTTTTTTACCTTTTAATTTTTTTAAACCTAACATTCAATTTTTGTTTTGAAAATAAAAATCGCATAAAAAATATTTTTAGTTTTGTTTTTACCTTTTCCGTTACATTATCCTACATAGAGAAAATTTTACAATTTTTACAAAAACCGACTGTAGCATCATCCTTTGGTGACCTAATATGCTTACATTAAAATGTTTAACTAAGGTCAACAATTAAAATACAAATCACTGTTATCACCCTTGTTATTGGCATTGGTTTTGACAAAATCGTGTAGAAGAAATATGCATTCCAGATGACATGAAGTGGTTAGTTTAGAAAGTTTTATTAAGTATTTTAATTCTGAAACAAAAATAGCGCCACTTTCTTAAAAGAGGACAAACTGATTAAGTCTGATACAGGCGTGATTCAGACGTGAATATCAATGTTTAAGATCATGTAGTCCAAAACGGGTGTTTCAGTCTTGACAATTGACGGATTTTTTCTCTTTACAGAAATTAATGCAATTATTTTTTCTTGTTAGTATTTTTGTTTTTCAACACATATATTTTGGTTGTTTCATGACAAACCAAATAGCAATATAGCAATTTTAGTGAAGGACTATCTCTTAGTATATGTATGTAAGAGGAACAATAGTTAGTTTGATGATGCCTTTAAATTACAGCCTTATTTTTGTTTCTTTTTAAAATCAGCTTTGCGAAAAAGAGACACTCAGCTGAAGAAGGAATCTCGTAAGTTCACACACACACACACACCAGCCCACCCACCCCTCCCACACACACACACTTTGTGTCACGTTAGAAACGTAACGTATAAATATAAAATTTAAAAGAAGTTATATATACAGACATAATCAACAAATAAAAACAAATCGTTTCTTTTGTGTATTGTGCAACAGATTGCTTGTAACTTAAATTTGCATGTTCCAAACATCAGTACCTGTTTCAGAATCATCCCTTAGCTGACCGCCTCGATACAAGTGAAAAACAAATTCTGAATGCATTGGTAGAAAGAAGTAGCTGATTGGCTGGTTCACTACAGAGATACGCAATTAACGACACTGACGATGTCCGTCCAAAGTCGGGAGTTCATGATCAAGTTCTTTCTATGTGTGTGTGTGTGTGTGTGTGTGTGTGTGTGCGCGCGTGTGTGTGTGTGTGGGGGGGAGGGGATGTGTGTGTCTGTTCTTTTTGTAATGTGTCCCTTCTTCGTGGGTGTGTGCAAAATCACAAGGCGCGGACTGTGTCTACGGTGTATAGTGTATACCACGGCGTGTGACTGTCTTTTAATCAAGATTTACTTATTTATTATTAATTTACTTTAATTTACCGTATATTTAATCTGATTTCACATGTAACATAGGTAAATCGTATTTTTTACCTGGAGTTCTATTCACCATTCATTAAATTTTGGGGTAGGTAAGAGTTACGTGGAATGTCATAATAAAGAATATTTGAACTATTTTTTGTATTTTATCTAACATTGTAATAAGTCAAAATAAAAATGTAAAGAAAATAATACACACAAAATAAAACTAATTTTTATCTTTATATCAGAATAAAACATGAAATATAAAATGTATCTACAAAGTTGATATTAGATAAATTATTAAATGACACCACAATGAAGTGATTTCAGAGATTATTGTAACACAACATTACGCAATGTTGATCACTTCTGTTTCCCGTACTGTTCCCAAACAGTGTAAGATGTCGGAGTAGTCTTCGATATCAAACGGGAATGTGGTTCATTATATCCGTGATGAATATTTTGACCACTCGCCCTTTCGGGGGCGCTCTCTCAATTCTTATACTATTTCTGACTTTTTACTTTTCTGATTTCTGTCTTGCATTGTACAGTTGGTGTTCTATTGCTTCCAATAGCCATCATCTGCCCCTGGATTACTCTTGCCAAGTGGTTCAGGGTTCAAATCCCTGGGCTACGGTTGCCTAGTGGTTAAGACATTGGCCTTTTATCACGGTGCGTCTGTGGTTCAGGGTTCAACTCCTTGGGCTACGGTTGACTAGTGTTTAAGGCATTGACCTTTCACCACATGACGTCTGTTGTTCTGTGGTCTTCTCTCTTAGGCTACGGTTTTAAGATATCACGGTTGCTTAGTGGTTAAGGTATCCGCCTTTAATAAGCGATTGTCTAGTGGTGAAATCATCAGCCTATCCTATCTTAAAACTTAAGATGTATATCACAGATTTCTTTCCGAGGTAGACCATGTTGTCGGTACCCTTTCCACAGTATCTAGTGATGAATGTGAGTAGCATTTCAGATAACAATGTTTAAGATCCGAGGTCTCTCACTGCTGAAAGTTCGAGTACCGCTCAGACTACATGTGGGGAAGTGAATTTTTCTTGCCGTTGGCCTTTACTTCAGTATAATGTGACTGGGGGAGTGGTATGCTTGTCTGCGGCGTACTGACTCGTTGAACTAGCACCTTAATGTTACATCTTTGTCATAATTATACGAATAAAACATTTATCAGCACTCGTTAGGGGCTGTTAAAATCACGCGCGTGGGGATTTGAGAAGATTATATAATAAAATATTTTATTAATTTTTTCAAAATTATTGGTAGGCGTACCATTATCATTATACATGTATATGTGTTAGTATTTTATTGATGTTAAATTCTGGTCGGATTTTTTTTCATGTTAAAAGCGTGCAATTGATAATTTCCAACCTCCATTACGAGGGTCAAGTATCATATTTTCAGATCGTGTATAGCATTTTCCCCGGATATTAAACGAACAACATAATTATACTTCTTCAATTTATGCCAAAACCCGCAAAATAATAATGACGTGTATATACAGAGAGAGAGAGAGAGAGAGAGAAGAGAGAGAGAGAGACTAAATCCATACAATTATCATACAATTTCTATTTCCGAATTATGTGTTTTGGGGTTCTGTATATATAAATCTTGGTTTTTAGACACCCAGAATGTCCGATTTCAAAATTTCATTTTGACCGTTTAGTGGAATTTAAGCGTTACGATTACTTTGGATTTTAAAATGGCTGTACATATTGTCATGGGGAAATAAAATTAGGATGCGTACGTATGTGATGAATTTCAAACAAAAAACAACATAAGATTCGGCATCAGTCAGTACCTTGGTGATTGGTATATGAATGCTGATGATAATATCAATATTCCAATAACATCGTGTTTGTGCAAGAAAACAACCAATAAAAATGCTCTAAACTGTGTATAGTAACACATCCATTCTCAGTAATAAGGCCCAATTCACTATTTCAAGATGATGAAAAATAAAAGTCTTACAAGCAATGAACTTCTGGTATTTTCAGAGACTGGACATATCAGAAGATTCAGAAACAACAAAATTATTAACACCAATTGATTATTTTGGTTGTAATTTCACTTTATTGTTACATACATACCATTTGTATTTAAATGAGTTGATATTTACGTGACCGTAGTTAAAGTTCATCATATTCTTACCAGGTAGTAGTATTTATATGTTTATTATGCTTGAACATTAGGTTACATTGTTATTAATTTAAAAATGTGCCTTGAGACCACTTCGGCATATCGAAATGATAATGACGATGTTTGTAGTCTACAGAAATTAAAGTATTTTTACGCAAAAATACAATAAATTTATTTCTGTATTCTCAAGTTGGTAACAGAAACAAAATTTCAAACAGGTAGTCATTAATCAACACCAAATCAAAATGCAAATATGTCTTGATGAAATTGCTAACCAAAAGAACTGTACAAAACTTATTATCTTCAAGATAATTTTCACTTAAGTAAACAGTGTATTCGGTAACGTATGTAGCACCTCTAGATGACTTTGAGTCAATATAAAGACAGCTAAATTATATTATATTACAAATTATTAACTCTTGTTTTCCATAATAAAATTGTAAAACTTATCAATAGAACACATGATATTGGTATATGTTCACTTTTCTAGCGAAATGACAAAAACTATTTATCGGTAACGTATGTAACAGTTTAACCGATAATAAGATTATGTACATGGTATCGTTTACAATGAAGTCTTCAATTTCTTATTAAGACAACACGAGATATAAAGCCTTTAAAATTATCAATTATCACGATGTAAATGTTCACTTTTCTAGTGACAAAATAATGATTAAGTAAGTAACGTATGTAACTGTTTAGTCACGTATGTAACAATTACATACTGGGGTTTAAAACTTCTTCACTCAGTGACATGTCCTCCTTTAAAGAAATTCAATAAAATATACCCGAGTTACATTCTAAAAAACAAGGCTAATGGAATGAGAAAGTCTTAATTGCTGATTAAAATGTCATATCTTTAAAGGAACCACTGTCTGTATTTTTCTCTCCAGTAGTACTTTTCATATTTAGTTTTTAAACCTGAAATCTGGACTTATCCTTTATTTCTAACAACTTTTTTCTCCACCCGATTGGTTATACTGTTTCTAAATTCAGGATAGACTGAAAAATCTTACATGCTATGTGCCTTTTACAAACATTTACTGTCTATACCAGTCAATTTATTTAAAGTCGATCTCTTTTTCTTCTAATTATCTTTTAATCAATCATGTGACTTAAAATGTCTCTCATACCGATCCATGCCAATTTCATAATCCCAAAGCAGAGAACAAACGTTGAAAATTTGCAAATAAAGTTAAACACACGAACTTTCACCAGGAAAGTGAGAACAAATCAACAATGTCCATTGTATTTTGGTATTAGTAATCAAGCAGTTTGCTTCGTTTTATAAAGTCCACGTGGGTGCCATAGTTGAGGTACAAGTCCCAATATGAAGCAGAACATGAAGGATCAGTTGTATCTTTTATTTCAATATCCTTAAGATAGATGACATTCACAAAAGCCTTCGAATTTAGAATTATAAAATCCTATACCAGACATCATGTATCTGTATATATGTGGAGTTAAATGGTTTTGTTACAGTCATCCTTCAAGTTAAAAACGGTTTTACATAAATTCTGCTGCAATATGAAATAAATCAGCCAGCAATGATGCACAGTTTGGCCCATTACCGATTATTGTTGGAAAATTATATTGCTAAACATAACATGTATATGGTGTCTTTCAAAATCACTCATATTTTGTTGTTGATTCTATCACTATACATGTATTTAATATTTGTCAATAAGGTGTTACCAAGAAGAACTTTTTCTTGCTGAGCTTCGCTTGTTGGGTGTCAAGTCAATAATGGATACATCACTTTCTGTTTGCTTTCATAATGTTAACTTCTCATTTGAAAATGTAACTCTTTTATCCTTTCTAATATGAAAGTTTTCTATCTGAAATTTCTTTCTCATGATTTATCTTTTAAAATTTTAACGTCTTTAGATACATTACATTAAGCTTCCCTCTTAGCTTCTTGTCAGAACTTGTATAGTTTTTACCCCTAGTTTAAATAGAAGGTAACCTAAAACTAAGAAGAGTATGACCACTGTTGTTAATGACGTAACAGGGACTGGTTCCAAAGAGACATAACCACTATCTGAAACATCCTTGGCGGCTATCTGTTCTGGAAGTTCATGTGTTTAACTTAACTTGTCAGTTTCAAAGTTTTCACTTTGCTTCTGGATTTGTGATTCGGACACATGGAATAGTAGGTTTGTTTTTTCAGTTTAATTCTTAGTTTCTCTCAATTTAGAACTCCGATCATATCCCATTTCTTTATCTCTGTAATTTGACTGAATTTCAAGACATGATTTATCCATCATGAAACATTAGACAGCAACTGTGTTTGTAATTCAGACCAGTAACGTAGATACCAATACTTACGTTACCTGGGGGTCTGCAGATATATGGATGTATATTGACCACCCATTTGACCATTGAAGTTTTGTTTTACGCTGCATTTACACTTTATAATCAGAATTTATGAAATTGCAGGTATTTGATTTGTATGTATAACAAATATTAAAATGAACAATGTGTATTCAAATCTATGAGAAAATTATCCAAATAAATTAGACTAGTGACATCTATCGTTTCAAAATCCAATTTGAAGTTGAAAATTGTTTAATTTCTCTACACGTAACTAAACTAGAAACTTTAAGTGTTGTTTATTGTTGTATCTAATGACAGTTTGCTTAACTAACTATTTCATTGTAATTGATGAAAGTACTGATACATACGTTACTTGTGTTAATTACATACGTTACCTATAGTAACGTATATATCATTTTTTGGAAAATGAATTCCAGACTATGGATCAAGGGTAGACATACCATCATGGGTTTGATGGAAATGACAAGGTTTATTATCTATATAGTCAGATGTATTATTTCAAATTGAAATTTTTGAATGGATTCTTGCCATCCAAAGAGGTCACCTTCGACTGTTTCACTTTTGCTTGAGAATTTTTATTTTAACAACAATCGATGTGGTTAAAACTTCACATGCACACTTCTATAATTTAAATCTAGAACTATACAAATTATAGTGGTCACTTGACGTGATTTAGGTGTATTTTCAAATGATGTTATCACGTATGTATCGGTAACGTATGTATTTTTTTCAACTGTTACAATATGTGGTTTAAATAATAGGAACTTGTGCGGAATAAAGATGATATATTTTAAATATTATATCAAAGTACTTCGTTTGACAATATATTAATTTTGACTTGGATAAAATATTTAACCATATGAATGACGTAACGTAAGTATTGATGAAAATAAAACCTTCCATTCAATTTTGTGTCATGCTTGTTCAGGCCCAATAGCGACTGTTAAGTTGAAAATTTTATTGTTCCGTTAAGTATGCGTAAGATAAGCTTCAATTTGCCCACGTCAGTGGTAAGTATGACATTAATATATGATAACCATGGAGACAGTTTTATATGTGGTAACGTTTGTATCCGACAGCTGGTAACACATCTTTATTTGGCACCAGATTTTACCAATAGCTTGCATTGTCATCAGAAACCAGTTTTAGATATGACAACAATGCAGCATTAACAAAAGCAATTCTTTAAATTTTTGATACTTTCCAAATATTGAAGATTTGGCGATTTAAAACATAAAAACCTTACCCGGTAACAGTAACGTTTGTATCATTTTGAAGGTTTATGAGATTGGAAAATAATCAAATACATGGATTAACTAGAAAACTGTGATTGATAATTGTAGATATAATGTGTAGTTTCTGTTGGTACATTTATTTTTTGGTCTTTTCCAAAGCCAATTCATTATACTGTAATATAACACTATTTGGGCCTTATTACTGAGAATGGGTGAACAACGTAAAGTACATAACGTCACTATATGTTTACGTTGTAATTAACAGCTTTCTGTACAAATACGCATTTTAATCGGAATCATTTCATTCCTGACAACTAATACAGTTCTGTGTATAACAACCGAAGGAGTCTGACAAAGTGCAGCATACAAATAATGATGAACGTATATTGAATGTATTAAACTAACAATTCTAACGTCCTTGGAGACGGATTAATATAATGGTATTTAACCATTGTTTCCGAATCCATAGATATTTATATATATATTAATAATTATGTATGTTATTGTATAACAATATACTGAATAAAATATTGTTAACACTAAACTGACAATAAAATTTTATTCATGACATCTTTCCATTCGTCCCTTAATAATGTCATGAAAAAGGTACTGTTGTCCATAGTAAGCAGGGATTTACAGTTATTTGTGAATGTGTGGGTCCAGGGCATGCAGGGTAAAAAGAAATAAGGGTCCAGACGTAAAATTCAAGGGTCCATGTTACAATGATTACATGATCCGACATTAGGAACATTTAAAGGTAACGAAAATTATAAATGATAAACTGAAAACGGAAAGGGACCAGATAAATAAATGTAAAACCACGATGATGATGTATGAACGATTTTAATGTGCCCAAGTAGACTCACATACCTAATTTTAAAGAGTCCAAGGGACAAAGATGTGCGTACATAGGTAAAACTCTGAGTAAGTCCATCAGGTACAATTATACGGGGTAAACTATCTGCCATGTGCTACTTTTGAATTTTTATGAAATGATTCATTCAAAAGTAGCACATGAAAATTTACTTTTGAATATATTATTTCATAAAAATTCAAATATCTGATATGATCTCCTTCACTAGGTACTAACATTTACCATATCGGAAAAATCAGAAATGAAATTTGTACAGAGAGGGGGAAAATGCAATGTCCAAACTTGGTCTTGAATCTGGGACCTGCCAAATACCACCGGTGTGTTCTACGAACTGAACTACTGTAATCTGTCACTTTCATCCCTTTCTTTTTCAATTTAACTATAGCTTACGAGGTTTTGCGTATCCTGTGACCAAACTGTTAGTCCACCATTTCCCAAGTTCGATCGAGCCAGAAACATAACAGAAACTTGGAAACACACACACACACACACACACACACACACACTGGCGTGCGCAAATGGAACTTGATATGAATACAAGACACTATATACATCGAATATCGATTTAGAAACAACTTTATTATGAACTCCCGACTTTGGATGGACACTGTCTGTCAAATTAACAATATGGTCGTCAGTGTCGTTATTCGTATACTTCTGTTGGGAAATAACCTGTACCCAGTTTCACAATCATTTTCCTTAACTTAACTTAATTTAAATAATTTATGTAATCTCTTTTCGGTAATACTGAATATTTTTGTCAAAACTAAATGGTAATGTTTTTAATCTAAAAGTGATCTTAATAATGACACCTCGAATTAATATATGTCTTAAAATTTAAGATATAATTTGCCAGATTTTAGTTAAAGAAAATTTTAGTTAAGGAATGATTGTAAAACCGAGGCCAGTAGCCTATCAACACGAACATTATATCTACGAATACATTTGTTACGTAAGGCAGATCTTCTTCTGCATAAGGAAGTTGTCAGTGTGCTTGTCGAAGGTTGGTGGTTTTTCTCAGGTACTCCGGTAAACTATCGGTTAACACGTAAGGCAGATCCTGTTGTACATAAGGAAGTTGTCAGTGTGCTTGTCGAAGGTTGGTGGTTTTTCTCAGGTACTCCGGTAAACTATCGGTTAACACGTAAGGCAGATCCTGTTGTACATAAGGAAGTTTGTCAGTGTGCTTGTCGAAGGTTGGTGGTTTTTCTCAGGTACTCCGGTAAACTATCGGTTAACACGTAAGGCAGATCCTGTTGTACATAAGGAAGTTTGTCAGTGTGCTTGTCGAAGGTTGGTGGTTTTTCTCAGGTACTCCGGTAAACTATCGGTTAACACGTAAGGCAGATCCTGTTGTACATAAGGAAGTTGTCAGTGTGCTTGTCGAAGGTTGGTGGTTTTTCTCAGGTACTCCGGTAAACTATCGGTTAACACGTAAGGCAGATCCTGTTGTACATAAGGAAGTTGTCAGTGTGCTTGTCGAAGGTTGGTGGTTTTTCTCAGGTACTCCGGTAAACTATCGGTTAACACGTAAGGCAGATCCTGTTGTACATAAGGAAGTTTGTCAGTGTGCTTGTCGAAGGTTGGTGGTTTTTCTCAGGTACTCCGGTAAACTATCGGTTAACACGTAAGGCAGATCCTGTTGTACATAAGGAAGTTTGTCAGTGTGCTTGTCGAAGGTTGGTGGTTTTTCTCAGGTACTCCGGTAAACTATCGGTTAACACGTAAGGCAGATCCTGTTGTACATAAGGAAGTTGTCAGTGTGCTTGTCGAAGGTTGGTGGTTTTTCTCAGGTACTCCGGTAAACTATCGGTTAACACGTAAGGCAGATCCTGTTGTACATAAGGAAGTTGTCAGTGTGCTTGTCGAAGGTTGGTGGTTTTTCTCAGGTACTCCGGTAAACTATCGGTTAACACGTAAGGCAGATCCTGTTGTACATAAGGAAGTTTGTCAGTGTGCTTGTCGAAGGTTGGTGGTTTTTCTCAGGTACTCCGGTAAACTATCGGTTAACACGTAAGGCAGATCCTGTTGTACATAAGGAAGTTGTCAGTGTGCTTGTCGAAGGTTGGTGGTTTTTCTCAGGTACTCCGGTAAACTATCGGTTAACACGTAAGGCAGATCCTGTTGTACATAAGGAAGTTGTCAGTGTGCTTGTCGAAGGTTGGTGGTTTTTCTCAGGTACTCCGGTAAACTATCGGTTAACACGTAAGGCAGATCCTGTTGTACATAAGGAAGTTGTCAGTGTGCTTGTCGAAGGTTGGTGGTTTTTCTCAGGTACTCCGGTAAACTATCGGTTAACACGTAAGGCAGATCCTGTTGTACATAAGGAAGTTGTCAGTGTGCTTGTCGAAGGTTGGTGGTTTTTCTCAGGTACTCCGGTAAACTATCGGTTAACACGTAAGGCAGATCCTGTTGTACATAAGGAAGTTTGTCAGTGTGCTTGTCGAAGGTTGGTGGTTTTTCTCAGGTACTCCGGTAAACTATCGGTTAACACGTAAGGCAGATCCTGTTGTACATAAGGAAGTTGTCAGTGTGCTTGTCGAAGGTTGGTGGTTTTTCTCAGGTACTCCGGTAAACTATCGGTTAACACGTAAGGCAGATCCTGTTGTACATAAGGAAGTTGTCAGTGTGCTTGTCGAAGGTTGGTGGTTTTTCTCAGGTACTCCGGTAAACTATCGGTTAACACGTAAGGCAGATCCTGTTGTACATAAGGAAGTTTGTCAGTGTGCTTGTCGAAGGTTGGTGGTTTTTCTCAGGTACTCCGGTAAACTATCGGTTAACACGTAAGGCAGATCCTGTTGTACATAAGGAAGTTGTCAGTGTGCTTGTCGAAGGTTGGTGGTTTTTCTCAGGTACTCCGGTAAACTATCGGTTAACACGTAAGGCAGATCCTGTTGTACATAAGGAAGTTGTCAGTGTGCTTGTCGAAGGTTGGTGGTTTTTCTCAGGTACTCCGGTAAACTATCGGTTAACACGTAAGGCAGATCCTGTTGTACATAAGGAAGTTGTCAGTGTGCTTGTCGAAGGTTGGTGGTTTTTCTCAGGTACTCCGGTAAACTATCGGTTAACACGTAAGGCAGATCCTGTTGTACATAAGGAAGTTTGTCAGTGTGCTTGTCGAAGGTTGGTGGTTTTTCTCAGGTACTCCGGTAAACTATCGGTTAACACGTAAGGCAGATCCTGTTGTACATAAGGAAGTTGTCAGTGTGCTTGTCGAAGGTTGGTGGTTTTTCTCAGGTACTCCGGTAAACTATCGGTTAACACGTAAGGCAGATCCTGTTGTACATAAGGAAGTTGTCAGTGTGCTTGTCGAAGGTTGGTGGTTTTTCTCAGGTACTCCGGTAAACTATCGGTTAACACGTAAGGCAGATCCTGTTGTACATAAGGAAGTTGTCAGTGTGCTTGTCGAAGGTTGGTGGTTTTTCTCAGGTACTCCGGTAAACTATCGGTTAACACGTAAGGCAGATCCTGTTGTACATAAGGAAGTTGTCAGTGTGCTTGTCGAAGGTTGGTGGTTTTTCTCAGGTACTCCGGTAAACTATCGGTTAACACGTAAGGCAGATCCTGTTGTACATAAGGAAGTTGTCAGTGTGCTTGTCGAAGGTTGGTGGTTTTTCTCAGGTACTCCGGTAAACTATCGGTTAACACGTAAGGCAGATCCTGTTGTACATAAGGAAGTTGTCAGTGTGCTTGTCGAAGGTTGGTGGTTTTTCTCAGGTACTCCGGTAAACTATCGGTTAACACGTAAGGCAGATCCTGTTGTACATAAGGAAGTTTGTCAGTGTGCTTGTCGAAGGTTGGTGGTTTTTCTCAGGTACTCCGGTAAACTATCGGTTAACACGTAAGGCAGATCCTGTTGTACATAAGGAAGTTGTCAGTGTGCTTGTCGAAGGTTGGTGGTTTTTCTCAGGTACTCCGGTAAACTATCGGTTAACACGTAAGGCAGATCCTGTTGTACATAAGGAAGTTGTCAGTGTGCTTGTCGAAGGTTGGTGGTTTTTCTCAGGTACTCCGGTAAACTATCGGTTAACACGTAAGGCAGATCCTGTTGTACATAAGGAAGTTGTCAGTGTGCTTGTCGAAGGTTGGTGGTTTTTCTCAGGTACTCCGGTAAACTATCGGTTAACACGTAAGGCAGATCCTGTTGTACATAAGGAAGTTTGTCAGTGTGCTTGTCGAAGGTTGGTGGTTTTTCTCAGGTACTCCGGTAAACTATCGGTTAACACGTAAGGCAGATCCTGTTGTACATAAGGAAGTTTGTCAGTGTGCTTGTCGAAGGTTGGTGGTTTTTCTCAGGTACTCCGGTAAACTATCGGTTAACACGTAAGGCAGATCCTGTTGTACATAAGGAAGTTTGTCAGTGTGCTTGTCGAAGGTTGGTGGTTTTTCTCAGGTACTCCGGTAAACTATCGGTTAACACGTAAGGCAGATCCTGTTGTACATAAGGAAGTTGTCAGTGTGCTTGTCGAAGGTTGGTGGTTTTTCTCAGGTACTCCGGTAAACTATCGGTTAACACGTAAGGCAAAACTTGGTGTAAATAAGTTTGTCAGCTAGTGTGCTTGTAGAAGGTCGGTGGGTTTTTTCAGGCACCCCGGTTTACTATTTGTTAGATACGAGTGATTTAATCCCTTAACCTTCAGTTTTCAGTTAACATAGAGGGAAATTATCTTTATTTACACAAATATTTTACGACTTTTTGTCTTAAACCAACTCCTATTTAATGTCAAAGCATAACATAACTTTTTGTTTTTAAAAATTTCGTAAGATAACTGACAAGTCATATGTATCTTCACATATAGTAGCCGGGCTTGATTCGTATTTGTTTAGGTCCATGGGTTTGAGTTGAGTTGAGTTATGGTGTTTAACGTCCCAGTCAAGAATATTTCACTTATATCGAGACGTCGCAAGCTATAGGCGAAAGTGCAGGGATTTCGACCGAGCGTTGCGCTGATGGCATTATACAGCAGAGTTCTTTAGCGTGCCAAGCCCAACGTATTTTATCCGTATGACCAAGTTGTTAAAATTATAATGTAGTAATGCATTATATCCAAGTCAAGTGTTTTTCACTTATATCGAGGCGGCCAGCTAAGGGAAGATTTTTACAGATGTTTAGCATCATTGATACGGGAACTGATGTTCAGAACCTACAAATGAACTAATTTTAGTTACAAGAAATCTGTTTCACAATACACAGAATAAACGTTTTCTTTTTTATTAGTTGATCATGTCTATTACTAATATATATATCTATAACTTTATTTTTTAAAATTTTAAATGTATATTATCTGCGTTTCTATGGTGACACAAAGTGTGTGTGTGTGTGTGTGTGTGTGTGTGTGTCTTCTTATAGTAATGTGCCCCCCCCCCCCCCCCCCCCGAGTGTGTGCAGTACTAGTATCACAAAGCGCGGTGTATATCATGGTGTGTTAGTGTCTTTTAATCAAGGTTTACTTTAATTTACCGTACGTATATCTCTGTGTTAAGCTGATTTCACATGTAACATAGGTAAATCGTACATGACTTCCGACTAGAACTGTGTTCACCATTCATTAAAATAATTTGTCGTAGTGAAGAGTTATGTGGAATGTCATAACAAAGAATATTTGAACTGTTTTTTGTATTTTATCTAATAATTTAATAAGTCAAAATAAACATGTAAAGAAACTAATAAACACAAAAATAAAACAAATATTTATCTTTATATCAGAATAAAACATGAAATATAAAATGCATCCACAAAGTTGATATTAAAAGAATTACTAAATGACACCACAATGAAGTGATTTCAGAGACCCTTATAATACAACATCACTCAATGTTAATCAGTTCTTTTTCCCGTACTGTTCCCGAACAGTGTAAGATGTCGGAGTAGTCTCCGATATCAAACGGGAAGGTGGCTCATTATATCCGTGATGGATGTTTTGACCACTCGCCCTTTCGGGGGCGCTCTCTCAATTCTTATACTATTTCTGACTTTTTACTTTTCTGATTTCTGTCTTGCATTGTACAGTTGGTGTTCTATTGCTTCCAATAGCCATCATCTGCCCCTGGACTACTCTTGTCAAGTGGTTCAGGGTTCAACTCCCTGGGCTACAGTTGCCTAGTGGTTAAGGCATTGGCCTTTCATCACGGGGCGTCTTCAGGGTTCAACTCCTTGGGCTACGGTTGCCTAGTGGTTAAAGCACTGGCCTTTTATCACGGGGCGTCTGTGGTTCAGGGTTCAACTCCTTGGGCTACGGTTTCCTAGTGGTTAAGGCATTGGCCTTTTATCCCATGACGTATGTGGTTTAAGGTTTAACTCTCCTGCACTACTGTTGCCTAGTGGTTATAGGATAAGCATTTTTCACAGGGCCTCTGTGATTCAGGGTCAAACTCCTCCTGGGCTACGTTTGCCTATTTTAAAACTGAGAGATGGACTGCAGACTATGTATGTCGCAGATTTCTGTCAGAAGTAGAGAATGTTGTCGGTACTCTATCCACTGTGAGCACCCCACGTCAGTTCCCTGGTGGAAATTCGCGTGTCAGTTTTAAAGTTTGAAAACTAGATTGAAAGCAATTCGAGCATGGATTAGAATCTTTGTTTTTGATACAAGAATGTATGAACATGACGTCAGAGTTGTTGGTTGCACATGCATGTACGTATTTAAAATTGTCCTTTTCGTTGTTAATTTCTGATTATTTACGTTTCCTGGATGCGGAACTATGCATTGAGATTTGATTTCATTAAAAAAACCAAAACGTACAAACATGTTGAGTGAAAGAATAGCGAACGCGGACAAAGTATTCATTTCAAATGCGCGCCATGTCTAAAATTATTGCAGTGAAAAATCCTGAATCTTTCGATGCCATGTTTCAACTTATATAACGTTAATAACAATAAAACGGAAACGCGTTCTGTAAGTTCCGTTATGTGAACTTACCATTTCCTGGTACAAGAATAATATATTGATCTCTGCTGGTGAATGGTAGATGACAAAATTATTCTCACAGGAAGATTCGAACCTAGGCGATGAGAAGCGCTGTGATCCGTAAGCCCGAGGTGTAGACTACTTGGCCATCAAGACTCTGCATTAGACCACCCAACCACTTATATCCTAAATTAGAAAACAGATTTTTACCTTGTCCATTAGGGTTTATAACGTATATACTGGGAATATAATTACGCATGTAGTAATGTTGTTTTCATAAAAAACGATGTTTTTATATCTTAAATAGGGTCTCATAAGTCTTTTATAGACTGCATGACATAATTATATTTTTATAGACTGTATGACATAATTTATTTTAAATGTACTGTATTGTTTTATGACATGTAGCATTCAAATTAATATCACAACTAGATGTGCCGGGTATTTTCAGAATGTTTTACAAATCTGCCGAACTTGCATAAAGTTAAGTGAAAAATGCAAATCCAATTCAAACTATTGTAAATTATCAAAATAGACATGTTGCTGTTACATTAGACATTGCAGGGACATTTTATTTCTATTTTGTAGCTAGCTAAACAGAAGGTGCTTACCCTTTCGGAGCACCCGGTCTCGCTTCCCTGGTGGAAGTTCACGTGTCTTACCAAACTTGTCAGTTCCAAAGTGTTTACTTTGTTTCTGGATTGTGAGTCGGACATGGATTATTTCTTTCATTCTCAATTTTGATTACACACGTGGCGGTTGTAGCTAGCTAAACAGGAGGTGCTTACCCTTCCGGAGCACCCGGCCTCACTTCCATGTGTAAAGTTTAACTTAATTTGTCAGTTTCAAGTTTTTACATGTTCTTTGATTTCGGATTGTTGTTTCGGCATGTATTAGAACGTTTGTTTTTGACGTCTCATAGTTCCATGTTCCTTTCACACAATTCTGATTACACACGTGGCGGGTGTAGCTAGCTAAACAGGAGGTGCTTATCCTTCCGGAGCACCCGGCCTCACTTCCCTGGTGGAAGTTCACGTGTATAACCTAACTTCAGTCAGATCCAAGTTTTTACTTTGCTTCTGGATTGTGGTTTGGGCAAGTATTAGAACTTTTGTTTTTGATTAGTCTAATATAGGGTATTTTATAATTTATAGGTGGAGTTCGGAAAATGTTGGACCAGATGACAAAGTAGAAAGGAGTATCAACAACGCCATTTCCATAGAATAAAACTTTTGTTATGCTTCATTTCAAATGAGATATTTTATTTAACTTATAACTATCACTTTTATTTTAATCAAATAATATAAAACAACTATAATTACACCTTTTCAAAGTTTTTTTTTTTTATATTTTGTGTATAATTTTTGTAATGGGTTTCGTCGCTCTACCACGTGATCAACACACCTTATCGTCAAGTTTTGTGCGGGATGATTTGGACAATTTTAAAAGTTGTCCATTCCAGCAGTAATGTAGTCTTACTAGAAATATGAACTGATATGATTCTACATGCAATAGAAAGGAGATGAATGTTCCGAACAAACACGGCGTATCACACTAGAAGGGGGTTTTACCGGAATAATTGCGAAAATCCGGAATAATCAGACCAAATCCGGAATAATCAAGCAAAATCCGGAATAATTGGACTATTTTGTTACGGTAAGTTTTCCGTAATCTAAAAATTACGGTAAGTGTCTGATTATTCCGGAAAATGACTGATTATTACGGAAAAAGTCTAATTATTCCGGCAAATGTCCAATTATTACGGGAAATTTTCATAAAAATAATATTTTTTAAAATATTTTACCGTAATAATTGGACATTTGCCGGAATAATTAGATTTTTACCGTAATAATCAGTCTTTTACCGGAATAATCAGACAAGTTACCGTAATAATCAGACACTTGCCGGAATTTTTAGAATCCGTAAAATTTACCGTAAAAATATTCTTATTATTCCGGATTTTGACCAATTATTCCGGATTTTGTCCGATTATTTCGGATTTGGTCTAAAAAATTCCGGAATTGATCTAAATATTCCGGATTTTCTCAAAGATTACGGAAAGTGTCTTACTATTCCGGAATTTCGCGAATTATTCCGGTAAAACCCCCTTCTAGTGTCACGTGGTACAGCGGGGACCCCACCCCCCCTCCCATTTTTCTTTTGTTTGGTTAATAGAATTTCTAAATGTTGATGTATTCATCTGCTGATTTTGAATTTTTATTAAAATCAGCACATGACGTTATTTAAAATCAAAATCAACACATGAAAGTATTTTAATAAAAATTCAAGATCAGCACAGTCATGCCATTATTTTAATAAAAATTCAAATTCAGCACATGACGGTATTTTAATAAACATTCAAAATCAGCACATGACAGTATTTTGATAAACATTAAAAATCAGCACATGACAGTATTTTAATAAAAATTCAAATCAGCACATGACAATATTTTGATAAAAATTTAAAATCAGCAAAATAATGACAGTATTTTAATAAAAATTCAAAATCAGCAGATGGCAGTATTTTAATAAAAATTCAAAATCAGCACGTGCCATTATTTTAATGAAAATTCAAAATCAGCACATGACAGTATTTTAATAAAGATTCAAAATCAGCACATGCCAATGTATTCAAACTCCAGGTCCTTAATCGTTACGTTTATACTTATAGAATATATTTAATATATTTAACAAAAATCACCAATTTACACAATAAGTCATTAATAAATATTATTTTACCTACTAATGGGAATATTGTGTTTTGTCATTATTTAAAACACAATGGTAGCCTAGTTGGTAGAGTGTCTGGTCCATGGGACTAGAACATCAAGATATTTTAAAATGTGGATACCCCCGAATCATGATGTCCTCGGATTAACTAATTAACACAATATAAAACTTTAATTTTATTCAATCAAAATTTTTTAATCAAATATTCAAATAACAATACAGAAAGCAATATAAAAAACTTTGAAAACCGGCAAATTTTTCAACAGCAAAGTGGAGTTTTGTCAGATTTAACGCATAAATTACAACCTTAACTTAAACGCAAATATCGATAGTCTTTTTCGTAACTTCAAATTAACATTTACGACTAAACCCGAATACAAATGTTATAAGCCTGAAGCGATCATCAATATGAGAATATCATAAAAATTAACGAAATTATTAAGATATGAAGTTTTAAATTTAAGTTTAGGAAAATCTTAGTTAAGAAATAATGGTAAAACTATAATATATGGTCAAGTTCCTGTCTAGCGTCCGTATATTTCAACCTCAGTCATCTCCAGTACACGATGAGGACTGAAATAGCTACTAATCATCAAGGGTCCTCTATGTTCTATTTTTACAACATTTCCTTCAATTGGACGAGAACATTGAAATACCGCCATAGAATGGTTACTAGGATTGTCTAGCGTGTCACATACTTGTAGCATTTCTGCAATACCAACAAATGTTGTAACCCTCTGAAACCGATGCTCTGAAATGGGAACAAAAATTTGTTAGGAACATATATGAATCGTAAACCACGGTAGCTCAGTTGGTAGAATGCTCACTACGTAAGTGGCAATGGGAGTTCGTGGGTTCAAACCCCGACTGAGTCTGACCCAAGACTTATAAGTGTGTAGTGACTGTTCTTTCGCCAAGCACTGGACATTATGAAATGAAATCACGCTTTTTTCGGAGTGAAACTTAAAATAAACGAGGTCCCGTGTCACGATAAAGAACCTGCTGTATAATGCCATCAGCGCAACGCACAGGCAAAATTTCTGCGCCTTCGCCTATAGCTGGCAACGTCCCGATATAAGTGAAACATTCTTGACCGGGACGTTAAACACCATTTCTCAACTCAACTCAACTCAAATGAACCGAAAAAGCTTTAATGCCTCAATTTTAGTCTTCAGTTACTTAAGAACCCCATGGACGTTAATAATTCGAATAATGACGTCATTCACTACAGTACAGACCTGTCGAAAGTTTTACACCGAGCTAACGAAAAAGAATCAAAGAATGGCTGCCAAGTAGAGATATGGATAGGATCGATAGCAGCTGTCATAATATATTTAATGAGGGACAAAAGTGAGGTGCCACATATTCACTATCTCGTTAGCTAAGTGTTAAACTTCCGACGGGTCAGTCCTGTGCGCATTAGAATGAAATACAACGATAATTCGCCAGCATAGATCATGTACACACCTCTAGCTGCTATCTATCTTTTGACAGCTTTCTACCATTGCGAATATATATCTCTGTCATTTGATTACCGAGCTACGACCCCTTTTTCGACGTGACAATATATATTCTGTTCCAATTAGATTGACTGGATTAAATCTGCCCGATTGGGATATATAGGCGACTAGAGACGGTGATTAAGTCCGTAAGCACGCGCTCTAGATCTCTCGGGCACTGAGATCCTACTAAATTTATGAGGTTTTACTTGATAAACTGGAAAGTGACAAACCCCATTTAACATTAAACCATATTTATTATTTTTTAAAACCCCTTTTTTTCATAGACTGTAGTCACATTTTACCATTTTTAAGTGGCATAATTTTATTAGGTAGTAAAAGTGGTTGAAGTGAAATCGAAAATTTTACAGTACACTAAAACCTATCTATAAAGGCCACCTGTGGGAACCAGTAAAAGTGGTCTTTATAGGCAAGTGGCTTTTATATACAGGTTCAAATACTATGAATAAAGAACAATTGAGATATAATTCTACTGGCCTTTATAAGCAGGTGGCCCTTATATATAAATGACCTTTAAATAAATCTATTTGAACTGTATTTATAAAAATATAATACCTAATGTTGGTCTTTTAAAGACTAAAATTTTAGTGACATTGACGAGCCCACTCCATGACACTTCCCAAAATGGATACGCAAAGTTATCATAGGTGACTTTAGAGTGGAACATTGTTTTCTTGTCTCCATCAACCGGGTTCTTTGGTTCAGTGAGGACTCCATTATAAATTACTTGATCTTGTTCACTAGAATTTGCTACAAAATCTATAAGACGTAACTTGCAACCTACGAATGAAAAAACACTTATGTCGTTAAACCTCTTCCGTAAAAGTAAATATTAGGTGTGTGTGTGTGTGTGTGTGTGTGTGTGTGTGTGTGATGCCCCATTCAAGATTCTTTGGGTTGTATGAGGCGGTCAGTTCTAGGATCATTAGGCGGAGTAAGGCAATTGTGTTATACACCCCAGTCAATAATGAAGTTGACAGTTCTGGGATGATGGAGATGACCACTGAACTTCGACAAGCGAGTAGAGTTCTGATATAGGTAGTGTGAGACCGGGTGATTGATCCAGAAACGCATGCTTTAGACCAATATTCCCCTTTAAGTATCAGAGTCAAACATAGTTATCCATGTCCGAATCACTCTTGCACTTAAAGTGATCATGATAATAAATCTATTCAAAAACACCATTGATACATTAAAAAAGAATAACGAGACTGGCCCCAGTTTAACAATCATTCCTTAGCTAAGAATTTCCTTAACTCAAATTTAGCAAATTTATGTAATCTCTTTTTGGAACTACTGGTGAATATATTTGTCAAAACTAAATGCAAATGTTTTAATGTAGAAGTCATCTTAAAAATGATACCTTAAATTTCTAAATATTTTGAAAATTAACAAAATTATAAAGATTTGAAATTTTGCATGATTTAAGTTAAGAAAACTTAGCTAAGTAATCAATGTGAAACTGGTGCCTGGAATATCATGATCAGAAACATAATCCTTAAATAATGTCACTGTTATGTTTGTACAAAGTCCATCAAATCAAAAACAAACTATTCCATGTCCGAATCACAATCTAGAAGCAAAGTAAAAACTTTGGAACTGACAAAGTAAGTTAAACAAATGAACTTCCACCAGGAAGTGAGGTTGGGTGCTCCGAAAAGGTAAGCACTTCCAGCTTAGCTAGCTACACCCACCACGTATGTAATCAAAATTGTGAGGTGAAAGGAACATGGAACTATGGGACGTCAAATATATATCCAGGTCAATCCTGGACATAGAGACATCAAACTTATCAACAACACTGTGACGATGTCCATACAATTTGTAAGGACCTTGATAGGCATAGAAATGCCCTTGGCCAACAATTTATTTGTAATCAGCTTGCTTCGTTCTATATTGTTTCCGTAGTGGAAACAAGCTTTACCATAACGTACTAATTGGGAAACAAATATGTACACCATAAACAGGAGAAGCAGTTATATTGCTACATATAAAAAAAAGTTGACGATAGAAAATTGAAGTCATCACGTTTACCATACAGTTTTAAAAGTATAAGAGTCAATCATGTTTATCGGGAAAAAAATCAACATACGGAATTAAAACTGTAAATACTTGACTTACCCTCCAACTGATAGTTCAGAATTCCAGGCTCGGGGGTGTACACAAACACAACATCATAATCCCGTACATTGTGACATTGACAAGTTTTATCTTTGAAATTATAAGCAAATGATAAACATCTTTTATCTTGCAGCCTTCTAATTCCGCAGACACCTAGATTTTCGCTTTTTGTCCGCCAGAGGGCGCCTGTGGTATAATTCCTGTCTTTTGTCCAGGCCGGTGACTTCCAAATACATTGGTCCATAAAATCTACGTGTAAAACATCAAAATTTACAAAAATACAGTACAGACCTGTCGAAAATTTAACGCTGACGAACTAGTGCCAAATAGGCAGCTCATACCGGCCCCCAGGCAGCTCATACCGGCCCCATTGTTTTATCTAGACAGGTTTTTGATCACTACATATATCGACTAATTTAGTCTTAACTTTCTACAGGTCTGCACTTCAGCTGGTTGTAGTTTACTCTGCGGAGCTGGCTGTTTTTGGCTACTATAGTTGTATTACTTGTTCAGTGAGGAAATAAAATGTTTTGAATGGATTGCGTGATTCAAACTTAGATAGCTCACTTGATATACATGTAATTTCAATAGACTTGAAATTTCACACATCTTATAAGAACATATTGTTTCCTATTTTGAATATTTTTTGCAAATATTTTCAGCCTTTTTCAATTTTTGATTTAAAGTTATATGAATAAATTTTAATAAACTTTTTCGATAAATGTTGAGAAATAAATTCGCGTTTGTTTGTAGTCTTGTTTTAAAAGTAAGTATTGTATTTAAAACTACTATTTTTCTATCTACATTTAATATTAATATTAATATTAGTTTTTTTAGTTTTTGTGAGTCAAAATTTAGCAATTTATTGAAAGGTAGCTGTTACCCTTCTGGTATGTTGATATGGCATATTTGGCAACTTCATTCATATGTCATTTAGAACTTGATTCTAATTGGCTAATAAGTATTCACGCAATGCGGTTTTATACATGTGTTTCTATTCCTAACCAATATACGTCACGGACTAGCCCATTCAACTTTTTTTATGAATAAACAACAGGTAAAACATGACACCCATCAAAATATAGAATAAAATTCACTTATTACACTGGTTTGGCATAGAACGACACAATTTTAAATTTAATGTTTTTAAATTTCAAAACCTTCAAGCTCATCTAACAAAGCCCAATTGTCTCAAAAGATGGAGTTATTAGCGGTAATGCGTTTTACTACGTGATACGCATTATCTTAATTCAGATGCGCGTCTGATAAAAACTGGTTTTATTTGATTTTCAGACTTAATATAAGAAATTGAACCAAATTATTTTAAGACATGTTATGTTTGTCCCGTTAACCATTTCCACGTCTTATCAAAATTGTTCTTTTTGCAAAGAGAGAAAGAAAAAAGAAAAGAAAAACACGTATAATTAAACTCAATAATATCTAAGGACATTGGAGGTCATAACTTATGTGGTTAATGTACTATTTAAAGGACTCCAAAACTTTGTTACTCAATTTACTGTCACTGAGGACCCATAAAAACACGGGGAGTATTTTTTAAAATTATCATAGTTAAAAAATAAACAAACTACTGCATATACACGATATTTAAAAACAAGAGGCCCATGGGCCTGATACGCTCACCTGATAACTAATGGCTAGCTGATAGATTTAATTACAACATAAATACTAAACCCCAATGACTTTTTTCTTTACATCATGATAACCGTTGTATCAATACCTACAACATTCTTGTATACATGCCTATACAAAAAGTTAATAGTTTTCAAGATAATTAACCATTTCAGTATTGTTTCACATCTGTGACCTTGACCTATGAACCCATGACCTTTTTCTATACATCAAAATGATTGTTGTATCGATACCTACAACATTCTAATATACATGCCTATACAAAAATGTTATAGTTTTCGAGATAATTAAACATTTCGGGATTGTTTCGCATATGTGACCTTAACCGTTAAACCCATGACCTTTTTCTATACATCAAAATGATCGTTGTATCAATACCTACAACATTCTAATATACAAGCCTATGAAAAAAGTTTATAGTTTTTGAGATAATTAACCATTTCGGTATTGTTTTACATCTGTGACCTTGACCTTTGAACCCATGACCTTTTTCTGTACATCAAAATGATTGTTTTATCTATACTTACAACATTCTAATATACATGCCTATACAAAAACTTTATAGTTTTTAAGATAATTAACCATTTCGGTATTGTTTCACATCTGTAACCTTGACCTTTGAACCCATGACCTTTTTCTATACATCAAAATAATCGTTGTATCGATACCTACAACATTCTAACATACATGCCTATACAAAAAGTTTATAGTTTTCGAGATAATTAACCATTTTGGTATTGTTTTGCATCTGTGACCTTGACCTTTGAACCCATGACCTTTTTCTATACATCAAAATGATCGTTGTATCAATACCTACAACATTCTAATATAAATGCCTATACAAAAAGTTTATAGTTTTCGAGATAATTAACCATTTCGGTATTGTTTCGCATCTGTGACCTTGACCTTTGAACCCATGACCTTTTTCTATACATCAAAATGATCGTTGTATCAATACCTACAACATTCTAATATACATGCTTATACAAAAAGTTGATAGTTTTCGAGATAATTAACCATTTCAGTATTGTTTCGCATCTGTGACCTTGACCTTTGAACCCATGACTTTTTTCTATACATCAAAATGATCGTTGTATCAATAGCTACAACATTCTAATATACATGCCTATACAAAAAGTTTAAAGTTTTCGAGATAATTAGCCATTTCGGTATTGTTACATATCTGTGACCTTGACCTTTGCACCTATGACCTTTTTCTATACATCAAAATGATCGTTGTATCAATACTTACAACATTCTAATATACATGCCTATACAAAAAGTTTATAGTTTTCGAGATAATTAACCATTTCGTTATTGTTTTGCATCTGTGACCTTGACCTTTGAACCCATGACCTTTTTCTATACATCAAAATGATTGTTGTATCAATACCTACAACATTCTAATATACATGCCTATACAAAAAGTTTATAGTTTTTGAGATAATTAACCATTTCGGTATTGTTTCGCATCTGTGACCTTGACCTTTGAACCCATGACCTTTTTCTATACATCAAAATGATCGTTGTATCAATACCTACAACATTCTAATATACATGCCTATACAAAAAGTTTATAGTTTTCGAGATAATAATTATAATCAGAGGTAAAAAAAATTAGGTCACGACCTTCACAATTGACCTTGACCTCATTTTGAAGATACTAACAAGAAGATGTCAAAACTGAAAACCCCATGTCATTATCTGGTCAAATAGTCAAGTTATAACAATTTGAAGCTATTTTACGATTTTTTCAAAATTAAACGCAAAAACGCGTAACCTATTTTTTATCCGAATTTCACAAAATGAACAAACTATAGGCTTAAGACCCTAGAGAAGCCAAATATCACATCAGATTTTTTCTCCAATCAGTACTTTTGGAGAAGAAGATTTTTTAAGATTTTTGCACCCCTAGGTCACCTTGACCTAGTTATGGTAGCCATGGCAACGCCACGAACAAATCTGAATTGCACCGGCCCATATATACTTCTGACAAAGTTTCATTAAAAACTGTCCGGTAGTTTCAGAGGAGAAGTCGAAAATAGGTGTTAACGACGCACGCACGCACGCACGCACACACGCACACTCGCACACACGCACATACACACGCTGCGCTATGCCATAAGCTCACATGACCTTCGGTCAGGTGAGCTAAAAATGAAACATTTGATTATAAAACAAGTTTTATGAAAACAATTTTTTTTGTCTATATTATTTTCTATGAAACGACAGTCTAGTGTATAAGGGGTCCGCCTCGAGAACGACAGTCTAGTGTATAAGGGGTCCGCCTCGAGAACGACAGTCTAGTGTATAAGGGGTCCGCCTCGAGAACGACAGTCTAGTGTATAAGGGGTCCGCCTCGAGAACGACAGTCTAGTGTATAAGGGGTCCGCCTCGAGAACGACAGTCTAGTGTATAAGGGGTCCGCCTCGAGAACGACAGTCTAGTGTATAAGGGGTCCGCCTCGAGAACGACAGTCTAGTGTATAAGGGGTCCGCCTCGAGAACGACAGTCTAGTGTATAAGGGGTCCGCCTCGAGAACGACAAGTCATGGTTTGAACACTGACCGATATTGTTTTATAAAGGTTTTTAGGAAATCTTTACTCTGTATCTTGTTAATAAAAATCTCTTTACCACAACCCCCATTCGGGATGGACATAAAGTTCAGACATCGTTTTCACAATAATTCATATTCTAAGGTTTTCTTAACATAAAAGCCTATTTTGGCAAACGTTAATGAAACTAAATGTTTTCGACAAAACTAGAATATAAATATATCTTATAAGTTTACATGAGGCCATCTTCAAAAATGATTGCTTGAGTTACTGGAAATCTTGAAAAACAACAAAATTATTAGTTTTTAATTTGTGTTGATTTAAGTTCAAGGAAAATTTTAGGTTAGGAAGGCCCCAGTTTCACAAATCATTTCTTAACTCAGATTTTCATCAATTTTAATCTAGCAAAATTTCAAATTGTCATAATTTTGTTGATTTTTGAAAAAAAATCAGGAATTTAAGATGTCATTTTTAAGATCACTTCTAGATTTAACAAATGTATTTAGTTTTGACAAAAATATTCATCAGTAGTTCCAATAAAAGATTACCAAAATTTGCTAAATTTAAGTTAAGGAAAATCTTAGCTAAGGAATGATTGTGAAACCAGGGCCAGGGGGTAAATTATGGCTGCTGTCATCAATATGATAGTGTCTGAAAATCTCGCCATGGGAGTAGTGTAATTTTACATAATTAGAAACAAACAGTTAAACATTTGCTGTAACCAAGAGCAACGTCCGTTTCGTGAAGCTGATATTTGGAAACCCGTTCATACCTAGTGCAAAATGAAAACTTGCAGTCCCTTCATGTGCCATGCTGGAACCAAGTTTCTCAACCAAAAGTACCATAGATCTCAGTTTCACACCATTCTATAGCAACTAAGATTTCCATAACTTTCTTAATATTATCCCCTGAAGGGAAAATCCATAACTAACAAAATTACGTAGTGAGACTCTTTTATTAAATGTAGAAACAGGAGGTTTTGCTAGAATTCCAAGAGATCTGTTGTAACATGAACTGTGTTGAAACAGAATATCATTTTGTTCTGGTGTGTCCAGCGGACCGGTTTCAGAAAACAAGCTTTTTACCACGTTATTTTCATTCTTTTCCGAACAAATACAAATTTATATCTTTATTTAAAGCAGATTCTGAAATACTAACCACAAAACTGTAAATATCTGACAGAAGTATGGAAAATAAGAACTACGTATACTTTAATTACATAATTTATTAAGGCGCCCAAACAAAGTTTGGCGACTTATTGTTTTTGCACCGTTTCTTATTATTATTATTATTATTATTATTATTATTCTTCCTCTTCTTCTTCTTCCGGCCATGAACTTGTCCAACCAATTTCTCGAAGACCTTTGGTCCAATTTTAACCAAACTTCACATGAAGGTTGATCCCCATCTCCTTCCCCAGAGGCCGAGGTAAAATGCCCATGGGGTCATTAGGGGAGGGGCAAGAGGGCGGGGTCTTAAAAACAATAATGATCAATTTTGCCATTTATACTTTATTTTGTACTATAAAACTATATATATTCATGATCAGTATCTTAAGATGCACAAGTCTGCATCAGTAGATTTTCCCTGCGGTATCAGGGAGGGATGGGGATGGGCGGGGCAGTGTGCTAACTTTTAAACGGTTGAGATCCCCACCCATAAACTATATATTTTCTGGTTCTACATAAAAAGTTGAATAGAGTGATGCTAAAAAAATCCCATGGGGTCATTCCTGATGGAGGGTGGGGACGGGCGGGGCTTGGTTTTAACTTTTAAATGGTTGATATCCCACCCTGAAACTATATATTTTCCGGTTATGTTGTAAAAGTTGAATAGAGTTATACTGAAGAAATGCCAATGGCGTTTTCCAGAGGAGGGCAGGGACAGGCGGGGCTGGGTACTAACTTTTGATCAGTTGAGATCCCCACCCCTAACATATATATTTTCTTATTCTTTATGAAAAGTTGAATAGATTGATACTAAAGTAAACCCATATGGACATTCCAAAAGGAGGGTGGAGACAGGTAGGTCTAGGTACTAACTCTGAGATCCCCACCCTCAAACTACAGTTTTCTTCATGGGCTGGTTGCTATCATTTTGTTTAAGAATTAAAACAATAAGCATGAATTTTCATTGTCAAGGATACTTAAGTAATCACTGATCCATGTCTAAAAGCTCTCAAGCTAAATCTTTTTATAAGCAACACTATCCCTAGGGCATGATTTATTATTCAATTCAATAGAGTAGCTGCATTTAGTTATCAGTATGACATTATATGGGTAAATGCTTGGATTAATTTAAAATCAACACATCATTAGCTCATCAAAACAATGGTTTGTGATGTTGGGTATAGGTGATGTCAATCAACTTTGGCTATTGTTTGAATTTCAACCAATTGGATTCATGTACTACTTCCCTATATAAAATTAAATCTTAACATGAAAAGAATATTACAAGTTTAAAATTTCTCAACAGTTTTTCTATTGTCTGTAGAACTTATTTAAAGGTTTAAAAGTTTCAGCCGTTGCCATGGAAATGGAAAAAAGCAACAAAAGTACAATCCTAATATGTGTTTTGAATACGGGGTTTGATTTTTATTCGTTTGGGCGCCTTATTTGTAATGATGCATCCATCATTACATTAGTACTCGTTATTATTATCATTATTATCATTATCATTATTACTATTATTGGCTATATTTGATGTTGTTCTCTGCCATTGCTGTAACATTATATAATTTTGTATGCTATAGCATGTACTTTATGCTGACGCAATAAACTTATATATATATATATATATATATATATATATATATATATATATATATATATATATATATATATAATTTCAAATATGTCGATAAAGTTTATCCTTTGTGTGAGGTAAATTTATATATCAAAAAACTTAAAAATAAGCTTAAATGTTTTCTAAAACATAACTGAATTTATTATTTGTAAAACATGTGTCACCGTTGTGTACGGTTCTTCTTGTTACATATAAAATTATATATATATATATATATATATATATTGTCAGCTATATATTAATATTTCGGCCATTGAGCCTTTATCAAGACACCAATAACTTAGTGTTGCTATTATAACTAAAATTTCCCTAGGGAAAAATCAAATGTTAACCATTTTATTTTTCAAGATATTCTGAAATTTTATGGTTTATTTTGAATATACCCCTTCAAGTTTATGTTTTCTAGTTTGGTCGAAAAATTGTATTTTTTCTAATTAAAGATTACCAAAATTAGCTAAGGCAAATCAAATTGTGAAACTGGGGCCAAGTGAAGTGAGGCCGGTTGTCTGGATAAGTAAGAACCTCCTGTCTAGTACCGGAACCCAATACAAAATAATTTAAAAAAAAAAAAAAAACCAAAACCCCCCAAAAACCAAATTAGAAAAAACCTTACCGTAACCAAGTTGCTCTGCCAAAAGTACCACAGGTAATAAAACAAAAATGATAGCACTAGATCTAGAGTAGATCCGAATATCCATTGCTATAAACACACATAGCCGCACTTTCGTATTCCTCACAAGATGAAGTCAAACACAAATGTGCTGGTCTTATTTCAAATCACAATCACATAAGCAAAGTAGAATCTTTGAAAACTGAACTATTAGTTTTAATTTTTAATTCAGGGATAATTTCACACATTTTATTATAAACCTAATTATTTTAAAGCCACGGAGCACGCAAAGGCACTGATAGATTTTTAAAACCAGGCAGCACGCGAAGGCACGTGAAGTAATCATCATTTAGCTAACATTATAACCACATTTCTGTTTGATGTATATCGGAATATTTCTTACAGGCACGCAAACGCAATATTAAAGATGACAAAAAAATTATGAAATTACATGTACGGTTCAGGGCTGGAAAAAGTTTATAACTGAGCTAACTAAAATGGAGCCAAAGCTCGGGTGCCATATGGTCAGGACATAGAGAGCTAGTGGTCGAAAAACTGCACACATATAAAACAGTTACTCAGAACTTGTCTAGATATATGTATAGTAAACGAGGGACGAGACGAGCAGCTTCTTCGGCACCGATCTGATAGCTTGCACAAAACTTCAGACAGGCCTGTACTATGTAAAACTTTGATGTTTTATGTATTTAGTTGAATAAAAAAAATCTGCATTTTTCTTTTAAATATCTATAAAAGTACTTATAAATGAAACCATTAAACCGAATAACATAGCTACGTATTTATCGGTAATAATGATTTTAATATTCTTTCCATGTTTCTTAACTTATGATTATTATTTTATAGTTTGTGACTTGCAGAGAAAATAATGTCCCTGAGATGTTTTAAAACTCAAATTTATTTGAAGCATATGATCAAATGTTCTAAAAACACGCTATTGTAAAGAAACAGATATACACCTAAAGTGCACTTAACTTGTAGAAAGTTAAACACTAAGCTATCGAATACATGAAGTGCCTAATCGGTAGTTCGTCTTGACCCCTCGTTGGTTAGGTTTAGTGCGATTTTTATGGAGATCTTCGGACACTACATGTAGCAATCCTGATCTCGGCCACTCAGAAGTGTTAAACTTACAAAAGTTGAATTGTCTCCCTTCATGTTTTTTTTAATTAAACGGAGTATTAATTGTGCAAACTTAATGTCGTGTATTGGTTCATATGTGGGGTGAAGATGTATTAAACGTCCTAGTCAAGATTTTTTCCCACTTGTATCTAGGATGGTGAAGGAAAGCAGAATGTCTGGAGAAAGCCACCGACCTTCGGCAAGCATACTGACAAACTTTTTCACAGTAGGCGAAATTCGAGCCTAGTCGTTGAGAGGTACTGTGACTCTGAAAAGTGTTCGCTTCTAGCCGAGCCGTTGAGAGGCACTGTGGTTCCGGGTAGTTTTCGCTTCGAGCCGAGACGTTGATAGGAACTGTGGCTCTGGAAAGTGTTTGCTTTGAGCCGAAACGTTGAGAGGCACCGTGGCTCTGGAAAGTCTTCGCTTCGACCCGAGGCGTTGAGAGGCACTGTGGCTCCGGAAAGTGTTCGCTTCGAGCTGAGGCGTTAAGAGGCACTGTGGCTCTAGAAAGTTTCGCTTCGAACTGAGGCGTTTAGACGCACCGTGGCTCTGGAAAGTGTTCGCTTCGAGCTGAAGCGTTAAGAGGCACTGTGGCTCTAGAAAGTTTCGCTTCGAACTGAGGCGTTTAGACGCACCGTGGCTCTGGAAAGTGTTCGCTTCGAGCTAAAGCGTTAAGAGGCACTGTGGCTCTAGAAAGTTTCGCTTCGACCCGAGGCCTTGATAGGAACTGTGGCTCTAGAAAATGTTCGCTTCGACCCGAGGCGTTGATAGGGACTGTGACTCTAGAAATTGTTCGCTTCGAGCCGAGGCTTGAGAGATACTGTTACTCAGGAACGTGTTCGCTTTGAGCTGAAGCGATAAGAGGCACTGTGGCTCTGATAAGTGTTCGCTTCGAGCCGTGGCGTTGAGAGACACTGTGGCTCTGGGAATTGTTTGTTTTGACCTGAGGCGTTGGGAGGCACTGTGGCTCTGGCTGGAAAGTGTTCGCTTCGAGCTGAAACGTTAAGAGGCACTGTGGCTCTGGAAAATGTTCGCTTCGACCCGAGGCGTTAAGAGGCACTATAAAAGTTAAGTTCGCGCTTTAGAATATTAGGCAACTGAAGATTCTGGTTCATATATAATTTTTTATGTTGCTGTTTATATAAATGTACGAATATAACATGTCATGTGAAGATAAAAATGAAAAAGTATACATTTTTGGATTCCAGTCCGTTGTATATAATATTATTTCATATCAATAACCATTCGGTCTTGGCGAGACGAAACTGAGGTACTCGCACCTCCGATCCGTGTACTAGTATTCCAGCTACTATTTCACATCGACGACGTGCGTATATTGATAATCATATCCATTCTTTTCTTATGTAGTATGTTTCGAGGTTCTCCAGACGGGCAGACGAATGGACATCGACGAAAACCCAGTCATTTGTACCTACGGGGGAATGGGGTGGGCAAATTATTTTTTGCGCCCCAGTCAAGATTACATATATATTGATTGAGGTGGTCAATTTAGCCATGGTGGAGGAAACAGGAGTGTCCGGATAAACCACCTATTTTTGGCTAGCGAACTGACAAATTTTCTCACACAGGATGTTCTCAAGCGGTATTCCAATCTAAGAGATGGGTTGAGTAATGGTGCTTAACATCCAAGTCAAAAATATTTCACTTTATATCAAGACATCGCAAGCTTTAAGCGAAAGTGTAGAGATTTTGCCTGCACATATATTGCGTTGCGTTGATGGCATTATATATACATCTGGGTTCTTTATTGTGCCACGCCTACCGTAATACGGAACCTGTTTATTTTAAGTTCCCATCCGAAAGAACCGTGACTTTCATTTCGTAATGCCGAATGTTTGGCCAAAGAACAGTCACTGTCCACATTCAAGTCTTGGGTCAGACCCGGTCGGAGTTCTAAGCGATGAGGGGCAATGTGATTCGTAAGTTTACGCTTTAGACTACGAGGCGGTATTGATAACATAAAGTAGATGTAATGATCGAACTACTTTATTTCACATCGACAACATACGTCTTGACTGTATATAGAAAACCGTATCCATTTTTAGCTTTACAATGGTATGTTCCGGAGTTGTAATGCTCAGCGAAAATAATGACCAACTCATAGACATTGCCACCTAGATACCTCTGTATAGAGTTGCCAGGGTTACCATGCTGAAATAAATCAATGACAACCAGAATCATCAAAATAAACATACTTATCCATGTCAAAATCACAATCCTAAAACAAAGTAAAAGTTATACACGTAAGCTTCGACCAGGGAAGTGAGATCGGGTGCTCCGGATAAACACCTTCTAGCTACACCAAATGTGCGTAATAAAGAAGAAAAGAGTACCACATGTGTGTCTGATAAAAATGTACAGTTAAATCTAGTAATAGCACGAATTTTGTAATTTTTAGAAACCAAGAACATGTGATTAGTTTCAATAAAAAGTTGCATATCCGATTTTAAAAGCTTGTCGTTTAACCTCAGCATTTAAGTAATAAGATGGTTCTATATTGAAAACTTCGGCACATTTATGTCGGAGCAAACAAAAATACATGTATATGGTAATCACTTTTGTTTGTTTAGTAACAGAAAGAAATCGTAAAAGCGTGTCTCAATGGACCCCCCCCCCAAAAAAAGCACATGAATAGGGATGATTGATGATGTTTTGCGTCGCAAATCAAGATTTTTTTTATTTATATCAAGACAGTCAGTTATGGGATAGTGGAGGAAACCGAAATTTCCGAAGTATACTGAAATAAAAACAAAACTTTAAATTTATACTAGTAATGGACCTTGGCAATGAGAAACTTTATGATCCATGCATAAATTATAAATATGTGCATGGAACCAACTGGTTACTAAGAGACTACAACATGTACAAGACACGTGATTATAAAACTCTTGGCTTGGAATGACTGGATTTAATGAAAATATACTACGTAATACCAAAGAATTAGTTATGTTGTACTTCTTCATGTCTCATACAGTCATACCTATATTACATTCAATAGTTTGACTTGCAAGTCTATGTTCAAATTATAATCCTAAAAACCAAAGTAAAAGTTTAAAACTGGCAATTTTAACACGGAAAATTTTGTTCTAAACTCACTGGGAACTCCCACAAGACGTTGTCCACATAGCTTGGTACTGAACACTGTAACTTAATGCTGTCTCTTAGATGTTTGTAGATAGTACTGTCTGTTGTTGTAGGCACTGAAACATATAGAAATCTTATACATTGAGTGATTTTTTTTATGAAACCCGAAAACAAAAAATTGGAATGTGAACTTTAGTGTTACAGAAAGGACTAATTTAAACTTGACTGGCATGGAATAAAATATAGTTTTATCTTTGTATAAAGTTTATATTAAAACATTATTACTATAATTGTTATAATTTTGCAGCACTAGACGCGACAGTCCTTTCGGAATACAACTCCACATTAGTAGTGCTCGGGCCAAAAGTGTGGAAACCCACATACCACAAAAAATACGGGTTAAAACTTTTATCACCTCCAAGTTTAATTGGAGATTTGTGATTAAGTCTTTAATTTGGCACACACGCTTTTAATAGGCGCCACTAGTACTACTAGTATATTGCATCAAGTTTAAACTGGCCATTTCACCTTTAATTTGAATATAGTCAAACCCGTCTGTAAAGGTCACCGAAAGGCACTTATAACAGTGGCCTTTATGGGCAGGTGACCTTAATATACAGGTTCAAATAATATGACGAAAGAACAATTGGGATACAATTCTACTGACCTTTATAAGCCGGTGGCCATTATATAGAGGTGGCCTTTAAGGCAGGTTGGACTGTATTAGATTGGGCTATTAGACTGTTTGATTTAAGTAAGACAGCATGTTTCATTACCATAAACAACCGGTACCCAGCATTACTATCACCTATCCTTATATATCAACTTTAATTTATATAACCCCTAAATTACAGAATTAACATGCCCGATTGAATATTCAAATTAAAGGTCAAACTTGACGCACTATACTGCAGCATAAGCGGTAATATAAACACTTTCATACTTCTCCACCACAAATAACTGGACGCTCCTAGCATCGCAATTTAAACGTTATAATATACAAAATTTAATGTAGGATATATTAGAATAAAGTGTAAATGTCTGCCAATGTTTAATGTTTTATCATGAGGACAGAATCCATTTAGGAAGAATAGTAAGGAATTCATGAACATGGCTCTAATTCACAATCACACCTTAACTGAATTTTTCAAAAAAATCCATAAAGTTTGTTTTGAGACATAATTATTTATAACATCACCTGTTGTGGTTGTTGTGGTTGTTGTGGTTGTTGTAGTTGTTGGTGTAGTAGCTGTACTCCTTGTTGTAACTGGATCTGTTGATGTTATTATCTTACTCGTAGTAGTGACAAATGAACCTGTATTTGGTATTTTATTGTTACATAATGGTGATGTACAACAATATTCTACAGAATGTTGTGTGATCGAGGGTAATCCATTGTACATGTGTTGTTGACATATCTAAATTATAACATAAAAAAGGTACCTGAATAGGGTGTGATGTAGTAATATCATGTTTATAAAAGAGATCCTATATGTTGTATTTTTTATATTATCCTTATTATTATTGAGTTGAGTAATGGTGTTTAACGTCCCAGTCAAGAATATTTCACTTATATCGAGACGTCGCCAGTTAATGCATTGGTGCAGGTGCGCGGATAGAATTATACAGCAGGGTTCTTTATCGTGCCACGCCTACCGTGGCAAGGGATCTAACATTTTAAAGGAGACATATAGTGTTTTAAGTGCGTTATCTAAGCAACCCGTTTAGATTTTCGGGGCATTGTTACAACTCCTAATGAAGTCCGGACTTGACAATTTCGATGCCAAAGTCCGAACTTCAATAAGTTTTAGACTTTATTAGGAGATGCTCAGGGCATATTAATTAACCTTAACATACAAGTTAGATAATATATGGCAAAGACGTACATTGCTAGTCAAACTAGTACAAAGAGTGGACATAAATCCAGATCCACCGGCGTCCAATGAACTTTGTGATTGCTGTTTTCGTAAGTGTAATTAGTCATTGTGCTAGACAAGAGGCTGAGAAGATTGAGGGTTGTACAGGTTTCTTTTCACAAGCATACCAAGTCACATATTCTTAAGCACATTTTCAGAATCTTTTATTTTTTTCTCAGCATATAATTTTTGTACTCACAGATCTTTTCCTGCAGCCACTGTAATAAGTATGTTTGTGATGGATGTCACTTCGCACTTGCAGAAAACATTCCTGTTTAAAAATAAATGTCAACAAATTAGTGAAAAGGTCAGTCTATTTACAGACAGATATAGGACACATACAGCCTGTGGTTGCCACCAGCTTCTTTCACTGTTCAGAAAACAACATTTCAGACTTTTGAAACCTTATTTTATCCTCTATATTACTGCTTAAAATACAGCGGTAGAGGCGTCAAAGTGTTTGTTAATCTTTTCTTCAACAAATATAAATACGGAAGTCAAAGGAATCCACTTGGTGTAATCATAAAAAACAGACATATCAGTCCATGTTCAAATTTATGCAATAGTAGAAAAAACAGTAAATTATGCGGCAAACTAAACTACAGGTGTTCCATTTGTGTGATTGTGTGATATACAGTCGAAACTCGTTATCTCGAACTTTTCGAGAGGAAGAAAAATACTTCGACTTATCCGAAGTTCGACAGAAGTTGGTATTTCGTTAATTCGAAACAAAGAGAAGTAACCCAAGTTTTGTAGTACACGTGATAGATAATGAGGGATCGTAAATTTTCCAGTGTTTCATTTAAAGTTGTTTTGTTAACACATTAAGTAATTTTTTTTTTAAAAAATGAATCACTGGAAAATTCTTGATCGCACACGGTAACTTATACATGTTATAATTGTAGAAGGCAGGAACACTCACATAAAACATTCATTGTATTTAACCGTGTTAACAGTAGAGTTATTTTATAATTTTAAAAAACCTGAACGAAATTTTTAAAAATTTATAATTTGAGTTTGTAGTTTTGAATTTTTCATTCAGAAAATTCGAAAAAAATTATAACATGACAATAGACTGCTAAAACTGTTACTACATGTTTATTGCATAACACATTATGATGTACACAAAATATTTTTTACGAATTAAAAACTTATATAACTTTACAAATATGGAAAAAAGGAAAAAAATTAACCTTATTACTAAACCTATTAACAACAAAACAGGTAAAAGGAGAAAAATACTTCATAGAACAGCCATTATGTACAGCTGAGTACTTGGTTTTCATTTTTCTATCTTAATTGTTTTGAAAATATTGTTTAATATTGTTTACTTTTACAAAATAAAGGCACTTTTTAATTAAAAACAAACATACCAGTCAATGTCCAAAACCCGGCAAATATTTCCACCAAAGAAGTGAGACCGGGTGCTGTAGAATTGTAAACACCTCCTGTCTAGCTAACTACATTCAACAGATGTAAAATTATTATTATTATTATTATTATTATTATTATTATCCCTGTATCAACCTGACATATATTTTATTGGATGATAAGCATTATAGGAGAGGCAGGTAGTTTTTGCCTGCTAACTACATTCGACAGATGTAAAATAATAATAATAACAATAATAATAATAACTATTATTATTATTCATGTACTGTACCTCGTCGTTTTCACATAGATGCATATTGTGGCATTGATCGGGATGATCTATATTTGAACAGTCGAAACATACCGGTCCTATATCACCTAAAAAGATAAAACACAAATGCAATGTATACTAAAACTAGAATTGTCTAGAACCGCCCCAACATTGACCTCCTGACATTTGACTTATGCACATAAATTTGGTATGCGACACATTGTCTCATGTTGGTTTACATTTGTGCCAAGTTTTATCAAAGCCCATCGATAGACATGGGAGAAATGGAGCGGGCACGATATTGGAACGAAAAACTAGACGGACGGACAGACAGGGTGATTCCTATATACCCCCCCCCCCCCCTAAATTTCGTTTGCGGGGTGTAATTATTATTGATGAAACTTCTTGCCAATTTTGGAAGGCTGTTCAATGATAGAAATTTCCAAGAATTCCTAATACTAAATGAAACAAATTGTTATCAGATAGAAAAAAAGTATAACCGGAAAAAATCAAACCGAAAACGCGGTAGCTACGGTGAAAATTACTGGTGTGGAATAACGGTGTTTATGTCTTATGCAAAGTATTTCCTTAGCTAAATTAGGTAAAATACATTTTGGTATTTTGGGTATCTTTTCAACATCTTGAAAAAACTATTGGTTTCATAATTTCGGTGTAAGCACTACTAATGAGAATTTGCATTCCAAAATGGTCGTCTAGTGCTGTAAAATTAAAACTGCTGTAATATGTAATTAAGAATTTGTTTCTTAAATCGATTGAAAGCGGAGTACCAGGATAAAAATACCGTCTATCAACAAGCGACCTGACTTGTGTTCTCTACTAGACACTACCAGAGTAGGGTTAGAAACTACGTGATCTGAGGTGATGTGATCGGTAAATAATACTCGACCAACGAGACAGCTAACAGTGCATTCTATAACCAACGTGGTCTGAGACGGTGTGATCGGTAAGGAATACTCGGCCAACGAGACAGCTAGATCACAAAACCAATAACGTTAATGGAAAACTTGCAATAAAAATAGAAAACAAAAACCTATATTTGAACTGTTGACAAATACCAATTTGAGCTTTCAATAAGAAATGATAGTATTGTTTTTATATGTTTTTCAATATTTGTTCCATTTATCTCACAAAATATGCAATATTTTTGAGTTATGACAAAGTTAGAGCCATATTGTATAGGAGTTAGACATTTAATATACACCCTTTATTTTCAAATTGGTACATATTATATAATTATTTATTTATAACTTTTGTAATGTTAAGTAGTTTTGTATCGTACCTACGAGAGGACATCCATGTGAATTACAAGCATCTCCATTCCCACAACATTGTTGACATCTATCTTCACCGTGATACTCCTGATGGAAGGTATTACATATCTGTAAATATATAAAAAGTCAAATGAAAACGTTATTTGAAGAGCAGCCAATTTAATGTGACACACTATTGACAGAAAACAGTGTATAATAATCAGTAACTTAACATATAGTTTGCAACAGCAAATATCAAAAACTTGTATACATATGTTTCTTACCCGTGTTTGCATACAACCAAGGGAATGGATTCTTTGTTTTGAAGAATCGGTGTAAAACATTGCCATACATTGCTGCAAAACAGAACAGATATTCTATAAAATTACAAGTAATGACATTTGCTCTGTAAATGTGGAACGGAACAGAGCATTATCTAATTATAAGACAAGAGCGTTCAATCACTGGTTTAATTGGAGTTATGTATCTAGTCGGTAACTATGTACTCTGAAAATCATGATTATCAATTATTAGTGTGTGTAGACCGTTCGTCGAAATTGAACACACACACACACACACACACACACACACACACACACACACACACACACACAGGTGTATATTGTAAAATTTACAATATTGAAAATTAACCCATGTTAACCCCGGATCCTGCTTTACTGATGTCATTATGGTTTTTTTATTTATTTATTTATTTATTTATTTATTTTGCCTTCTTTATTTCTTTATAACGGTCTAGAAAGCCGAGTAATCTAGTCTAAAGCACAAGATTACGTCTCACAATGCTCTCACTACCAGGAATTAATCCAAACGTTGTCAAATCTTAATGCAAAATAGTTTGCAATTAACTTGCATAAGTTCGTTATCTTTTGACAATGTTGGCATTCTGGTTATCTTAACCATCCCTTAACTAAACACCTAATTATTAAACACAAACATACCGACCCATGTCTAAATCACAACCCTAAACACCAATGAAAACAATATAAAAACTTAGTTAAACATCCGAACATCAACCAGAGAATTTGGTCTGGGTAGCAATAAAGGGTAAGCACCCCTGAATAGCTAGTTAGCTACATCCGTCATGGGATAATTCACATTGGGTCGTTAAACATATAAACTCTACTATACTCCAACCATTTATCTATAATATACCACTACGGTAACTCAGCTGGTAGGTAAATCGCTTTGTATGTGGAGGTCTTGGGTTCGAACCCATGCCGGATCTGACCAAAACTTGAAATCAGATAGTATCTGTTCCTGGCAAAGCACTCGGTATTTAGAAATGAAAGTCTGGAGGTCCTACGAAAAATACCTTAAAAACCAATGTCCCGTGTCACGACAGGCTTTGTACGTTAAAGAACCCACTGTCGAGTCCACTGCAAAAGGCAAGAATGTCTGCAACTTCGCCTATAGATGGTGACGTCTAGATATAAGTAAAAATTTTCTTGACTAGGACGTCAAATTACAATCACTCATTCGGTCAATCTATCTATAATAATTTTTATATATTAACATACCTCGTCATTTTGACATCGTGTTACGTTTTTACAGGAATGTGGGTCGTGGATATTATAGCATTTGGCACAGAGTGGACCACTGCCTCAACATTGAAATATAAAGTATAACATAAGTAAGCTTGACATGAATTTTTGCACTTTAATTAAGAAATACCATTCTATTTGAGTGTATCATTTGGTATTATGAATGAGAGTCAGGAATAGCATATTCAATGTCATGTTAAATATGCTATTCCTGACTCTCATTCATAATACCGAATGAATACACTCAAATAGAACGTTATTTCTTATATTTACAATCATAAAAAATATTGTAAAATGTAAAATTATTTCTACAATAATTTATTTCATTGAAGATTCTGACAAACATACAGGATTAATGGAACAGCCTTGGTCCAAATAAGGATAGTTGCGTCGGGACTAGCCATGGAGGTCATGGCCCACACTGTATTCATGAGCATCTGAATGTCAGTAGAAAAAAATTAATAGGTTCATCTAAAGAAGGTTAATTCCAATTGTAAATAAATGCAATATAAAAGGCAGCTTTACAGATTGCGACAAATGCAGTACAGATCTGTCAAAAGGCTAAAGCTTTCGAATTAGGACCGAATGGATACAGCTCATCTCGGCACCTCGTTAACTATATCTAGTTTTTCGGCAGCCCACTATCTCTCGGCAGCTCTTTGGACACTAGCTATCTATATATCGACCACTAGGTATTCTGGCTTAGCTCCGTGTTCAACTTTCGACAGGTCTGTATTGTACAAGACTAAACGATCATATATTCATGCGAGTCGCAGTTAATGGCGACAATTATTACCGTGCCAGTAATGATGATTTGAATTCGGGAAATATATAGAGGCCAATACAAAATTTAATGTACATAGTTATCAGTAAAAACCACAACAACTAAGAACAAAACAGAATACAGAGACAAGTTAATAATAGAAATAATAGAAAATGCGTTGTACTTTTAGTTAATTTCACACCAGGTAAAACACGACACAAAACAAAATAACAATAGAAACATCAAATAAGATCAGAAAAAAAACATATTTTGGAAACATTATTTAAATATTGATTATAAAAGTCCCGACTTGAGATGTGCACTGGAGTTCATTTTCATTATTGTAATTATAGCAAACAGCTGTACTATTTTTGGAGGGCCTTTAAACATTCAAGGTACTTTACGACTAATGAAGTGGTCTTACAAATCATTTGGACCTGACAGACTGCTCCAGAAGACGTATTAAGGAAAGACGGACTTAATACGCGTACAAGGAAAATTATAGATTGAACTAACCAAACACACATCTAAATTTCAATCTTAAAAAGCAAAGAAAATACACTTAACAGGACTGTCATATACCATTTTTTGAATTTAATCATAAAATATATTCAAAAAATGGTATATGACAAGACAGTTAAGACGAATGCCTCCTAACTAACTGTGTAATGAAAGTTGAGAATGAAAGGAACATGAAACAACGGGACGTCAAACATTTGCTGGGTACAGCAATAACATATTTAAAACCCATATATATATATATAGACCGAGAGTGTAATTATAAATATTTACATTTATGGTGTTTGATTGTATTAAACTCTGTTTTAGACCAAATGAAGTTATAGGACTATAATTTTACATTTGCTAATGTGACGTCACTCATTTCTTGCTGACACCTATGCTCATGACGTCATTGATAGGCTGTTCCAGGAATTGGAATTGCATGTCGTACACGACAGTGTTTTAAATTTATTTCAGGATTCAAAAACAAAAATAAGATTTTTAAAAAATGCGAAATGTAAATATAACCATTGAACTGTCTAGAAATGGCGTTTATAGTGCTATAACTTCCATTGCCGTGCAAAGCAAACTAGTCCTAACGCGCTGGCGCGTTTTATTCGGTTTGCTTTGCACGGCAATGGAAGTTATAGCACTATAAACGCCATTTCTAGAAAGTTTAATGGTTAAAGATTCATATTTTAAAACCAGTATTACCAGTATATCCTTGTGTGTGTGTTGATAACGTATTAGTCAATGTTACTGTATGGACAGGGGTTGTTGCTGCTGTTGTTGGCATTGTGTTGTCAGTTGTTACAGATGTGTGTGATAGAATCCCTTGTTTAGTGGTGGCTTTATAAGCATTTGTCATAACCTGTGTTGATGTCTTTGTGTTTGTTTCATGTAAACCGTTTGTGGTTACCGGTGCTACTGAAATATTCAAATATTTAAACAACATTTACAACATTTTAATTATTTTTTTTTTAAATTTTGCTAACGCTGTTGATTTAATTGTGAGTATAGAATGTGTCTAGTTACCTGTGACTACTATGAGAGTCAGTGTGTTTGTGGCCGTGAAGTAGGCTAAATTTTCATAGGAAATCCAATGAGCTCACATCACATGAGCCTAGTCGTAACCGACTGTGTGCGCATCCGCAATTGTCACTTAGAATTTCCGTAGAAAGGAAAAATGTTGGTGTTATGCGGACTTTACATGACTAAATGCCGATGTTTACACGAGAATGATGTCCTTGGTTACGTTTTACACATGCGCATCAGGACCCGCCATTTGTCTGGTTTTTCAAAATGTAAAATCCCCATAGCGTCAACGTGCAGAAATATTCTACGCTAATTACCGATGCAAATACAGATTTCGTGTTATGACTAGGCACATAAATAAATATTAATCTGTATTCAAATTTATTTGATTTTTAAAAATACAACGTCACTTGTCACTAACACACCGACTGTGATAGTTAATGAATAGCTTCAATAAAACCAGAGATGACAATATTTTGTTAACACTTGTTTATGATATTTAAGGTATAAGTTGTGTTTATTGATTCATAACATAAAACTCGCTCTGCACATTTTATAATGCTCGTAACGCGTTATGAAAAATGTATTTGAAAAGGATCATTTTCAGCGACGAAATTATGGTAATATTGAAGCCAGGAGGAGAGGTTAAAGTATAGAGAAAACCTTGTGAAAGGTGGAGATCGTTATGTTTAGGCTACTTAGAGGACATTTAAACTTATACTGTGGTGTTCAATAACATATGATAAGATTGGCACTTTGTCATTTGTTAAGGGTCATCTAAATAGGAAAATTCAAGTGAAAATCATTTGGTTGAAAAACGTGAAAGAGGGGTACAATTATGAAATTACCTACACGAGAGTGAACAGAATATTTATATTTATAAGTAAAAATAAAACAGGAATTGATTGATTATTTAAGAATTTTTTAAACATTTGTTGCATTTTTTATGGAAATTGTGCAAAAATACACGTTTTGGGGGAAATTAGTTATAACCTTGTATAACGAATCAATTAAAAAACAAAAAGATATTAATATATTCAACGTCATAGAGCAGTGCAAAGGGGTCAGAGTTTGTTAAGGAAATACGAGGTTTTATGAAAACTCGTCAATTTACGGTCGAGGTTTTCTACGATTTATTTTCCTTTTAAAAATGCGTTTACCAGATTGATATTTTAAGAATTTGATGACCCTTAAAGGTAATATGGATTCAAAAAAATGTATATCGACACATTAGAGAATAATCGATAACAAGTCATTGCCAAGTAAGCAGTTTTAAATGTAGAAGCTATCACTAATTGCTCATTGGTATTTGAAAAATTGAACTGTCTAGTGAGAGCCAACCCCCCACCCCAACATTTTCCTCCTGACCTTGACTTTTGACTTTTTTTGGTATGCGCCACATCGTCTGATGTTGGATTATATTTGTGCCAAGTTTGATCAAAATTATCTATAGAAATGGAAGATATGGAGCGGGCACGTTATTGGGGCGGACAACGTGACGGGCAGACAGACAGGGTAATTCCTAACTTCGTTTATGGGTGGTATAAAAATTCCTATTCTTCTGATTGATACACACACGCCCATTCTGCCTTACACACGACTGATTACCTAGCTAATTCAATAACTTAAATCATAAACGCATGTGCAATGTAAGGTTACTGGATGCAATCATAGGTCAATGAACACTAAATTACGTACATGCGTGACATATCAGGAGTCCTGCTGCTTTTGTTGTTTTGTCTGTAGACGAATATTGTTTAAAGATCGTTATGGAAACATGTGCGGTAGACTACTGTCGTTGTAAAGAAATGTTAACATACAGTACAGACCTGTCGAAGGTTTAACGCTAAGTTAACAAACTGGTACCGAACTGACAGCTCACATCTCTACTTTTATCTCGACAGATTTTCGGCAGCTGTTAGCTATCTTTCTGCAGGTATTTGGCTACTAGTTATCCAAGTCTAGACCACACAGCAGCCGAGTTTATTTTTTTCGTTAGCTCAGTGTTAAACTTTCGACAGGTCTGTACCTTTGGTAAAACCATACTAAAGTTCACGTTTATTGATATTTTTGAATACACTGTCAACAATAGAAACTATAAATGACGTTATAAAGCACACTTGTGTACGGTCGTTCCCTCAAATGTGTTTTCTGTAGGTGTAAATGTCTCGGTATAGGAATGTTAACATATATATGGAATGAATTAACAACCAACAATAGAAACTAAAAATGACGCTATAGGACATAAAGATGACAAAATACATTGTGTACGGTCGTTCCCTAAAATGTGTTTTTTTTCTTTTGGTGTAAATATTGTTGTAAAGAAATGTTAACATATGTAAAATGTGCGTTATTTATGGAATGAATTAACTGCCAACAATAGAAACTAAAAATGACGTTATAGGACATAAAGATGACAAAATACATTGTGTACGGTCGTTCCCTCAAATGTTTTTTTTTCTTTTGGTGTAAATATTGTTGTAAAGGAATGATAGCATATGTAAAATGTACATGGAATGATTAACTGCCAACAATAGAAACTATAAATGACGTTATAAAGCATAAAGAGGACAAAATACATTGTGTACGGTCGTTGCCTCAAATATTTTCTTTAGGTGTGAACATTGTTGTAAAGGAATGTTTTGTTGTTAACAAATGTAACATGGGCGTTTATTTATGGCATTAAGTGTCAATGGCAGAAACTGAAAATGACGTCATAAAAGGACACTGTTTACGTTCGTCTTCCTTTGTAATTTGTCTGTAGGTGTAAATGTCATTGTAAAGATTGTCATTATTCAGAAGATTCTCTGTATTTCCTTTTAATTTATTCAATCTATTAGAAATACACCTGTCATACCCAGATCCAAATAACAAAGTAAACATTGTGAAACTGACATTTACGTTTATACGTCAACGGTTACCATGGAAACGAGTCCGGTTGCTCTCATACAGTCAAATTACACCCACAATGGATAAGAAACTGTTTATTAATAAGTTTAAAAATAATTATTCTATGATTGTGACGTAAGTTTCATTCATAAAATCATTTATTTCAATGGAGGTAAAATCAACAGCCGAAGTGTTTCAATGGGCATTTTTGCTATTATGAAGTAAAATGCACTTTAAAGAAAGAAATCCAAATGTTTATTTCAATCCTTTTCACTTATGTCAAGTTTAATTTGAAATGATCAACATTTATATTACCCGTTGAATAATACACAAAGCCACCTCGCGATATATTCTTCCGCATGTGAACTCCGACAAGTGTATCATTTCGACGATATATCACGGGATGTAAATGTTTATTATTTCTTACTTTTCCCCCCAATTGATTCAAAAGCAAAACATATTTTACATCTGTAATTTCAGTTTGGGTATTATACTAATAACTTAATTCATATTAAATCAGTGTAAAATTTTCAGCGTAAGACGGTCGTTTCGAAATAAGCGATTTTTCAAAAGACGAAACTTTATAGAAACATTGAAAAGAAACACGTATTACCTGAAAACCCACATCCGGCGTCATTACAATATGATCTATGACAACACTCTAAACAAATCATTGTACCCACTGATTTCCGGTAGTGATTTTGATGGTGCTGAACTCTGTCACAGCGCTGAAAACAAAATTTTATTATGAATTACATTTTTGTTCAAGTAGTCAGACGAAAATACAGACATTTACAGGTTTTCATAAATAAAACTTTATGTGAAGTTAAATATGCGAGAACAAAACATACGTTTGATACTCATATGACGTCACGCAAAAAAAAATATGTTAGGAAAATCGACGGCAGAGCCTGTTTCAAATTTGACTGAATCTTACTTGATCCAGCGCCATTGATAAGCAGTACTGCTTCTGTTGACGTATATGTTTATTAATTATTCTCTGAAAATTTTTGCTATTTCCGGATCCGGTGGTATTTGACCTCAAGAACTTAAAGTCAAACAACACTTACAGATCCTATAGTCAATGCCAAAACTTTAAAATCATTAAAATGTAACGTACAAGGTCAGAATGTAAGTTGTGCTCTGTAATGTATTAGATATTGTTCATGTTGTCTTTAATTTCGTGTACACTAGTAATTTTGAAATCGTTTACGAGATAATACAGATAGTAAAAGTAACTTACATGCTTGGATTTACAACCACTTTTATACACAATTTCACCCATTGTATTTTCGTACTTTTCTAAATAGCAGAGCTGAAATAATTGATAAATTATTTAATTGAATTTCATTTGTAATTCTTCTCAACTCATTTGTTTTACAAGCAGTGTTTTCTCGGACATCAGACAGACACGGTATGTTTTATGAACGATGGGTTGATTGATTGAATGGGGTTTACGTTCCAGTCAAGAATACCTCACTTATATCGAAACGTCACCAATTATAAGTAAAGTGACAGAAATTTTGACCTTTGAAGTGCACTAAGGGCAACGTGCAGGGAGGGTTATTTAACGTGTCGTGCGAAAGAACAGTCACTACCTATTTTTTAATTCTTTGTCAGACCCGGCAGGGGTTCGAACCCACGACCTCCCACATACGAAGCGAACGCTCCACCACTGAACTAGTAGTGGTGTTTTTATGAACGATATTGAGTAGATATGAGAGAGGGAGAAAGAGATTACAGCACATCTCGTGCATTTCGCATTCTGAGAGAGAGAGAGAGAGAGTGATAGTGCAAACCTCGTGTATTCCGCATTGTATTTTGTGTTTACATGTATTCGGGTAAACCTCTGATGTACAGCTATAACACATATTTCCCATGGTAACTAATGTAAATAGAAAAATAATCATATGTGTAATTACGAAAAACACTTATTTAGCAACAACTTACGTTATAATGTGCACGGAAAACGGACAGATATTTATTGTTAGTCAATAAGATGCAAGCACATAAAAGGAATCAAGTGGCAATTTGAACAGTTTTGAAAAATGTCATTAAATAGCAAATTTACATTTCACCTTCAACTTAAATATCATTACAGCAAAGCTAAAGAATTATAGAGAATATTTTATATCATTAAAAACAAACATACCAGTCCATTTCAAAATTACAATACTGGAAACAAAGTAAAAACTTTGAAAACTATCCTTGCTACTTGAATTTGTGTTTGAAATCTATATAAATACAAACTGTATTACATATCCCAGGCTCACTTTATTCCGTAAGTAAATAGATTGGAAGAAAAGCTTATACAGATGTATATTACACGTATCATATACAAAACTGAATTTCAGATTCACATTCACAATATTGATGCGGGTATATTGTCTCCGTGTCCAGGGTTATCCTGGATATATTTGACGCCCAATTATTCCATGTTTTTTCACTCTCTGTTTTTATTGCACACATTACGGGTGTAGCTAGCTAGATAGAATGTCCTTGTCATTCCGGAACATTTAGTTTTAAAACCCTGGTAAAGTTTACGTATTTTAACTTAATTGTGCAGTTTTCAAAGTTGTTTCTGACTTTACCTGGCTTTTGTCTTTGTGAATAGGACACGAACCGGTATGCTCTTTTTCGATTTATCTTTACCTTTATAATTTTATGATTTAGAAATAAACCGGTTTGTAAAAAACCCATCTATTCTTCACCTATACTTTATTCCGCATTTAGATTTGCAAAATCAAGTCTTCTCTTTATTTTTATATTTTAACAGGCGTATACTACGTATACTCAATACAAAAGTTAGGGACCATTGTAAAATTTAAAATAACAATCCAAAACTGAACACAAAAAGTTTTTGTATTTTGTTCTGATTCTTTTCTTATTTCAAATGTTTTTATGAAGTAATTTTATTGTGCATGAAGTGTGAATGGAGATTTCTACAAAATTAAATAAGGTTTTTGATGTGGTCCTTAACATTTTTTTGTTGAGTATATATACGATACCAAACTGATCTGAAGATTATTACTACAAGGATTGAGAGATAATCAAACCACCAATGTGATTACTCCTGTCATGTACTACTTTTGAATGCAATATTTTATATAAAAAACATGAAAAGTAGTATATGACTTCTCCGTAACAAAAAATATTACCTGTTGTTGCTTGTTGTGTGGCTGTGGATACTTTGGATGGGAGCATAGACGTAGAAGCTGTCGATTTTGGCATAAAAGTTGACGACTGGTGTGTCCGGTTTGGTGTTGTATGGGTTGATTGGTGACTGGAAACTGTTGTTGCTTTCGATTGTATTGGTGTGTGGTTGTGGGTGTGGTGAACAGCGTGTGCCATTGTAGTTGTTGAACGAATGGAACTATTGGAATTTTGTATTTGTGTGGCTTAAACAGAATAAAAATATATTTGTGGCGGAAAACAGACACAAAAAACACAACAAAGTTAACGACCAATATAACCAAGAACAAAAACTAAAACAAGCAATAGAAACAAATGATTAAATAATGACAAATACAACCAGCACAACCAAGAATAAAAACAAAACATAAATTAATAATAACTTAGAACACAGTAACAGCACAAGTTAATGACAAACAAATACAACAGAAACAATCATTTCAACCAAGAACACAAGGCAGGTTTATGATAAAACATCTAACAAAACCAAAAAAAAGGACAAGTGTATGATAAAACATCCAACACAACCAAGAACAATACAAGCTAAGACCAAATGGAACAAGTAGGTACTATCATACAAGTTTCTGATTTTTTCCATACTTGTAACATGTGTAAATCTTTTTGAGGGGCATCTGAAAATGTAAAAAAACATAGGGGGTCCCCTTTTTACTTTTTTAGCAATAAAGCATCAAAAATGTAACAAATCTAAAATTTTTAACATAGGCTTAATAGGAAAATGCAATTTTTTAGGCTCTTGAAAATTGGGAAAAGTGTAGAAAAAATAACAGTTTGTTTTTCAAGTTTTTATAAAACTAACATAATGTAGTTCAAAATTTTAATTTTCTGAAAATGTAAAGAATTACATTTCTTCCATATCTGCCCATGTGCGATAAGTAGTTTTGCCATGTGAGATACGCGTATCAATATTTAATTCCAGGATTAAAAAATAATTAACATTGTTTTCTAGTTAATATATTCTGTATAAACTAAAATTAGGTACATTCTTTCCGATTGTTATATTTATTTTGTTATAGAACGTTGAATAACAAAGTTAGATTTTATTAACATGGCGTCGATGTCTTTGTAAAACACATCTGAATCCAAAATGTGACATAAAATGGAAGAAAATTTATCCATTATGAGTTTATCCATGAGGGATAGGGAAATCTCAACCTCGAGGTTTAACATTTCTGGTCAGTGTAATGTGCAAGGTCAGGATGTACAAAATGTATGTTGTGTTCTGTAATGCACTGGGTATTGTTCATGTTGTCGACAACCTTGTCTCTGCCTGAAATGTTCAATCCCCGGTTGAGATTTTTCTATCCTCCATGAATACTCATATGGATTCTTATAATCTCCTCTTGTTTGATTTTTCGGTATGAAACTTCAAGAATGTGATCTGATACGATATTTTAAACAAAGTAAGCAACAACAGCCAGGTTTTTGACGACATTGCAAAAAGATTGACAAATGCCATCGTTTCGTGAACTATGAGTGTTGTGTTTGTGCTTCTCGCTGTTATTGTAAATATATTATTTTTCATCATTTGTATACAAATTACTTTATCGATTAAATTATTTTCTATTCCTAGTCACTATAGAATAATAACTGCCGTGGACATAATAATATTGAGAAACATTATTACTTCGATTAGTAGCCTTATCAAAGCCTTATCATCCGAAATAAGAGTCAATGATGAAACTTAAAAAAAAAAAAAGACGAGCCAGTAAGAGTCAGAGAAATGGCATGAAAAAGGTATTGAACTATTGAGACAAAATCTTGACTGCAGTGAAAAAAATCGCCATTATTCAAAACATATTACGTGACTAGAGAAATTGATTGAATACAACCAAACTCGAAAATATGTCACTCAAAAATTCCTTGCGTCATTCAAATAACATTCCTTATTTCAGTATGAATTTTTTATGAAGTCACTGCAAGTATATTTTAACAGTCAAAATGTATGAACAATATGAAAATCTGAAATAGTTTTGAAAATCAAAACAATAATGAAGATGTCATCAATTAAATTTTTTAGAAAAAGTCTTTTTCAAATGCAAAACTTTAGGGAATCATTGATATCTGTTGAATTTATTCGTTAACCGTATTTAAGGTGATTTTCTGATATATTGATATATATTTTAATTGACAAGTATAATGTATTTTATTCTCTGTAAGTTATTTATCAAGATTTTTTACAGTTACAATAGGTTACTACTTAGAATAAGATGTGTACGCACAGTGCGTAAATTCAGCGTCCATTTGTACCACTTAGCCTTAATGATAAAACATGCAAGAAAACAACACAAATTGCTGATGAAACAAACCACTCGAGCAAGAACACAACACAATAAAAGTTAACAACAGAAACAGACAACGCAACCAAGTACATAAAACACGTGACAAGATAAGAATACTGATTGCACATATACAAACTATTTGTACACGAGAAAAACGATTTTACTTTTTTCGTACAGGGGTAGAGGGGTAAGACTTTGTACAACGAAGCAGACTGCTTGCAAAAAAGTTAATTCAGGGATATTGCAAGCCTTGGCTTACCAAGGCCTTAAAAAGTTTTATGGCTGTCATCACAGCATTGTTGATAAGTTTGACGTCTCGGTGTCCAGGATTGCCCTGAATATATTTTTGTCTCATATTTCCATGTTCCTTTCACACAATTTTGATTACACACGTTGCGGATGTAGCTAGCTAAACAGAAGGTGCTTACCCGATCTTATTTCCCTGGTGGACGTTCACGTGTCTAACCTGACTTGTTTTTACTTACTTTGCTTTGGATTGTAATTTGGATATAGATTAGTATGTTTGTTTTTATATAATATCAGTATTGTTTTCTGTGTCAATTTAGTCATTTTGTTTGCGTTTGAAAATTTTCCATTCATTTAAAGTTGGTGCTCATGGGTGGGTCGGTGTATGGAGTGGGAGAAATTGTAGAATTAATATGACCACACTCATTGAAAGGGTGTAGACAATTAGGGAAATGCAAAAAAAGTTTGCATAAAAATTGCAACAATCTATCACTAGTTAGTGTTCTAAAGGAATTAAAATATAATGAATATTTGTGAGTGTGATACGTAATTCAGCACTTTAAATCACTCTAGGCTAATAAACTGATAATGGATAAAAAGGAGACAAAAGTTGATAGATTCATTGATTGGGTTGAAGACTGTTTCACATATATCGATACGTCACCAGCTATAGGTAAAGTGGCAGAGATTTTTACTTTTGCAGTGTGATCAGGGAATTAAAACGGAATATAAAAGAAATTAAGAAGTATATTATTAATAATACGTTTTTCAAAGCACTTTGGATACGTTCATTACGGAATTAAGTGTTTTTTGTTTCATTTGTGATTTACCTTTGTAGCCACATCCTGCTCCGTTACAATAAGAACCGGTACAGCATTCAGCACACAATGTTACATCTGTCAAGTCACGAAGTTTAGTATTCCTCTTTCGCTTAATGTTCACACATTTCTTAAAAAACAGAAAGCAAGAAAAAAGAAATAAAAGGTTGATTTTGTTTGATTTTAATATAAATATGTTTTTTATGGACAATAAGTCACGATTCTCATATTTGCGTTAATAAAATAAAATAAACGTGCATTTCTGTCTTAACAATTAGCAGGATTTATTTTCTTCTGGGAATAGGATCTAGAACCATTTAACTCTATTGACGTATACTGAGTTAAAGCTCGAATGCAAGTATAGTAGCCGACCTCAAACTAATTGTTTACAAGAAAACATTGTTTGCGATGAAAAAACATATCTGCATTTACACGGATAATTAAAACAAACACAAATATCCTTGTTCATGTCTTAACCAATATTCCAAAAGCCAAACACGATCCGCGTCCAAACCACAATCCAAAAAGTCAAACATTGGAGATTTACAAGATCTACCAGAGTTTGTGGACTTTTTTATTTATTTTTTGTTTTGGTCGTGTTCTGTCGAGTGTAGCTTAATGAAAACGACGAATGACCATTACGAGTTATGTCGAGGTTTGCCAATTATTTATGTACTTACATACTTGTCTTTACAACCACTACGATACATCACTGTACCTAATGTATTTTCATATTTCTCCAAATAACATAGCTGAATAAAAAAAGAAATACGCATTACTACTAAGTAATTAGTAAAACTTGGATAATGGACTGAACCTTGAATTAAGTTTGGAGTTATCAAGACATTGATTTCCCATGCGAAATGCGTAAATGTATGAACTTTAGCACTGATAATGGCGCAAGTTGTAATTTAGACAATTTCACCTGCACTTTTTGGGTAAACCATACGAGATATATTATCTCCTCTTGTGTATTATGATCGTGTTTATTTTAGTGGTGGATTTAAATTCGCGGTACTGTCTTATTATGAAAATAGCTAAACTGGTACTTCGCTGAAATTAATACGTGCAAAATAAGAAGTTAAGGAAATCCCATGGAAACCAATGTTTTTAAAAACCCGGTCACTGATGGCGAAGTTGTCAGATTTGCGATGGTGGAAACAGTGAAATCTACGTATGAAGAGGCAAACTTACAAACTTTCTCACACTAAGATAACTCCGCATGAAATTCGATTATATTCGATGAGAGGCAATGTAAGACCGCGATTTAGACCATACTGCCTCCGCATGAATGCCAATTTTGTGGCGCCACAAATTGCAAAATGCAAAGTTATCACCAGTTATTCATTTTTAGAAACAAAAAATGTTGTCCTTTGGCAAAAAAAAAAAAAAAAAAAAAAAAAAAAGAAAAAAATGACATTGAGACCAAAGAATATGTTCAAGAACAGGTATACATTTTTTCTACAACAAATGATGATATGAAACATCTTTTTACGGTAGAAATTTAAATACACTTACCACAATCATATTGTACCCAATTCTATAATATTTTAGTATTTTCAATACAGAATGGATTTTTTGGGTTTTTCCGAAAGTGCTTTGTAATCACATAAAACTAAGTTTTATAACCCCTTTTTAGTAGTTTCTTATCATTTAGTTCATATTTGAAGAAATCAGTTTTTTAAAATTTCATTTGTTTTTCCACTCGCAGTTCTATAGAACTAAAATCTTCACATTTTATCAAATATGCTTTTTAAGAATTGAATTGCACTTTTTACGTTGTATCGGGGTGTAACAACGTGAAAATTATGACAAATTGTGTAAAACCGCGTAGCTTACGCATAATTTGTCATAATTTTTACGTTGTTACACCCCGTAAAAAGTGCAATTCAATTCTTATAATTACAAACCCAAAATTTAACAATTTTTTAAGCTGACCTACATATCTGAACTGATCAGTTGATTTTCAGAAAATCGACGTTACAAGGCTGAATTGCGTAGTGATACAATAAATGACATCTTTATTAAACCATAAAATATCCGATAAAAAGCTGAAATAGTTTTGAATTTATATCTTTTTATTCATTTTTTAGTTTTTTTCAGTCAACATATAACTTATGTTACATTTAAATTCATTGACAAAAAGGGATTATATTATGTCTCGCAATCATGAAAACAAACAACACTTTGTACAACGTCATACGTGACGGCCAAACGTTTGTAAGACAGGCGTGTTTACATTTTGATTTTACCCATAACATAAGAAAAACTGCATTGGTTGAATGAACAGTGTGTTAAATCCTGAAACCAACTATAGTCATGGAATTAATGTTTTTTTGGATGAAACAATGTTTTACCACCCTGGAATGGATGCGAGATTAGGGATTCTGTCACCGGTGGTAGCTGTATGGGCTAATCAGGAACATTTGGAGAAGGTAAACAAGCGGTACGGGCGAATTTTAGGTTGGAATATAGATCTAGTATGTTATCAATTTTATTAGATTATTATTGGCAGACCTACGACTGTTATTATCATCAAGATCCAGTTCAGAATCAACCATCTGACTTATCTACACACTGGCATTGCATTCCTCAAAATATTTATCCTGATCCCCGGCTATACATTGTCTTGGGGAAATAAAATGTGTTTGCTTTCAAAAAGGATGCGTATGTGATGAATTTTTAACAAAACACCCCGCACTGAGGTTTGGCATCCGAGAATACCATGGTGCGTGTCAAATTGCTTATACTTACGCCTAAAGACACACAAAATGCTCGGTGACGATTAAATGTAAATTATTAAAAATATCGGTGAAAATTAATCAGAACATGTTTGAATTAATTTTTCAAAATTTTAATTTATAAAAAATCGAAGTATTTTAATGTTTCTATGTGAAATCGTTCCCGATCTCCCCGTTTGTTTACAATCTTGAAATGGCTGTTCAGAGATGGGTAATCCCCGAAACAGGCCCAAAGTAGTTCCGGTAGAAAACGTTGTTATTGGAAAATAACACCGTGTTTTTGCAAGACGTCAACCAATGAAAATACTCTAAATTGTGTAATAACGTGAAGTTTGTAATTATTTGAAAATGTTCTATATAGTAGATAACAATAATCGTTTGACAAATATTAGCTCACAAAACATAAAATACTAAGACTGTCAAAACTTGTTTAACAAACGTTATATAAGGAGCCTCCAAACTTTGGGGTTGAACCTGTCAAATATTTTAGATGTTTTATTTTAAGTTTTAATCATAATTATTTACCTCATGCGTTCCACATTGCTGCGTTTTGGTACACGTGTCCGGATAGACTTCCGCATGACATATAAAGCAGGCCGGTCCTGTAAAATACAGTGACATCTGTATCAATGTTATAGTCCAGTTCAAACAGATTTTAAGTTTATTTAAGGTTCGGCTATTAGTTTTCAAGTCTCTGTTGTCATGGTAAATAAACTACATCTTAGAGTTAGAAAACATCACAAGAAATACATACAGGGAAATATATTAGCGGTGTGTAAAGCAAAATATCTACAAAGTCCCTAATTATAAGCCACTATATGATTTTGTTACAACATATCTTTAACTGTTTATATCATTACACCAATTAAAGAATTAGAAAATGATCAAACATACGTTATATGACTTTTTTTGAAAATCAGACAATATAAGGATATGTGAATCGGGAAGTGCAAAACTAACAAGTAAATTTTAAAGTTTTAAGGATAACTTAAAATTACGTCATACGAAATTAAATTTTATAAAATAAGCTACAGAAAGTTTTATGCTCCTTTTATTCCTAACACTGATTTGACATTAGGCAGTGTAGCTATCAAGTCAAAAAGTGCTTACCGTTCCGGAACACCTAGTGTTACTTCCCACGCACTTTAACTTAATTTGCCAGTTCTGGATTGGACATTGACTGGTATATTTGTCTTTGTATTTTACTGCGCTTGTTGGAATGTAATTTGGCAATGAACTGGCATGTTTGTGTTGGATAAGAAACTAATACAAACCGTCTTGCATCTTTCAAGCTTTCTTTATTCAGCAATTTACTTTGGAGTTTAATCTGTATTTTGTGGCATTAGTTCATGACATATATCATTTATTTAACGGATTCTGAGATCAAGACACGTTGAACTACCGATGTGGTTGTACCTGAAACAAATATTATTACCTGCTGTTCCTTGTTGTGTGGCTGTGGATACTTTGGATGGGAGCATGGTTGTAGCAGTCGTCGATTTTGACATAAAAGTTGACGACTGGTGTGTCCGGTGTGGTGTTGTGTGGGTCAATTGGTGACTGTGATGGATAGCGTTCATTGAAGTTGTTGAACGAATAGAAATATTGGAATTTTGTATGTGTGGGGCTTAAATAGAAAAACAAATTGTAACGGAAAAAAGCACTTGGCAACAGACGTCGCGACCAGGAGTACAAGTTAATGACACAAATAATCTATACAACCAAGAACACAAAATAAAACAAGCAGCAGACACAGATGGTTAAATGATACACAAAACAATACAAGCTAAAGCTATGCGGTACAAATAGGCACTATAACACAAGTGTCTGATTTTTTCCATACTTGTAAATCTTTTTCAGGAGGATGTAAATATATAAAAAATAAAGGGGTTCCTTTTTTCTTCTTTAGCTGCAAAGTGTAAAATAATGTAAAAAAGAATGTTGAAATTCTAACATAGGCTAAAAAGGAAACGGAAAGGACTATTGGGAAAAGTGTAGAAAAATAAAGTTTATCCTACAAATTTTTTTAAAAACACTTTTAAAATTTAACTTTTCTGAAAATGTAATCAAAAACATATGCCCCTGCTTGATTTCCTTCGGTATGAAACTTCAAAGACGTAATCTGGTGCGATATTTTGAACAAAATTAGCAATAACGTCATGATTTTTGACGACATTGCAAAAGGATCGACAAACTAGCAACCTCGAACGTCATCCTGTCGTAAACTAAGTGTGTTTTGTTTGCGTTTCTCTCTGTTATAGTAAATAAATTAATTTTATGATTTGAATACAAATTATTTTATTGATTAGATTATTTTTTATTCCTAGTCACTATAGAATGATAATTGTTATGGAAATAATGATATTTTAGAACATTATAAAACATCCAAGAAAACAACACAAATTAATAATGAAACAACCCACTCGAGCAAGAACACAATACATTACAAGTTAACAACAGAAACAATCAACACAACCAAGAACATAAAAAATGTGAGAAAATATAAAAATACTGCACATATACATTAATAAAAACAAACATAATTATCCACGTCAAAATCACGATCCAGAAGCAAAGTTAAACTTTGGAACCGACAAGTCAGGTTAGACATGTGAACTTCCAACAGGACAAACGAGACAAACGATCTACTTTTTTGTACAGCGGTAGAGTAGTAAGATATAATACTAGTTTTTTTCTGAGTCAATGTAGTTATTTAGTTTGCGTTTGAAAAGTTTGCATTTATTTTTAGTTGGTGTTCATGAGTGGGTGACTGAATGGAGTGGGAGAAATTGTTGAATAAATATGACCACAATCATTGAAAGGGTGTAGAAAATTTGAGAAAATCCAAGAAAATTTTGCAAGCGAATTGTAACACCCTACCACTAGTTAGTGTTCTGGGGTTATTTAATGGATGTTTGTAAGTGTGATACGTATATCAACACTTTAAAATCATTCTAGGCTTATAAATAAATGGATAACGGATAAAAAGGAGACAAAAATTGAGGGATTCATTGAATGGGGTGGAGGATGTTTCAGATATATTGATACTTCACCAGCTATAGGTAAAGTGGCAGAGATTTTTACCTTTGCCGTGTGCTCAGAGTGATGAAACGGAATATGAAAGAAAGTAAGAAGTATATTATCAATAATGCGTTTTTGCCCAGTGTTTTGGACAGTTTCATTACGGAAATAGAGTTTTTTGTTTCATTTGTGATTTACCTTTATAGCCACATCCTGCTCCGTTACAATGAGAGCCGGTACAGCATTCAGCACACAATGTTACATCTGTCAAGTCACGAAGTTTATTATTCCTCTTTCGCTTAATATTTACACATGTCTTAAAAACAGAAAGTAAGAAAAAAGAAATAAAAGGTTGATTTTGTATGATTTTAATAAAAATATGTTTTTTATGGACAATAAGTCACGATTCTCATCTTTGCGTTAATAAAATAAAATAAACGTACATTTCTTTCTTAACAATTAAAAGGATTAATTTCCTGGGGATAGGATCTAGCACCATTCAACTCTATTGACGTATACAGAGTAAAAGCTCGAATGCATGTATAATAGCCGACCTCAAACTTATTTTTTACAAAAAACATTGTTTGCGATGAAAAAACATATCTGCATTTATACGGATAATTAGAACAAACACAAATATCTTTGTTAATGTCTAAGCCAATATTCCAAAAGCCAAACACGATCTGTGTCCAAATCACAATCCAAAGGGGCAAACACAAACATACCAGCCTTTGTCAAAATCAACAATATCATAAGCAAAATAGTAAATACTGACAAACTTTGAATACAGACAACATCATGATTTTCAGCAAAATTGTGATTACTGAAGATTTACAAGATCTACCGGATTTGTCGACTTATTTTTTTTTTGTTCTGGTTGAATTCTGATGAGTGTTACCAAATGAAAACTACGAGACCTGACGATGTTTGCCGAATGACTATTACGAGTTCTGCCGAGGTTTGCCGATTATTTATGTACTTACATACTTGTCTTTACAACCACTACGATACATCACTGTACCTAATGTATTCTCATATTTTTCTAAATAACATAGCTGAATAAAAAAGAAATAATCATTACTACTAAGTTAACAGTAAAACTTGGATAACGGACTGAACATCGAATTCAGTTTGAGTTTTGATCGCTTTGAATTTACCGAGCGGCTGATTTAAATTCGCGGTACTGTCTTATTGCTAAAAATATCTAAAATTAGTACATTACTGAAATGAATACGTGCCTAATAATAATTTACAGAATTGCTTGAAAACATATTAACCATTGAACTGTATAGAAAGGCGTTTATAGTGTTTTAACTGCCATTGCTGTGCAAAGCTGGAGTGTCATTATTAGTTTGCATTACGGCAATGACAGTCATAGTGCAATAAACGCCATTTCTAGACAATTCAAGGGTTTATATTTACATTTTGCATTTTTTTAAAAATCTTAATTTGTTTGTCCGAACACTGTCGAGTGCCACATGCATTTTTAAAATCAATGACGTCACGCGTATAGTCATACGCAAGAGATGAGTGACGTCATATTAATATTAACATTGACATTTCTGTATCGGTATCAAACAGAGTTTAATACATTAAAAAAGCACGAATGTCAATATTGTTTTGTCACTGATATCGAATCTAGCATCTTTTTTGTGGTCTACTCAGAGGCAAGCTGACAATCTCTCTCGCACTATGCATATGGTAACTCCGAATGAAATTCTGGCCTACCCGATGAGAGACGCTGTAAGACTGCGCTTTAGACCCAAACGTTAATTGATAAAACAGTATTTAATATACGTCACGTTGTTGTAATTATTTTTACTTTTAATTATAATAATCTACCTCATGCATTCCACATTGCTGAGTTTTGGTACACGTGTCTGGATATACTTCCGCATGACATATAAAACAGACTGGGCCATGATTCCCTGTAAAATACATTGTAGGCATATCAATTACATATTATACCAGTTTTAATTTTACAGCACTAGACGGCCGTTTCGGAATACAATTCCTCATCAGTAGTGCTTAGACCAAATTATGAAACCATAATTATTTTAAAGATGTTTAAAAGCTACCCAAAGGACCAATATATATTTTACCAAATTAAGCTTAGGAATCAAACGCATTAGTCCATCTTTAAAACGGAATCCCAAAAGCAAATCAAAACACTAAGACTTCCAAGAGCATGAATGGTGAAGTTAAGACGGCTGCTCTTGAAGAGTAAGCATCGCCTATCTAGCAAACTACACTCTCGGGGACAACTATATATGTACGCCAAATATATCCAGGATACTTTCTGATACATATTGCCATAGCGTATATATTGTGAAACAAATACACAACCGAAAATTCCAGGACTAAACCTATTGTTTTCTCAGTAGACAGATATTTGGTGTATCCGTTTTGACATAAATTAGTGTAAAACAGAATATTAATGTTATAATTTGGTGGAACAGTTCTGTTCAAAGAAGTTGTCAGTTTACGAAGGGTTCGGGTTTAATTTTCTCCGAACCCATTGTCAATGCTTTGGTTTGATTATTTTTATACTGTTTCTTGAATTATGTGAAAAGCATTCTATCGCATAATATGTCAAAAGATCGCGTTTATCGAGTTACATGTAATTGATGCATTCCAGAGAAAATGACATTTTACGAAGAGTAGCAAGTCAGCTTAATAAGCTTACATAACGTTCCACACAAATATAATCGGGTATTAATCACGTGACACATTAAAGGACTTTTCTCAAACAACTCATTGTTTCTAAGCCTACCTTGCTGTCCAGTAGGTGGTGACGTCATAGCTGTCTCTTGATGATGGTTATTATTGTTATGTAGTGTTGTTAATTTTTCTGTTGTGGATTTAGTTGAAGAAGTAACGTCTTTCGTTGTCATGGATACCGAATTAACCGATACAGAAGGACCTAATGGAAAATACATAGGTTATTATTGAATTAATTTATAAATTTTTACCCGTGCATATTATAATTTCCCTGAGTGCAGTGATTTGTTTAATCACCTGGTTATTATTATTTATTTATTATTACTTATTATTATTATTATTATTATTAGTAGTAGTAGTAGTAGTAGTAGTATTACAAGTGATATGGTTAATCATCATCATCATAATTGTTATTTTAATAATTTTATTGCAAGCGATCAAAATAACAAATTTTAGGTTAAAGATCTACCTTACAATCTGACAACTACCACCTCAACCTCATTAGACTTTACCTACTATCTCCAGTAATTAATGAAGGCGTTTTGACGCGCGAAGTTAGAAGCTTAATATTCTTTTGGTCAATTCCACTTATATCGAGGCGTCCAGTTCAAAAATTGTTAAGGAAACCAGAAACACAGTGACGCGAGAAAACCAAATACCTTCCGCGAAGTGAAAACTTTCCCGCTCTAGGATTTCTGCTCGAGTGGTACGATTCAGACTTTGACGGTTAGGGGTGGCATTATGTCAATTTTATTTCACTTACATCGAGGCGATCAGTTAAAAGATTGTGAAGTGAACCACCAACCTTCGGCAGCGGACTGACAAAAGAATGATTCCCAAAACGCCGAGCTATCCGCCTATAGGACTATATACGCAAGAAACTAGGTTACACCCTTATCAGGCCTCTATACCCGTCACTACTTCGAGGTCAAGTCCAAATAAATCTCTGTGTAAATTTATACGTTGCATATGAATAACATTTTTATTTTTTCATATTGACTTGTGTGGAAGCTGACTTTACTGGGTAGTTAGCTGTCTATATAATTTAAATGTTTGTTATTCTGCACCAAAGTGTGGCGCTACTCTTTGCTAGCACAAAAACAAAAACTCAGGTGTCACAATGACTTGTTTTGTTTTGCGTCGTAATGTGTAAACGTTGTGACTATTGACGGCATGTCAGTGTGATTTCATAGCAGAATACAATGATTTAGGCAATCATACTTGTATTTAGATGAAATCAGTGATCGAAGGCATTAAAGAAAATCAAGTTGTTAGAGCCACCCGTCCTAAAGAGAGCATGCTTGACACCCGTGGAGCATTTTACAGACAAAATATTGTTGCTAAGAGTTCATGATAAAGACCAGTTTGAAGTTTTGTCAAGAGCAAAGCTTTTAGACTTAGTGCTGTGGACTTTAATTTACTGATATAACCTTTGTTACAAGATGCTACGTCAAGTCAATGTATAATAGTCGTCATCAGAAAGGCCATTTGTATAATCAAAATCAATTTCTCTACTTTAACTATAAAATATTTTTATTCGACAAACCGCAGGTTCATGATATTCAGTCGTGTCCAGCTAGTGACATTCATCACATATGAAACCTACCCCGACTTTTCGTCTATGGCCTTTCTTCGTGCGACGAATGCACTTAGAAAAGATTTACTAGTACGTGTTCAACATACACGAAACACACGCGAAATGACAAGTGGCCTTAAAATGAATTGTAATATCGTTATATATATTGTATGTATAAAACAAATATGCTTGTATGTCTTTCTTTCTGTTCTATTTGTGGCATAAAAATAATATTGCATTTAAATTCTTACATAAAGTAAGATAAAAAAAGAAATAAAGCCGTAAAATATACATTTTATTAAAATAAAATAAGTTGAAAAATAAAATAGTTACTTTGGGATTCGAACCAACAACCCAGATAGCAGACTAACGTTGGGCCAACGTTGGCATATTGTTGTATGGTTGGCGTTGGCTAAAGGATGTTGGGCCAACATTGGACCAACAAAGGATTTCTAACGGTTGGTTAAACAACACTGGGCCAACATTGGACCAACATAGGTATTCAAACTGTTAATTAAACAACATTGGGCCAACATTGGACCAACATAGGTATTTTAACTGTTGGTTAAACAACATTGGGCCAACATTGGACCGACATAGGTATTCTAACTGTTGGTTAGACAACATAGGGCCAACATTGGACCAACATAGGTATTCTAACTGTTGGTTAAACAACATTGAGCCAACATTAGCCCAACATAGGAATTCTAACAGTTGGTTAAACAACATTGGGCCAACGTTGGACCAACATAGGTATTCTAGCTGTTAATTAAACAACATTGGGCCAACATTGGACCAACATAGGAATTCTAACTGTTAATTAAACAACATTGGGCCAACATTGGACCAACAAAGGTATTATAACTGTTGGTTAAACAACATTGAGCCAACATTAGACCAACATAGAAATTCTAACAGTTGGTTAAACAACATTGGGCCAACGTTTGACCAACATAGGTATTCTAACTGTTGGTTAAACAACATTGGACCACCATTGAACCAACATAGGAATTCTAACTATTGGTGTGACAACATTGGGCCAACATTAGAACAACATAGAATTTCGAATAGTTGGTTAAACAACATTAAACAAACATTGGCCCGATATACGAGTAGTAATTGTCGGTTAAACATCATTTGGCCAACATGGGACCCGGCCAACATGGGACCAACAGATTCTAACTGACAGCTTGACAACATTAAAGCAACAATGGGTCAACATATGAATTGTAACATTTGGTCTGACAATATTGGGCCAACAATGGGCCAACATATGAATTATAACTGTTGGTCTGACAATATTGGGCTAACAATGGGCCAACATATGAATTATAACTGTTGGTCTGACAACATCAAGCCAACAATGGGCCAACATATGGATTATAAATGTTGGTCTAACAATATTGGACCAACAATGGGCCAACATATGAATTATAACAGTTGGCTGACAACATCAAGCCAACATATGAATTATAACTGTTGGTCTGACAACATTGGGCCAACATATGGATTATAAATGTTGGTCTGACAATATTGGACCAACAATGGGCCAACATATGAATTATAACTGTTGGTCTGACAACAATGGGCCAATGGTAAACAAACATCTTAATCCATGCCCAAACATAAAAACTGATGTTCTTACCATATATTTGCCAACAAACGAGGCATAATTTCACATTTTTTTTCCCAAGGATGCATTTAGGACCAAGTAGTACAAATGGACGCTAACGTTATGCATGGCTTGTACATGCTTTGATGGTTATTCTAAGTCCTAACTTAAAGTAACGGTTATAATTTTTGATAAATTATTTACAGGAAATAAATAGACATTATGTCTATCAATTAAAAGATTAAATGAAAATATACAAAAAAAAAAAAAAAAAAAGAAATAAAAAAAAAAAATCATAAATACAGTACACTGATAAATTCAACAGATACCATTGAATCACTAAGAATTGCCTTTGATACCTTTGATAAAGACATTTTTTCATAAAATTTAATTGATATCTTTTTTTAATATTGTCAAAATTCTTTCAGATTTAAAAAAATAGGATATTTGTTAATTATATCAATAATTAATATTTTAATTGTTAGTTAATTTGATAAAATAGATAAATATGCTTATATTTTAATAAAACAGCCTAAAGGAATGCGAAAATTAATTAAAATCATCAAAGGGATGTAGTCTACACCTTGGTCACTCATTTTGAATATCCACCATCACAAAAGTTAGGTTTTTAGTTATATTTGTTACAACCTTAAAAAAAACAACTTCCTCTACTTTTTCTCAAACAGGTGAGCTTTTTGAATGAACAGCTGGGTTAATGGTTTTCATCCCAGTTGGGTCATGTTGAAAGTGTGGCCTAAATTGGTTAGATGACATAAGGCAAATCTTCATGAATAAGAAAGGGCTGTGCTCCACTCCACCCCCTTCTTATTCATAAAGATTTTTCTTATTGTCATCTAACCAATACTAAGTGGACAGGTTTTGATGTATTAACTTTACCTAAGATGGTTATAAAGTTAAAAAGAAGACCTGGACAACAGTATTACCAAGACAAATATTAGTAGTACTCTCTTGTAAAGACTGAAGTTTAATTTAATTATGTAAGTATAATTTTATTATACTATATACATGTAAATCTCTCTCTCTCTCTCTCTCTCTCTCTCTCTCTCTCTCTCTCTCAATATGAAAGTATGTATGTGCATTATATTCAGCTACTTGTCCAGTCAAGCTTTGTAATAACAAACTTTTTGATGTAAGGATAGGAACACCAGATTTACTGAATTGAAATTTATTTTTAATGGTTTAATGCCCTAATTAATACTATCGTCAATCTGCAAATATGCATAATTATATTCACAAGGTTTGCAGTAACTTAAGTTAACGTGAATATAATATTTGCTAATAAAAAATCTGTTTAAAAGACTTTTTGTTGAAAATCCAAAGTGACCTGATGCCAATTTGATTTTAATGTTTTTCATCAGAGTATCTCTCTCTCTCTCTCTCTCTCTCTCTCTCTCTCTCTCACACACACACACACACACACACACACACACACACACACACACACACATTTGTAATGTCAAACACCAGTCTTGAACACCTGTTTTAGCACTTTCATTATACAGAAATTGTAACCCCACGGGCATGAATGTGTACATATTAAGTTGTTTTAATTATTTGGAGGAACATTATAACATAAATTTGTGACATTTCCTTTGAAATTCTTCAATTGATTATAATTATATCTTTATTTTAAGATGCAATTGTAAAATGTGTGCATTCAAGTGGTCTATATTTCCTCAAGTTATTTAAGAATTTCGTTTTAGATTATTTAACATTTTTGATTGTGAAATGAAAAAAAAACATGATCAAGGCCATTGATATTTTCCAGTTGATTACTTAATTCAATAAATGGGAACATATTAACTTCACTGCCATAATATTCCTGATTTTAAGTATTTTAACTCAACTCAACTAAATTTAATACAGTATTAGTAAATCTTTGAGGTACATGTATAAAACAAACTATATTACCATAATGAATTATATTTTTCAAAAAGACATTGATTAATTAATTTATTTATTTAATTAATTATTTATTTATTTTTATCTATTTTGTTATGAGTCATTTAAAAATTATTTAATTTTCCATGTTTATATGCACGTCCATGTACATTTTAAATAAGCTGGTCATAAGCCCTGCGGTGTAGCAAAATACCCAAACTACAGTACAGACCTGTCGAAAGTTAAACAATGAGCTAACGAAAAGAAGCAGAAGCTTGATTGCTGACGTGTTGATATATGGATAACCAGTTGTCGAAAAGCTGCACAGATATAGATAACTGCATTCGAGAAACTTTGGAGATACAGGTAACGAGGAATCGAGCGGACTCGGCACGTATCTCTTAGCTTAGTGTTAAACTTTAGACAGGTCTGTACTGTACATATTGATTGCGATACTAAGATTACATATCGAATAGAAAAATACCTGCATATTTTTAGAGATGGTAGTATATATAGTTGTTTCATGTCATTTAACAGCAACTTATATACAAATAATTTCGATCTTAATTACAGAAGCTGTTAGAAAGAAAGATTATGTGCAAGTGCGACAGAAAATGAAATTGCAAAAACTGCAAAAGTCTGGTTCAGATTTGCATCCGATAGAAATGGTGGCAGAAAAAACAGGATAAACAAAAATAAACCAGATATGTGATTTAGATAATAAAATAATAACCAAGATCAATAACTGTAGAACTAAAAAAAAGACACTTTTAAAGTTTTGTGATAATCTGTATAGTATTTACTTTGTAATGATGTTTTGTTTGGTTCTGTTTGCATATTAATAAAGTTAAATTTATGTCAAATTTTTGTACCTTAAATTATTGTAAAGAAATATTGTTAGTATTGAACCAGCATCTGTGACATTTCATTGGAGACATTTAACATAATTAGGATATATATGTTTTCACTGTCTTTGTAATTGTCACTGGATCTTACTGGATCATCGTTACTTTTAAAATTCAAAGAAATTAAAAATGATTTTCGCAGATAAGCTGGGGCAGTATTGACAGATATTTTATCGCCAACATGTTTCAAATGTGGATTTATCGTCCTTATATGGCAAACAAAGTTGTCCTAACATACATTGCCTGTCTGCCCAATGAAGGGCCACTGTTGGCTGCCATGGTTGGTCCAATGGTGGCAACTTATATTGGGTCATCGTTGGCATTTATGATTGGTACAATGATACCAGATAAATAAGATAACGTTGGCCCAACATTGGCAGGCTATTTTGGCCCATTGTTGGCATTTATGGTTGGTACAACGATGGCCCGATGAGCAAGATTACGTTGGCCCAACATTGGCCAGTTTATGTTGGCCCATTGTTGGCATTTATGGTTGGTACAACGATGGCCCGCTGAGCAAGATTATGTTGGCCCAACAATGGCAACTTACGTTGGCCCATTGTTGGCAGTTTTTGTTGGCCCATTGTTGGCATTTATGGTTGGTACACGATGGCCCGATGAGCAAGATTACGTTGGCCCAACATTGGTAACTAACGTTGGCCCATCGTTCCATCGTTGGCAGTTTATGTTGGCCCATTGTTGGCATTTATGGTTGGTACAACGATGGCCCGATGAGCAAGATTACGTTGGCCCAACATCGGCCAGTTTATGTTGGCCCATTGTTGGCATTTATGGTTGGTACAACGATGGCCCGATGAGCAAGATTACGTTGGCCCAACATTGGCAACTTATGTTGGCCCATCGTTGGCAGTTTACATTGGTCCATCGTTGGCATTTATGTTGGGTACAACGTTGGCCCGATGAGCAAGATAACATTGGCTCAATGATGGCAGCTAACGTAGGGCCAACAAACCCAACAACAACGGGCCAACGTTGGCCCAACATATGTTTGCTATCTGGGAACGTAAGACTTATTGGTACCTACATATACCCACTACACCACGCAGGTAATGGTTGACAATAAGGTTTATAAATATCAAGTACGAGTATGGTACGGTATATTAAGAGGTTATATTGGGGTAACTCTCAAAACATTGATTTTTACAAAATTCAGTATCAGCGCATATCTCTCCATTAACCACACTTTGCATATCTAACAGTAAAATAATATAGATTTTATGTTCAAAATATCTTTAATGGAGAGGCACGCGCTCTATATGTATTTATTAAAAAACGTGTTGATTTTCACTGTCTTGTTCCATGTTTGTATAGAGTTCTACGGAGACAAACCTAATGGATTACATGAGTTAAACATATAATGCAATATTTTACTGATATTTTTACTATATAAACTTTTACATAATGATAATAGCTTTAGGTTTTTTCACTATCAATATGTATTCAAGATACTTTTAAATTTTGAATCCTATAGGCGGATAGCTCGGCGTTTTGGGTATCATCCTTTCTCACAATAAATTCTGATCTGAGTGATGTGATTCGTTAAGGCGGTAAGGAACGCGCCATTTTGACTGATGTATTTGGTTACCTTGGTATCCACATCCGGCTACATTACAATATGAACCCGAACAGCATTCCGAACACACCGTCGTTCCTGTTGATCTTGATATCCTTGAATTACTCATAGTTGTATCACAAATCTGCAATGTGGAAATATGATGTTTGCTATGTCTAATAGATTTTATTTGAAGAAAACAACAATAATTATTATAACTCTGCGTTAATTTCAGCGATTTTCGCAATTATGCAGTACTAATAATTACTACATATTTAAATACATCGTCAAATGAGATCATATTGTACATGTAGAAGGCGATTTACGCTTATTAAAACACACATTAATTTGCGCCTAAATTTGAACTTGCTTAAACAAATACATTATTAACCAAGAGCATGGAACAAAAAATAAGATATCTGCAACTGGAATACATGTACTTAGTTAGCCAACAACAGTCGTCATCAAAAGACCTCTTCCAAAGAAACCTACGACTTATGTTTCTAATTGTATGAAATGTCGAGTGTTTAATTTGGCGAATGAACCGTGAGTCATTAGATATGGTTTTCAAGTTCGAACCCACAACCTCCGACATACAAAGCGAACACCACCGAATTAACTTCTGTGGTGGTCAGTAAGGTAGTAAAGTATATTTTGTTAACTTACCACATTTGATTTACATCCACTGCGATACATCAACACTCCAATGGTATTTTCATATGCTTCAAGAAAACATCTCTGAAACAAACATGTTCAAATCACAATATAAAAAGCAAAAGTAAAAAATTCTTAAACAGGTACATTTAGTTAAACATATGGCCTTTTACCCAGGGAGCCATTTTCACATATTTTTAAGCGATATGAAGTCTGGGATCATCAGTTTATTATTATGGACAAGATTACTTAGAATTATTGAAAAAAATTAAGTGAACGACTAGATTATAATCTCCAATTGGACAGGGAATTTTAGCTACCAAGATTTTTGCTAAATCTGTCAAATTCTCTAACAAACGAAAGTACAGTTGGAAAACAATACTGGCCTGCAATGACTGAATTCTATTTTTTTTATAAGATAAGGTAGATAATTATTAATTATTTAAATTATTTAAATTATTACTTACTTCATGTGATCCACATCGGGTTAATGTAGAACAGGTGTCCGGATAGACTTCAGCGTCACAACTATAACACAGGGGACCTTCCCCGCTAACTAACATAATAAAAAAATATTACCATAATGAAATATTATCAAAAATTAAATTTTAAAAGCTAATTAGTGCTTTTGGTCATCCAATGAGAGATCTTAAGTTTGACATGTCGACTAAACGGACGGATTGCCGATTATCGGTTAAACTACCAATGCTTTTGACCATATACTAGTATCATATAGGGAGGGGCGTTGGTCGAGTGGTTAACATCAGTGTTACACTTCTATGAGCAACATTTCAGAAATGCTTCTTGGAAACAGGACAACGAGGTTCGTGACCACTTTATTGTCAAACACAAACACACCGACTAAAATCACAATCCCAAAGATATACTTTTTTTCTGATTCAGACAATTGAATCACGCAAATATTATTATTAATTAATATTATTGAACAATTCTTTCACAACAAAGCAGTCCAAAACCATCTGCAGTCAAAAGCACCTGAATTATGACATCAGAATTTTGTGACTCCACTCTGAAGTATAAATTACATTCCTGAATTGTATTATTCAATCAAAATCAAACATACTCATCCATGTCCAAATCATACTTCAGAAGCAAAGTAAAAACTTTGTAAATGACAAGTTAAATTAAAAAAACAGTGAGACCGCATGCTCCGGAAAGGTAAGCAGCTAGCTACACCCGTCACGTGAGTAATATATCCAGGGCAATCATAGGCACAGAGGCATCAACAATAATATTCAAACTGAAAAGTTATATGATCATGTATATAAATTGTTGCGTTTTTTATATTTTGTATAAGGAGCAACTCATGTTTTACCTGATGTTTTTAAAGTAAGATGCATGGACAAAACATGTATAAAATGAACTTACCAATTCCAAACAGTACAGCACAGATAGCCAAAGCCAGAATGAGATTTCTTGATGAAGCCATATGTCCAATAATTCTAAATATAAGACAAGGAATTGTAGCTCAAAAAACTATATACCAGACAAAGACTAAAGCTATGAACAATAACGCTTTTCTAAACTCTTATGACTTTGGTATTGAAATTGACTTGTTGTTAGCCGGTCATATAGAATTTTGTTTATATGGGAATTTCTACAGCCGTTATTGTTGTTATTAATCGGAAGAAACTCTCTGACTTATTAGAGGAACAGGCCCCGGTTTCACAATCATTCCTTAGCTAAGATTTTCCTTAACTTAAATCTTGCAAAATTTCAAATCTTTATAATTTTGTTAATTATCAAGATATTGAGAAATTTAAGGTGTCATTTTTAAGATCACTTCTAGGTTAAAACATCTGCATTTAATTTTGACAAAAATATTCACCAGTAGTTCCAAAAAGAGATTACAAAGATTTGTTAAATTTAAGTTAAGGAAAATCTTAGCTAAGGAATGATTGTGAAACCGGGGCCAGGGGGGGGGGGTGGTTTGTGTTTGAAGTATGAAAATAAAGAAATCTTCAGCGTAAACATAATGTTATGCATGTAAATAGAAAATAAAGGATATGCTAAAGCAAAAGAATATAAATAAATACTGAATAAATAAATAAATAAATAAATAAATAAAAATAAAATGCACATTAAATAAATAAATAAATAAATAGAAAAACAAAAATAAATAAATGAATATAAATAAAAAATAGATTTAAAAACTTAATAAATAAATAAACAAATAAAAATGTAATAAAAATACAAAATAAATAATTAATTAGATAAATAAATTAATTAATTAAAAGCCCTACCTCTTTCATAACATAATACTCGTACTTCGTAGTATAGTGTCCTGTTGGTTAGAGATCGTGACCTTTGACAAAATAAGATAATTCCATTCCAGAGTTACCATGTCCTTAGCACGCACAGTTATTCAATGTTGTCCAATAAGGACAAGATATCTGACGTACGCCTATATAAATAGAAATGGCTAGTAAGAACAGTCACTGTACTGAAACTCGGCGGGTCACCAGTTCAGACCGGGGCATAAAACATTGTTTACTAGGACTCCTTTTGTATTTATAAACCAAAAGTCCTATTAATAAATTACACTCTGATCACGGTATTTCAAGGGGTAATGCAAGATAGTGTGGTGCGTGCCAAAATCGATAAAGGGCGAAGCACGCGCCACTCAATCTTGCATTACCCCTTGAAATACCATGAGCAGAAATGTCATTTCTTATATTTTAATAGATATTGTGTACCTATATTTGTTTCAACCTTGGCACTATTTCTTCTCAACCTGCTCATGTGAGATAGGATTTTAAGCCATGTGTGAGATCGAGGATCTCACATGACCGATCCTCGATCTCACATGACCAAGTGACCCCCTGTGGAGGACATGACGTAATATTGCGGGAAAATTGATACACATCAAGGGTCATGACCCCCACTGTCTTTCATTGGGAATTGAAATACAGTTGCTTCTGTATGTTTCATCGAAGACAGGTACAGTCATATTGTAAATATTGCCAATTGAAAACTAGTAACTATAGTTATACATGTGAAATTCCACTAGAGAAATGAGGCTGGACGCTCCCTAGGGGTAGGTGCCTGCTGTGTACCCGTCACTTGTGGAAATTAAAAATGAAAAGAACATGCAACTAAGCAATGTTAACTATTTTTAGGACAACCTTGGATACAAGGACAACATTCTTGTCAACAATATTGTGAAGATGAGGGTCGTTTATAAGCCAAAATCCCAGAGTCAATCATTTATATGTAAGCAACTTCCGTCGAATTGGTTGTTTAAAACTCGCGTACCGGGAACAATCTCTACTAATAAAGTGTATCATTTGTGAAGCAAAAAGAGAAAAATGTTCAATATAGATTTATTCTGTTATTTTTAGGCTTTTACAGTCAAATCAAATTTTCAGTGGTGAGTGCAAATGAACACTTCCATACTCATGCACCAAACATTTTTTTCATTCAGATATAAAGACATAATAAAAATATGTTTTAATTGCAAGACACCACCCAACATATTTTAAAAACATGCAAATAAACTTGAACACGTGGGTTTCTACCAGGGATATGAGGACAATTTCACCTCCTGCACAGCAAGCTACATTTGTCAGTGTAAAATTGACATGGGTTAAATTTATTTGAATTATTCGAAACAAATGTGCAGATCAGAAAATCCCCTACATCTACGTGTATATAAATGGTTATAACTGAAAATTGTAAGAAAACATTTAAAACCAATAATCCAATGCATATGTAGATAAATGGAGGATGTAAAATTTCGAAACTACTTGCAATTGCAAAGGCAAAGATAATCAAAACATTAAAACCATGTTTAATATTTATTTTTTACTGCAATCTTAATGTCGTGACGCCTATACACATGATGAAAAGAGTTGCCAGCAAAGTTAAATATCAAAAATGATCTCAAACTTAGAATGATTTTCTTTAAACGAAGGCCAAACGATGGCATAAAATACATGGAAATTTCCGTACTGTCAAATAGAGATGTTTCAAGGCAGACTGGTTTAACTTTGTCATCTGATAGATCCGATTTTAACTGAGGTAGTTGCCTCAGTTGCCTCATCGAAATTTACGCCAATGAATGCCATCAAAGCAACACACAGGCAACATTTCTGCAAGCACGATATATAGCTGGGGAGGCATCGTTATAAGTAAATTATTCTTGATTGGTACATTAAACACTATTACTCAATTCGATTTAACTTATATTAATTTAACCAAAACTTTAAAGTGTTACTTAATGGTTGCCTATTTTAGTCAAGGTCTGAGATTGTACTTAGATTGTAATAAATTGGGCACACTAAAAGTACAGTTCAGATCTGTCGAACATTTAAAAGAATGCTTGCCCAGTAAGTGGGAGGTCGTGGGTTCGAACCATGACCGGGTCTGACGTAAGACTTGAGAGTTAGATGTGACCGTTCTTTAGCCAAGCACTCGGTATTATATGAATGTCAGGGTTCTTTCGGATGTGATTTTAAAATAAACAAGGTCGCGTTAGAGGTAGACGTGGTACCTGCTGTATAACGCTATCAGCGCAACATACAGGCAAAGTTTCTGCATCTTTGCCTAAAGCTGGCGACGTCTTGATATAAGTGAAATATTCTTGAATGGGACATTAAACATCATTACTCAACCAAACTCAAAAGTAAAAAAAAAATAAACTGATTGGATTGGTACAGAATCTCAGTCTCTCGTTGTCTATATGTCGACAAGTTTTCAGTAACTGTCATCTTATTTGGGCAACTAGCTATCCGTATCTTTGCCGATTGACAGCCGAGCAGCTATCCGTATCTCTGCCGATTGACAGCCGAGCAGCTATCCGTATCTCTGCCGATTGACAGCCGAGCAGCTATCCGTATCTCTGCCGATTGACAGCCGAGCAGCTATCCGTATTTCTGCCGATTGACAGCCGAGCAGCTATCCGTATCTCTGCCGATTGACAGCCGAGCAGCTATTCGCAGCTATCCGTATCTCTGTCGATTGACAGCCGAGCAGCTATCCGTATTTCTGCCGATTGACAGCCGAGCAGCTATCCGTATCTCTGCCGATTGACAGCCGAGCAGCTATCCGTATCTCTGCCGATTGACAGCCGAGCAGCTATCCGTATCTCTGCCGATTGACAGCCGAGCAGCTATCCGTATTTCTGCCGATTGACAGCCGAGCAGCTATCTGTATCTCTGCCGATTGACAGCCGAGCAGCTATTCGCAGCTATCCGTATCTCTGTCGATTGACAGCCGAGCAGCTATCCGTATCTCTGCCGATTGACAGCCGAGCAGCTATCCGTATCTCTGCCGATTGACAGCCGAGCAGCTATCCGTATCTCTGCCAATTGACAGCCAAGCAGCTATCCGTATCTCATCCGATTGACAGCCGAGCAGCTATCCGTATCTCTGCCGATTGACAGCCGAGCAGCTATCCGCATCTCTGCCAATTGACAGCCGAGCAGCTATCCGTATCTCTGCCGATTGACAGCCGAGCAGCTATCCGTATCTCTGCCAATTGACAGCCGAGCAGCTATCCGTATCTCTGCCGATTGACAGCCGGGCAGCTATCCGTATCTCTGCCGATTGACAGCCGAACAGCTATCCGTATCTATGCCGATTGACAGCCGAACAGCTATCCGTATCTATGCCGATTGACAGCCGAGCAGCTATCCGTATCTATGCCGATTGACAGCCGAGCAGCTATCCGTATCTATGCCGATTGACAGCCGAGCAGCTATCCGTATCTCTGCCGATTGCAGCTATACCTATCTCTGCCGATTGACAGCCGAGCTTCTAGTCATTTTTGTTAACTTAATGTCTAACTGTCGGCAAGTCTGTACCCTAACAACGCTGTGTAATCTGCTGTTATATCCTTCGATCGCCAGAGTGGCAATTCTATTCATTAGTGGCTTGTTTTTGTTTTGTCCGGTTTTTTGTTGTTGTTTTTTTTTTGCTTCACTTCTTTGTATTATTCTTGTTTCTTATTATTGGTTCGATGGCGTATATCACCGTTAATCTATAGTCCAATCACAGCCATCAATGACACGAACATTACAAATTAAAATAAGTTTTATTTTACATTATAATGTTGGATCTAACATCGAAATGATTACTACAAATTTTTAAAAAAAATTTAATAAGTTATTTTAGTGTCAATAAAAACAATCAACATGTAAAATCCGGAAATGCTACATCTTCACATTTAATTTCGAACAGTGTTCAACAAAATCAGATTTGTTGTGCGTTTCGTTCCAATGTATAGGTGCTCATTATTAATTGTTCCTTTCCATTGTCAATTTTTCAAATTTTAATTGAGTCGTTGTTCCAATATAAATCTATGATGACAGGTTAACGAATTCAGCTGCCTCGCCGCCACTACAAAAAATAAAAAATATACAATATGCTTATCAACAATATCTAAAACTTTTGCGAATATGTTATTTTGACATAATTCATTTCCAGTGATACCGATTACCATCTGATGACGTGAAAAAAACAACTCAAAACACTCGTATATCTTGAAATTAACCTTTGCGAAAATTTACCGATTTATAGTAATCAGTTCTATTGTCATATACATTGCAATAATTTTTAAATGTATTTAATGATTAAATTAAAAAATAGTACATGACAGCATTGATGAGAGTTAAGAAAAAAACAACATAAAAAGAAAATGGATCACGAAACAAATTTAATTTATCATTTTTTTCTCACTTAAATCTAAGTTTAAACTTAACTTTGCTAAGACAACAACCAGGCCTAGCTAAGTCAAAACTTATATTTTGAAAATAAGTTGTTAATACATGTAAGTATTATTCGTGATCCCGGGATCAGTACACACTTTCTGGTTAATATGAAATGTAAGACAAAAAAGCTAAAAAAGCAGTTTCCCATCAATTGTTGTACAAGAACAAGCATATGGAGCAAACAATTAAATGTTTTTGTGAATGATCTTACTTTGCATGATTATTAGTCCACACCACGTGACCACCTGAATTCTTGGTGATTGTTCCACTGTTTACTGCCGACCGACAAACTGGTAAATTCTAGAATAGATTAATTTAATTTAATATAAATCCATGTCGAAAACATAAACACAAAGCAAAATAAACACAAATATTACAATCCATGTCCAAAACACAACCCAAAAGCAAAATGAAAACAAGCATATCAATCCATGTTCAAAATGGTTTATACGACATGACTGTTTGGTCAATGATACAATTTGTTGTATGTTTGATGTTACGATTCATTTTGATTGGTTTAGACACATGGCGGTACTGTTGTCATATCAATTTTCTCTGACTTTCAAACTATACACATGTAATTATATTACGAAATAAAAGCATAAATACACTTGGAAGATACAAAAAATGCTGGAATCAAGAATAAACAACGAAAACAAAGTAAAAACTGGCAAATTATTTAAAACTTCCACACAGTGAAATGTGGCTGGGTACTCTGGCATATATTAAACTAGCGATGGACTAATCTGCAATTATTTATTATAATCGGCATTTAAAATTATTTCTAAATTGCTGTGCATTTTTTAACTTCTTTTATTTAAAAAAATTGTTAAGAAATTTTATTATCCACAATTTAATGTTACTCAACAAAGTAGCTACCAGTATGGTGGATTTGGTTACAGTCAAAAAGACAACTGTTATTTAAATATTTACAATACAAAATGATGTACAAGGGTCTCCACCGTATCCCTATTGTCATATACCATTTTTAAATGTATTTTATAATTAAATTTAAAAAATGGTATATAACACTATTATCAAAATAAGATAAAAAGTACTAAAAAATACTATTAAATCCCCGACGTGTTTCGGCGACACAGCCACCATTTTCCAGGGTTTGCTTACTTGTGTCGTGTAGCCAGGTAATCTTAGTAAGCAATGCGAATGTAACACTATTATTACATGAATTCACGTCCAATATTTGACATGCATTCTTGCTGCCGCCAAAACCAGCGTGTTTTACGTATGATTGTTAATAACGTACACATAATCTTACCAAGGCAAATCTGTGAGCATGATATTGTTCATTTAAGTCTTGACAGCCACTTGGACAAACACCACTAAATAATACAAAAAATATAGAGTTAAAATTAGAACAATTAAAATGTCTAAATAATACAAATATTGTCACTCATGGATCTGTTATGATAAAGCGTAATGTAATGTAATGTAATGAAGCAAGAGTGTTTTAGGCTGCAGTCAATATGTTTTCACTTATATCAAGATGTCCACTTTTATTTAAGAAATAAGGTCATTTCCCAATTGTCTTTATGAACTTGCATAGTATAATAGATTGTCTAAACTTGCATAAAAGGTAAAGCCTTTTGTGCAAAAATTTGAGACGGCCAATTATACTTTGCAAGTTCATAAAGACATTGGAAAATTACCTTATTTCTTATATTTACAATATTTATAATAATTAGTTTAATTGCCGCCTCATATTTTCTATGTTAATTTGAAAACAATTTTGAAATGCGCTGTTGTGCACCTCCTCATAAGAATGAGTCGGCTCCTGTCAGTCAACGAGAACATTGAACACCTGACGTCTTCACGTCATCACGACAGCGAGTGGAGCAATGTCTCTATGAAACTACAAAGTATAGTCGATGTCAAATACTTTATTGAAGAAAAGATATTGCAATTGTAAATACGGTCGAGTTGAGTGTAGTAATGGTGTTTTTACGCCCACGGTCAAGATTCTTTCACTTGTATCAAGGTGGTCAGTTCTGGGGTGGTGGAGGCAATCGGAGTGCCAGGAGAAAACTACCGACCCACAGCAAGCGAACTGATGCATAAATGCGAAAACTAACTGGGGTCTCGCAACAAGACGTAATGCCTAAAGATCAATACGTTTTATGCGAATTACATGTCAAGAACTATTTCTTAGATGTACCAGAAATCAAAAGGTTTTATGTGAACGTATTGGGTACATGTCGTAAATTACAGACATTGGAGATTGAAACATTAAACACACACAGTGCTGTACGAACTGACACAATTATGGTAACGAATTGGTGTCGATATCGACAGCTCATCTCGGCCCCTTGATGTCTGTACTATTATGGTAACGAATTGGTGTCGATATCGCCAGCTCATTTCGACCCCTCGTCGTCTGTTCCATTATGGTAACGAATTGGTATCGATATCTCCAGCTCATTTCGACCCCTCGTCGTCTGTTCCATTATGGTAACGAATTGGTGTCGATATCGCCAGCTCATTTCGACCCCTCGTCGTCTGTTCCATTATGGTAACGAATTGGTATCGATATCTCCAGCTCATTTCGACCCCTCGTCGTCTGTACTATTATGGTAACGAATTGGTGTCGATATCGCCAGCTCATTTCGACCCCTCGTCGTCTGTTCCATTATGGTAACGAATTGGTATCGATATCGCCAGCTTATTTCGACCCCTCCTCGTCAGCTTTATCTCGGCAGCTTTTGAAGTTTTTACTTTAATTTTCTTTTGAAGCTGATATCTTATTGCAACCTTTAAGTTACTCTCTATATCTCGTCTTTTTGGCAGCTAAGCTTCGACTCGTCTTCGTTAGTTTAGTGTTAAACTTACACGCACTTGCTAATTGTAATTATTTTAGGACATAATATGTTCAAATCAGCCAAAACGTTGTCTCGTTCCAACTACGAACTACAATATATTACATAGACACAGAAGTGCTGTAGTACTACTACCAGTTCAAACCCCTTTGCACAGACTGGTCTAGTCAAAAGCACTCTGGTTTCGAGAACTGACCGCATATAAATGTAACTAGAGGCTCCCAGGAGCCTGTATAGCTCACCTAGGTAGAGTTGTTGCAGAATGAAAATCAACAGATTGTCTAATGTTTAAATAAATGCTTGAAATTTATTACACAATATTTATTTCTATCACAAAATTTCAATATTATTTCCTTTCAAAACTAAACCATATTTCAAAATTTTGAGACAATACATCGAAGTATCATCGACTTTTCATGTATAATACCTGAGAAATTTTCCTTATCCAAAAACTGGTCAATGGACCATGAAATTATGGTCAAGGACAAAAGCCATAAGGCAGTCTGACTGATGTACTATCCACGATCAAGCTATATACCAAATATCATTGACCTACCATTGTAGTATTCGAGATTTAGAGAAACTGACCTAATCCAAAAAGTTCAACATAGTCACTAGAGGGTTAAGTTTAGGTCAAAGACAAAAGTCATATGGCAGACTGACATGTACTCTCCAAGACTAAGACACATACCAAATATCATTGCAATTGGCCAAGTGGTTTCACAGGAGTTGATTTTTAAATGCAGATGTTATTTTAAAATACCAAATGTAAAGACCCAAATGACTATTGTGGCCGAGTTTGGTTCCAATTGACTCAGTAGTTTCAGAGAAAAATATGTATGAACTTATTTTCCCATAGGGTTCAATGTTAAAATATGTCTTCCACTGACGGCCATCTTGGATTTTGTGTGGCCCTCAAAAACCCCAATGTTGTAGGGGGCCATTCAAAGACTATTGTGGCCAAGATTGGTTCCAATTGGCTTAGGGGTTTTAGAGAAAAAGATCTTTGATATTGTTCCCATAGGGTCCAATGTTAACCTATGTTCCCCGTTGGCGGCCATCTTGGATCAGGTGCAGACTTAAAAAAACACCGGTTTCAGAAGGTACCATCTAAGGACTACTATGACCAAGTTTGGTTCTAATTGGCTTAGTAGTTTTAGAGAAAAATATCTTTGAACATATTTTCCCATAAGGTCCAATGTTACAATATGTTCTCCACTGGCGGCCATCTTGGATTTGGTGCGGCCCTCAAAAACCCCAATGTTGTAGGGGGCCATTCAAAGACTATTGTGGCCAAGTTTGGTTCCCATTGGCTAAAGGGTTTTAGAGAAAAAAATCTTTGATATTGTTCCCATAGGGTCCTATGTAAACCTATGTTCCCCGCTGGCCGCCATCTTGGATCAGGTGCAGACTTAAAAAAACACCGGTTTCAGAAGGTACCATCTAAGGACTACTATGACCAAATTTGGTTCCAATTGGTTCAGTAGTTTCAGAGCAAAATATCTTTGAACGTATTTTCACATAAGGTCCAATGTTAAAATATGTTCTCCCTTGGCGGCCATCTTGAATTTGTTGTGGCCCTCAAAAACTGCAATGTTATAGGGGGCCATCCAAAAACTATTGTGGCCAAATTTAGTACCCATTGGCTAAAGGGTTTTAGAGAAAAAGATCTTTGATATTGTTCCCATAGGGTCCAATGTTAACCTATGTTCCTCGCTGGCCGCCATCTTGGATTAGGTGCAGACTTAAAAAACATATTTTCCCATAGGGTCCAATGTTAATCTATGTTACCCGCTGGCGGCCATCTTGGATTAGGTGCGGACATGTCGGACACAATTTTTAAAGTAGACCACCCAAGGACTGTTGTGACAAAGTTTGGTTGCAAATGGCCCAGTGGTTTCTGAGGAGTTGATCTTTAACGACGGACGGACGACGGACGACGACGACGCCGACGACAACGACGACGACGACGACGACGGACGCAAAGTGATGGCAAAAGCTCACATGGCCTTTTAGGCCAGGTGAGCTAACAAGTGACACATATAAAAAGTCATTCAAAACCAACAAATCAACAAAGATGCATGTGATTACCTGCACAAAGCTTTGTCAAGTTGTGAACAATCGTCAAAGGATGTTGCACAGGTCATATTACCCTCGTTCTGTATAACTGAAAATAGATACCCACAATAATTTAAATAAACTTAATACAGACCTGTCAAAAGTTTGACATTTGGGTAAGATTATCTGACGAATTACTGCCATATGGATAGCTAGAAACTGAAAAGATATTAGCAATCAAGGGATCGAGATGAGCTGCCGATTCAGTACTATGACTTTAACCAAGTGTTAAACTTTCGGCAGGCCTATATTGTTATTGTAACAAGAAGAGGAATGGCAGAAAAGTTATGTGAAAAATTGAGAAAACTCTAATCCATCCACTTAATCCAGCAATCTAACACAAAATTAAGCTGACATGACACTCTTTTCTGTGTTAACTTTGAATTTGCAACCATCGGGAACCCTAGTGATTCGCAAATTAAACATTGTTTTGTTTTCGTTTTAATGAAAAATAACATAAAATGAAGCTGACATGACACAATGACAAGATCTAACTGGTTATCTTAAGTCGGGGAAACACAAGACTCAAATACAACCATTAAATCTAGCTAACTGACTACCGTAAAATGAAGCTGGCATGACGCCTTTTTAATGATAACTCCGCATTGGTATTCACTGATAAGCACTTGAAGATTCATTAAAAAATCCCAATTACATCCTCATTAATTATATGTGTAATGACAAAAGACTTGTACCACTTACCGTAAAAAGAAGCCGACACTACGCCTTTTTCCGTAATAACTTCACATTGGTATTCACCGGTAGCGCTGGAGTTCCGTAAATAAAACTGAATATCACCGTTGTACATTATGTTGTGTAACGGCAACGTTCCTCCGACTTTTGTGTATACGACTTTGTAAGTATTAGCGTTTGTAACGGTACAACCAGTCTCCACTGACTGACCATTTCCGGCGTATACGTAGGGATGTTTAGGTTTGGCGTGAGGATGATCACCTGTAATGCACAAAGGTAAAAATAAATACTGAAATATCCGTAATTGCGCTAAATATTGAAAAAATGTTTTAAGAATTTGTGTCCGCGTAAATTGATTGATTCATGGAATGGGGTTTTACGTCCCAGTCAAGAACATTTCGCTTATATCGAGACATATTGGTTATGTGACAGAAAATTTGACCCTTAGCCCTTCACTCAGGGCAATCTTTAACGTGCCATGGCTGTCGTGCAAGCGATTTTGATGACTCTTACGAAGAACCCTGTTTTTGAATGAAGGTGGTTAAAATGAATGGACAATATATGAGGCGATACATAAAATGTGATTGACATTGGTCAAATAAATAAATGAATGAAAAAAAACAACAACCAAGCGCCAATCATCAAGCTAAATAAAACACATATATTAAAATAATGAAGACGCGACATTATATCACTAATGATTTTACCAGAAATATCACTCCATCCATCCCACTTTTATTTTCCCAGTGAAAGTGGAAGAAATTTGGATTTTCATGATTAGCATTTTAAACATACAGTAAAACATGCTTTAGTGACAACCTCTTTACAATTTCCATCCATCCATCCGTCTGTCCGTCCGTCCGAAATTCTTGTCTGCGCAAATTCTTCAAAACCATGAGGCACTATTTCATGAAACTCGGTGCAAAGACTCAACATTGATAGGAGATTCGCATATCGTTAACCCGAGTTGGTTTGTTGATTTTCTCAGGTGTTATTGACCTTTCAACATAACTTTCTGGCGGAGATCCCAATCTACTGAATTTTCTTATTATATACAGGTTTAGCTATTTATAGGATGGTTATCATACCTGTTACTGTGACCAAGATTGTTTTAGTGGTGACGCCCAGTGCGCTTTCAGCTTTACATATGTATGTCCCGCTTTCTGCCTCAGTAACGTTTGTAAGTATCAGTCCATTGAGCGATTGTAGATATTTTGGTGACTGAACCACTGTGGACCCATTCTTAGACCACGATACCACCGGTGTCGGGTATCCGTTCACTTTACATGGGAGTAATAGAGTGTTTCCTTCTTTGGCGTTTACGGTATAGTCAGAGTTACCTCCCTGAAATTTAGGTGACGCTGAAAAAATATTTTTATACTTGTTTTATATTTTGTCATTGAGGTAGGAGACTTTAATGTACACAGGCATAAAAAATCTCCTTTGGGTTGCGCAACTAGGGAACATAATCAACCAATTTTTGTCCGACCGTATGTTAAATAATTGTAACGCAAGATAGGTCTGAGCCATAGTCTGTATTGAAATATTATCAACCAATCAAATACCAGCTCATATCACATGCGAGGGCTTTGAAATTCATTGCTTTGATTTAGTTCTTCTACATCAGCATCTGAAGTTGACACGGACGCTGATAGTGGAAAACATGACCGTAATTCTACTTTTACATGGACGAGCTTTGTAGCAACCCACTTTGAAAAAATTACGCTCTTTGATAAAAACTTTTCAAATCGCGTTAAATCCGGGACAAGCTCAGTGCACTTTGATAAAAACATCAAAGTGCGTCAAAAAATGGTTCAGCTCAACGCACTTTGAGATTTTTTTTTTATTTCAAACTGCGTTAAAAACACCTGTGACAACCCACATTGAACAAATTTTCTTCTCCGCCATAAAACATCTTTGATTTCAACCATTTTCTTCGAGCTCTTCTTTCCGGGAGACCGATGATAATTTCATGGGACAAAAATACTTTTTTTTAGTTTTCCGTGTAAAAATCTGGATGGAATTTAAAAAAAAAACTATTACGAAACTGGTCCCTGTGGTTTGAACATTTTTATGATGTCCTTGTACAAGAATAATAAGTGCAATGAAAACCAAGTCAAACTAGAACTGTCAGTGAAGCTGACTTATAACCTAACCACACCGGCCCACCGCCCGACCCATAGGTTTTGTCATCGGGTCAGGAAATCAATAATTCCCGATGATTCCGCAAAATATATGTAAATTTATATTGTCATTGACTTGTCTAGAAGTGGTGTTTATTCACCTTTTCGAAAACATGACAGGAGTGATAACAAGTGAACGAAAACGAATCTTGGGAGGGGAGCGGGGGAAGGGCAAGCTACATCCGCCCAGTTGGAACGTGTGATAAGTGTAATTAAGGGCGAAAAAAGGCAATTGTTGTGCTTCAGGTTGTTCACGTCAGCGAGACAGAAGAGCGACATGTTCTTGGCTCAACAAAATTAAGAGGAATGAAACAGTTAACAGAAAGTAGGTTGTCTGGGCTTCTAGAGGTCATTTTAGACTTTGCAGTTGCCATTTTGAAAAACAGCAAACTCCGCTAGCATGCGTTATGTATTTTGCTTTGCATTGCAATGGAAGGTATATATATAGCACTTTAAATGGTATTTCTAGACATTTCAATTGTTAATTAACACCACCCTACACCACTATACTTACCCAATAAGCTACAGCATGTTCCGGCAGAGTTACCAGCTTCGCCCTGTATTTACAGAAAAAAACTCTGAAATTATCACGATATCTTCACACTGGTGTCATATACTTTCAACTATTTTTTTTATTTTATGATTAAAAATGGTAAAATTGTATGGTATCACGCGGTCCTGTTGTATCTGTTTTAAAACTGAATTTTTAAAATCACCAACTAGGCCAAATCTGCGTTTAAATTCACAATTTGTAAGTAACTTAAAATCACAAAACAGTTAAATTAATAAGATTTATTGCTTTTACATACTGTTTGTCTGCAATACACATCGGTAACAACTTGCATAAAGAAACCTGTCAAAAGTTTGACATTAAGCTCAAAAGGAGCCGAAGATCGACTGTCGAGTGACCGAGCTATGGACAGCTAGCGATCAAAAACGGTGCAATAGCTGCCTATGTGCTGTCACACCAGCGATTTGTTTTCCTAACCCGAGTTGGTATCGGACTAAATCCTTAATATTTGGAGTTATCGAACTTTGTACTTTCGGTTTTGTATATATAAGTTAATTTATTCGGGTAATTAGGGATTTCAAGTCACATGATCAGTTTCGCGGGAAAAGTTAGTTAGCGGCGCTACCAGCTGTGTTATTTACAGTTATCAAACTTCTTTTAATTGATGGACTTTTTTACTGCCACCATTGTGTAAGTTCTTTAATATTATTGGAATTATTATTTATTTCATCTTTATTTGTATTTCATCGCGTATTATATTGTATTTTCGCCGTTATATCGGAACGCGCCCTGCTTGTTATAAATATGTCTTATGTAATTTTGTGATGTTATTTAAATTATCAAGTGACATTATTTAAATATTATGTTTATGTAAATGAGTAGTATTTTAGAGACATTATGGAGTTGTATGAGGCATGTTTTATTATGTATTTATTATGTACATGTTATTTGACCATCATGTTTATTGTTTGCTACATTGTACATTGTAGTTCTTTACCTTCTCCGGAGGTTTATGCTATTATTTGATTTAATAAAAGTGCTACACAGCATAGTAAAGAAACAACGATCTGCGGTTCAACATGGCTGGTACACGCTCCAGAACTCTGACAGAAAAGGGCGTTAGTTTATATGAATCCTTGTTTGATGGTCATCGTCTCAAGTACAGAAGAAGAAGCTTGTACTGGACAGGTATTTAGATATGAACTATCCCTCCATGCCTCTAAGTGAGCTATCAGAATATAAAGATAACCTTGTTTTATCCATGGCAGACTACGAAGACTCAGTGTCATCATTTATGAACTTTCTCAACAGAAACCGTAATGAAAATAATGATTTGGAACGTTCATCCATTGATTTGATTTATACCAGTATTAAGGGACGGTTTAACAGAACTATCATTGAAATTGACACCCTGGTTAATGAAGCACATCTCGATGAAATTTCAAAACCCCAAAAAACCCTCAAATCGGATGAACCTCACAAAAGTTCAGGACCAGATGCTCAGGAGAACCCCAATATTAAGTCAAAATTGTCACGCCAAAGTTCAAGGTCATCATCACACAAAGGTTCAAGGTCATCCCTTAACTCTAGGTCTTCCTCAAGCACATCGAAAGTGTCTGTCCTGTATCTGAAACAAAAAGCAGAAATGGAGGCCAAAAAGGTTAAGCTAAAAGCTGCCATGAAGGAAGCAGAAATTCTCCAAAAACAAGCAGCCTTACAGGCAGATCTGGCCATTCTTACAGCCCAACAAGAGTTAGATCAAGCTGAAGTTAAGCATAGGGTGTTTATGGAAGAACTGACAGATAATGACGGCGTCAGCGACATGTCAAATGACCTTGATAGTGAAACGTCTGCTAGAACTAACAAGTATGTTGAGGATCAAAATCAAAGGCTTGCTTCTACTGTTCTGAGTCCTTGCCCACGTCTATCTCCCTCCAGGACGTAGTTCAAACTGTGCCTTCAAATACCACCTCAGTGCCGCATCTTCAATCTAATACAAAATATGATGTACATCTGCCCTATAGCGTGAATCCTGTATCTAATGCAGCCACAACGGTGATCCCAGATAAGATTACTATGACATCACCACACATCGGCATCCCTCTACAAGCACATAGTACTAGACCCGGACCTGCATTTCAGTCAGTTTGGAGTACACCACACCACCAACCTGTCATGTCACATGCTCACATCCAAAGGCCAACTCCAAACATTCTTCTAGGCCCTTCTACTTGTCCTCAGCTCTCGGATGAATCACTTCCGGTGACAGTTGTTCCTACGCCTATAGTACATACAGGTGTTTTCCGTACTCCTATGTCCAAAGACAATCTCGGAATATCAACAAATAGCTTACCTGGAATTGTTACTTCACCGCTGAGTAAACATTCAATTGAAAAACAACTGACATCTAAGATGAAGAAATGCCATTCCAAGACACATCAGATGGGGTCTCCAGGACAGGGGTTGGAGTTACACTGAATCCACAAGCATCCGTTTACATGCCAGCTTCATCAAATACTACAGAAGCTCAAGCGTTCACAAGTTTCCTTCTCAAGAAAGAACTGCTTTTCTCTAGACTCAGTAAATTCCAGGATACACCGGAAACATACCTTATGTGGAAGTCCAGTTTTCAGAGCATATTAAAGGACTAGTTGTTACTCCTATGGAAGAAATGGACCTCTTGGTTAAGTGGCTTGGACCTAACTCTTCTCGCCAGGCAGCCAGTCTTCGGTCATCTAATCCATTAAATCCGTCTAGAGGAGTACGCCTCATATGGGAGAGACTGGATCAAAGGTATGGTAGTCCCGAGGTCATTGAGGATACTTTAAAACGTAAACTTAACTCTTTCACCAAGTTGACCAAGTTTGACACCTCCAAGTTTTATGACCTTCTTGACATCCTGTCAGAAATTGACGCCAACATGCAGAATTTGATTATAAGGACTTGTTATCATATTACAACTCATCATCTGGAATTATACCGATAGTCAACAAGTTGCCACAAGGAATCCAGGAGAAGTGGACTACACGTGCTCACAAGTATAAACAGGATTACCAAGTACCCTATCCGCCATTTTCATACTTCAGAGACTTTATAAGTGATATCACCCGCATGAAGAATGACCCAGGATTCCAGTATGAACAGAGTGTTCCCAGTGTTCGTTCTAGGACTCAACCAGTGTCACATGGAAACCAAACACAGAACAGGCCGAAAGTCAACACACAGAAACAGATGTTACAGACACTGATTCTAAGCAACCGTTCTGTCCATTCCATCGCACTAATCACAAACTCAACAAATGTCGGGAATTCCGGAAGTTGTCAATAGAAGACAGGAAAAAGTTTCTAAGGAAGAACTCTATCTGCTTTAAATGCTGTCGACAAGAAAAGCATTCATTCAAGAACTGCAATGCTACAGTAAAATGCGAAGTTGCAAAAGCAGCCACATCCCACAGCACTGCACGTCGATAGTCAACCGAGGAACATTTACCCGATCAAGGAGGGGAGCAGTATGGAGGGGAGCAGACAGCAGTAAAGCCAAGTAGTGTAAAGTCATTGTGCAGTCAGGTATGCAGAGATGAATCCGGATATAGCAAATCTTGTGCTAAAACAGTCTTAGTGAGGGTATATCCAAACAATCACCCAGAGAGCTCTTCGACTTTATGCCATAATCGACGACCAAAGTAATCAATCACTTGCCAGATCCACACTTTTTGATCACTTTGACGCTCATGGCAGTTATGTAGAGTATTCAATGTCATCATGCTCTGGAGTTGTATCTACTGCTGGTAGGAAAGCTGATGGTTTTACTGTAGAGGCCATAGACGGAAGTGCCAGTCTTCAACTGCCAACTCTGTTTGAATGTGACCGAATCCCGAATGCTCGGCATGAGATACCAGTTCCGGAAGCGGCTCTATATCACCCTCATCTGCGTGAGTTGGTCAACTATATCCCAGCTTTAGATCCTAATGCAGATATCCTTCTTCTCATTGGTCGTGACCTGCCTGCTGCTCATCATGTTTTAGATCAGAAGATTGGACCTATGGATGGACCTATCGGACAACATTTGAAATTAGGATGGGTAATCATTGGAGAGGTATGTCTTGGTAATGCACATCAACCCCATGTAACAACTAACAAGACTCACATCTTGGCTAATGGAAGACCATCTAATTTGCTACCTTGTCCAAACTGTTTTGAGGTTAAGACAGATGAGCCAGGTTTTAATATATTTGAAAGGACCATGCAAGATGACAAACCCGGTCTCTCGATGGAAGACAAGGAGTTTTTACATATCATGGAATCAAACTTTGCTAAAGACCCTGATGGTAACTGGGAAGCTCCTCTGCCATTTAAGCTGGATCGTCGGTATTGCAAACAACAGGACTCAAGCAGTTCGACGAGCTCTGTCCCTTGATGCAAGTTTACGAAAGGATCCTAACAAATGCGATCACATGATGGAGTTTATGGGAAAGATCTTAACTAATGGTCATGCTGAAGTTGCACCTAAGTTGCAGGATGGAGAAGAGTGTTGGTACCTCCCACTTTTTGGAGTCTATCATCCCAAGAAGCCGAACAAAATACGTGGCGTCTTTGACTCATCAGCCAAACACAACGGGATATCATTGAACAGTGTTCTTCTTTCTGGACCAGACACAAACAACAGTCTATTAGGTGTACTTTTAAGGTTTCGCAAAGACCAGATTGCCATAACAGCTGATATCGAACAGATGTTCTACTGCTTTAAGGTAGCCAAACGTCACAGAAACTTCCTGAGATTTCTTTGGTATCAAGACAATTGCCTGCAGAACCCACTTATAGAGTACAGGATGACATCTCATGTCTTTGGAAATTCACCATCTCCAGCCGTGGCAACCTACGGTCTCCGTAAAGCAGTTGAAGATGCAGCTCCTGATGTCCGTGATTTTGTCACTTACAATTTTTATGTGGATGATGGGTTAATCTCAACACCAACTGCAGAAATTGCCATTTCTCTTGTTACTCGGACTCAACAGACCTTGATGGACAATGGCAACATCAAATTACACAAAGTGGCATCAAACTCGCCAGATGTTCTGAAATCTTTGAATCAGAAAGACCTTGCAGTTGATGTCAAGGACCTTGATCTCCATTCTGAAAATCCACCTCTTCAAAGAAGTCTTGGACTTTACTGGAACCTGGCAGATGATTTCTTCACATTTTCTTCAGATGCTGTCAAGAGACCATATACTAAACGTGGACTTTTAGCAACAACCAACAGCCTATTTGATCCCATTGGATTTGCTGCTCCTGTTGTACTTAAGGGAAGGCTACTGTTTCGCGACTTAATGACATCTACCGCCGACTGGGATGAAACATTACCAGAAGAACACCGTGTCGAATGGGAGTCTTGGTGCGAGTCTCTTAGCCATCTTAGCTCTTGCCACATTCAACGACAATATCATCCAGGCACCATCTTTAATCCTGAGGATAATGAAGTTCACATCTTTTCAGATGCATCTAAAGATGCCATATCAGCCGTTGCATATCTACGAAACAGGATTGCTGAAGATCAGTATCAAGTGAGTTTTTTACTTGGAAAAGCTAAGGTTGCACCCAAGCATGGTCATACTATTCCACGCCTAGAATTATGCGCAGCAGTATTGGCAACAGAAGTTGGTCGTACCATCATTGAGCAGTTGGATATAACACCCGATAATATTCGCTTCTACACGGACAGCAGGATAGTTTTGGGTTATTTGTGGAATCGTATAAGAAGATTTTATTATATGTCGGAAATAGGGTTGACAGAATTCTTCGTTTCTCTAAGCCTACCCAGTGGTCCCATGTTTCTACTGATCAGAACCCTGCAGACGAGGGCACACGATGTATTCAAGCAACTGATCTTCAAAACAGCACATGGCTACAAGGACCAAACTTCTTAAGGAATGAAATTCAGACAGATTCCGAACATTCAGATTGCTATCCTCTTATTGAGCCAGACAACGACAACGAGGTTAGACCTGTTAGACCATGAAAACCACAACAAGCTGTATTGCTTTAAGTTCTAGCCATTTCAAGAACTTTTCTCTTGGAACTCGTTAGTCAGAGGTGTTGCCAAGCTTACATCCATGATCAATTCCCGGAAAAGGAAAGATTATTCCAACATCCTTCGTTTAGTTACAGTACAGGACCTTGAAGATTCTCAACTCTTTATTCTTAGACAGACACAACAAGAAGCATTCCAAAAAGAGATCAAATGCTTGGAAGAATCAAAACCACTACCACGGAATAGCACTATAATTAGTTTGGCACCGTATTTAGACAGTGATGGTCTTCTTCGTGTAGGTGGACGACTGAACCTATCTGGTTACAATATATCTGAGAAAAATCCTATCATTATGCCGAAGAAACACCAAGTTTCCATACTTTTAGTGCGCCACTATCATGCTCAAGTTCGTCACCAGGGACGTCATTTCACTGAGGGTGCTCTCCGTTCCGCAGGATTTTGGATCATTGGATCTAAACGTCTCGTATCAAGTGTTGTTCAGCAATGCATACATTGTCGCAAACTCCGTGGAAAGGTTAGTTTCCAGCAGATGAATGATCTTCCACCAGATAGATTAAAACCTTGCCCGCCATTCACCTACGTCGGGGTAGATGTATTTGGACCTTGGAATGTAGTGTCCAGACGCACTAGAGGAGGATTATCGCACTCAAAACGATGGGCTGTGTTATTTACGTGTTTAGCATCCAGGGCAGTCCATATAGAGGTGATTGATGAAATGAGCACATCTACCTTTATCAATGCTCTACGCCGGTTTTACTCTATACGAGGTCCAGTCAAGGAGTTCAGATCCGACAGAGGCACTAATTTTGTTGGCTGCACAGGTGAACTTGGAATACAGGCTATAAATGTTGAGGATTCGCAAATGACTAACTTCCTCCGTGGCACACAGACAGTCTGGGTATTCAACCCACCTCACGCCTCACATGGGAGGAGTATGGGAGCGCCAGATAGGAACTGCGAGAAGAATCCTGGACTCGATGTTTCTCGATTTGAAGAGTAAACTTCTGACACATGACGTACTCGTAACTCTGATGGCTGAAGTTTCTGCAATCATGAATTCAAGACCACTGGTCAATGTTTCAACTGATCCTCAAGAACCAGCAATACTTTCTGCCTCTTCTCTACTGACTCAAAAACCTGCATCAGACTTTATTACTGATTTTTCTCATCTGGACATTAAAGATATGTATCGCAGTCAGTGGAAGTGTGTTCAAGTTTTGGCTGAGGAATTCTGGTCTAAGTGGAAGAAGCAGTATGTAATGAGTCTCCATCAGCGCAGGAAGTGGCACGAGCGACAACCTAATCTGAAAACGGGCGATTTAGTATTGTTGAAGGATGTTAGTGTTTCACGTATGGAATGGCCTATGGGACTCATAACACGTGTGTTTCCTTCAGATGATGGACTTGTTAGAAAGGTTGAAGTTAAAGTTTTCAAAGGTGACAAGTCATCGGTGTATATCAGACCTATCAACGAACTTGTATTTCTTATGTCTACAGTGTAAACAGATCTGTATCCTTTTTGCTGGTATAATTATTTGTGCTTTTGTTTATAGACTATAAATCAAAGTACTGAAAGAACTCGTGTAATTATAATTTAATCAACATTTTCATAGTTGAACTAGTGAATAGTATTTTCATGCAATGAATTGACATGTTATGGACATTAGTGATATACCAGTAGTATATCAGGAGGGGAGTGTGCTGTCACACCAGCGATTTGTTTTCCTAACCCGAGTTGGTATCGGACTAAATCCTTAATATTTGGAGTTATCGAACTTTGTACTTTCGGTTTTGTATATATAGGTTAATTTATTCGGGTAATTAGGGATTTCAAGTCACATGATCAGTTTCGCGGGAAAAG